>JAWWTY010000156.1:44995102-45223028 GCA_035222235.1 Margarornis squamiger | reverse complement strand
GAAAAGAAAAGAAAAGAAAAGAAAAGAAAAGAAAAGAAAAGAAAAGAAAAGAAAAGAAAAGAAAAGAAAAGAAAAAGATGAAAGAGTTATAAAAAGCAACCAAGCAAAAGAAAGCAAGAAAGGAAAAAAAAACAAACAAGCAAGAAAGAAATTAAAGTATAAAGCTATATGACAAATCTATGAGAAACAGGAAGAATATTTTGAAATTTGAAAAAGCAATGATACGCACTTCTATGGCATTTCAAGATATTAGGATTTCCAGCAAAACAAAATGGTTAGATGAATGTGTATTGCTTTAGGTTCTAAGCATCCTTTACAGTGATGCCTACCTTAAGCAAATTGTTTTAATTCTTTAATATCATCGAATTCAGACAGCTAGACATTAAAAGTATTATATAAAAATGTGCAGACTGAAAAGATTATGAAATAATCTTCCTCCTTTGGGCGTGTAAATCAAAAGTTGTGGGCTGCAACCAGATGCTTCATTATCTCTTTAGCCTGATGGGCCATCTGAAGTTATTGAAATTCCACTATTCTCTGACATTAGTTTTTCATCTTTCTATTTTCTGTATGCATTGAAACTTAAATTTTCGGCTAATAAGGAGAAAGCAATGTGAGTATCATCTACAGCATATTAGAAATATTTGTAGGAGCAGGTTGTCTGGTGTGCTGTTGTATTAACAGTACAACTGCATTTTTGTTGAGAGCAGATCATTATCCACATATATGAATCTGTGTTATTGCAGCCCACATAGTAAGACGAAATGATACTGCAAGGGGTTTTTTTTTGTTTGTTTGTTTTGTTTTTTACATTAACTTCAGGTGAAATTTCTAAAATTCATCATTCATTGTTGTAGAAAATTTTCAAAATTAGAGGACTAAAATAAGTGTTTTTCATTTTTAGTTCATTTCCAACCTCAAACACTAAAAAACAACCCTAAAGCAGGTCTTGAAAATTGCGATATTAAACGACAGTAAAGAGATAAATAGGATTACACTTTTTCTCATCAAATAGATCCTTCAGGATATCCTGAAACCATGAAGAATATAAAAGAAAAATAAAAAAGTTTAAAGGTTTCTCAGATTCTGTGTGTGTGTGTGGAACTTACCCCACTTCTTGTTTAGCAAACACTATTATAAAGAACAATTGAAGATCATGTCACTCATTTTTTACAACTTGGACTAGTAGTCAGAGTACTTATTTGAGAGGCTGATTCAGATTCTGAGTCTTTTGTGATCATACCTGTATGTCCTCAGAACAGCCTGCTGGGAACCTCACACTCCTTTTGAAGGGATTTCATACAACCAAAGTAGGAACAAGAGCAAGTACAATTCTATAACTATCCAGTGAGTCTGCTCCAGAGAAAACGGTGGGTATGAAATGTCTTATAAAGTAATTGCTATGCCTATTTATGACCACTTGAATGCAGAAACACACGTATGTATATGTTCATGAACAAGTTCATACTTCTACAGGTTTTAGATGGAAAGAGGTGAATAAGAAAACTTAAACTAAAACAACAACAAAACCCTACAAAAACCCCTATCTTAAAAAATGCTATGTTGGTTATAAGGTACTTCCATTTTCCATGAAGGTAGAGATTTAAAGGAAGTTTGCATTTTCCCTCAGCCTCCATCAATAAACATAATAGAACAAATGCTTTAACATCTTCATAATTGTCCCGCTAAATTAACAGGGTGATAGTATTTTGATTTATGATTTGGAGGCCCCTTCTCCGTGCTGGCCTTCAGGAAGATTGAGCTGTCTCCCATGTTCCCTGAAAGTGAGTCAATGACTGTTTATTCATTCCCTTGATTAGAAGGCTGCCCTGAAGCCAAACACAAGAGGCTGCTATAATAAATACAAGACTCATATGGTTTGTTTTGCTTTCTGGATTTAGTGCTGAACATTAAAAGGAATTGGAGATTGATTTTTGTGCATGGAGAAGTGCCAGATAAAACAGCAAGCAAGTGAATAGCCTTCTTCATAGAAACAAGCTCTGTTAGTACGAGATGTCAGAGACATAGCTGAGGTTTAGCTGATGTTATTGAGCTTCTTGAAGATTTTTTGAGTTTTCTTTAAATGTCTCGTCAACTGTCAAGTTGACACCTACTCACCTGAGTAGCTATTTTGGTAGACAACAGTGAGTGGTAAATTACCTTTCTTGAACCAATAATCGTGTTCTCCTTTTCAGACACTGAAGGAAGAGTACTTGAACATCCAGTTGTATTTGTGTTCTGTGCCACCATAACTAAGTTTCCTTAAGGAAACTTCCCAGTCTGACCATTCACAAGACTCTCTGGTAGCCGCACTCCTGATGCCACAGCCTGTCACTGCTGGGACCAGAGCCCCTCCACAGTGGCAGCTCCAATGACCAATGGCTCATTGCTTGACTCCCCACATACCCCAGTGACATGCAGCCGGACCAGGATTTGTTACCAGTTTGACTCCAAGGTTTCCATAGCAAAGTCATAGACGTCAAGTTCCATAAAGCAATTTGTTCATAGTGCAGTAACACAGAAATAGCCCAAGTTGGTGCCTTCAAGCAGGGCTGTGAACACGGGGCCCCTGAGTTTTTATCCCCTCACAGTCCAAGTCTCACTAGCTCTTCTTTCCAAGTCTCTGGCTCCTCCCAGTGTCCGCTCACCTGGCTGGCATGATCTGTCCTCATGTCCTTTGTTATTCAAACGGTTGGCTGTTCATGGCCTCTTGTCTCCCACCAGGAGCTCGGTCTGCATCTCTGCACTGCAGCTTCCAAACTGAGCTACCTGCAGCAGATGTATTCCTCAACAAAGAGACACACATGCAAGCACAGGTGGGTGGGAGAATGAAAGATAAATAACTTGTTAATACATTAATGCTTTAATATTTCTTTCTTCCTGTTCCTTCCTTGCCTCGCAGAGTGATGCTGTAGAGGTACACCACAAACTGATTTCTCACAGCTTACCTCCTCCCTCTACTCCTGTTGTGGCATGCTTTCTTTGTTTGGCAGAGCAAGCAAGTGGTTTCAGTAGCAGCTGACAAATTGGCTGATAATGTGGGTAATAAATGCAGTCAGTAGTAATTTCTCTATGCTGCAATTTACATGTCAAGCTTGAAAAGACTTCTCCTGTGTTCTGGGACTTAGAAATACATGAAATAACTTCTGCTAAAATGAAGCCAAAATTGATAGATCAATCAATAATAAAACTATTGCCTTATGGATATTATGTTGAAGAGGATGCTCAGTTTTTGAACCTGGACAAAGAAATTGTTCTCTATAATAAAGGATTAAACCTTCATCGAAAACTGTCTAGCATGTTATATTCAGAGAACTTATTCTGCTTAGTGACAGGGTGGCTTTGAAGATTACAAGCCTACAAACTTCCTTGCAAAATAAGGACAGATGCTGACTAGATAAAATGAATTTTTATTTTATTTTTTTTTAAAGTGAGAAAAAACAGCTAATGAAAAGCAGCTTAGAGAATGGCAGTGTTTTGAGGAAGGAAAAAGCAAGACTGACTTGCACTGAACTTTCAAAAATAAGCATGTGTCATTTGCAAATTACCAGCATGCAGTTACGACTCAGGACTGCGTGCTCTACGTAATTCCATTCATCCCAATTGGGCCATGGAATTTAGATAGTCAGTAGGAAAAATCTGGATATAACTCATTCAGATAGAATCTCTTTGATCAGTCCTCTAGCAAGACAATGCTTTCTGAAATCAGATTTCCCCAAGTGCTTTTATTCTTTTACTTATCGATATGGCACTATTTTAAAGAGCTGTTGACCTCTTTATTTGAACACTCCTCATAAAAAAGATTATTTCTTTCTCAAATTTTCCAAATCAAATGGACTTTTTATTTTTCTTTTAATATATAAATGCACTGACAGACTGACAGTTGCCATGGATGGAAAGACTCTTTTACTTTTTGCTTCCTTCTTGGACTGTACACACAGCATTTCTTCCAAAGTCATGGATCTAAAAGGAACTCATTGCACCCATTATATAAGATGTAAAAAGAAATTAGGCCTTCAAATTAATATTTTACAGAAACTATTTTAACAAACGATTTTGTTATTTCCATATCTATTAAAATACTTCCCATCTCACAAAAAGATTATAGAATTAAAGATTCTCTATGCACTTGGAAATCAACAAATTATGATTGTCTACAATGAAAGCTATTAGATTTTTCATTCAAGTTAATTGCCTTCTTTGTTTAGACAGAGATATCCATAAGTTCTGATCATGTTTTCTTTAACTCTATGCAATGTTTCTGGACTAATGTTAGTGTTAGTTAAAATGTTCTGGATCACTTAGGAGAAGTACTCTTGAGTAACAAGTTTTTGATCAATAGTTCAATCACAGCATAGCAAGGGCCGAATGACCAACTATTAATTGTAAAGCTTTGGCATTTGTGCCCATCATTGCACACAGAATAACCAGGCATCTTCTTTACAAAGTAGACTGGCATCATTCTATTGCAAGGGTATGCCACTGAATGCTTGATGTGTTTCTTATCAGTTTTTAGAGAGCACTACCTTCAATAAAAGCTCACATTCTTTGCAGCATCTCTCTAGTTTTTCAGTTTGCTTTAACTTTTCAAGCAAATTTACTTCAGAGAACTTAGGACACATGTCAAAGAGACATTAAAGAACTGATGCTGGACCACTGTTGTGGGTGTAGATGTGGTACACAGAAAGTAAGGATTATGCAAGGAAATGATATGGATAGTAAGAACAGGAAAGTAGAATAGAGAATGATTTTGATAGAGTTTTCAAAGGTGAGGGGCCACCCATGTGCTGGGACTTAGTGCTTCTTCAGTTGCTCCCATCACTGACTGAAACTGCATGTGGAATTTCCACTTTCATACTACCTCTCCTGTTAACTTTGAAATAAAGGCACATGAACATTTTATACTATACACAATAATTTGTTTGATTGTTAATAAATTGTAGTTTCAGTCTATGCTAGGTTTGGTCTGCAATACTTAAACTCACATGCCCTACAGCACAAACTTTTGTAAAATCAAGCTTTTTGTAAATCAGGTCTTTTTTATTATGAACTTAGAACAATTTATTGGGATCTGCTCTCTAGCTCAGCAGGGTCATGCCTGACTTCCTGAAGTGTTTTCTTTTTTTTTTCCTCCCTGGAAAACTATACTTCTTTAAATTTTCAATATTCCTTTAAAATCCTTTCCTGTTACAGAGGATAAATGAACCCTGTTGCAGGCAACGAGATTATCATTATTCCTTTCAAAAAAAGCGGCCTTCAAGTTCATGAGATATTGCTGATATGTCAGCTCACTCATTCATTAAGCTCTTAGCCTCTAGGTTAAAAATAGGACAGGACTGGCAATTAGAAACAATTTATTACTTAGTTTCAGCACTAATATTATTTTTTGTCTGCTCAATTTCAACAAAGGAAAAGAATTTCAATAATTTTCCACTTACACAAAAGTAATACTAAAAAAGCACAAAATTCCAAAGAACATATCATGACTGTTTACTGGTGTTGTCATGAAGACTTCAGAGATTCATAGTCTTTTCCTGACTCCATAGGAAAATGATGATAAAACAAAGTTGCATGAATGGAGTAGTATCAGATAATTATTTATTTTTTTTGGACACTGTTCATGGAAGGAACTTTGTTCCCACAGTTAATTTAACACCCTTCACATCATTAAATACAAAAACTCTATATTCAGGAACTTATAATTATTTTAATCACTATTAAGTTCAAGTCAATAAAAAATCTTAAAAAAAAAATATTTTATTACCTTTTCAAACCCATCTCAAGAAAACATAATCTCACAATGCTTCTTGTTGCTTCTTTTACAGGGAATAAATATGTGTCTTCATATCCTCGTTGAAACAGCTGCTGAGTACAAGATAAAAGTTTGCTAAATTGCTAAGGAGAGGGAAAAAGGAAATAAGAGTCAAAGCCTTTGACCCTTAAGATGCTGCTTCTAATTCAGCCTCAAATAGTACTGACTGAAAGTCATTATCTGCTAATGACCGTTCAGCTTATGTAAACTTGGTTGTATGTATCTCACTCTGAGTTCCTGGTAAATAAACACCCACAGCAGAATTAAACCTCAATGCATCTTCTACAAAGGTCAAATGTATAACAAATCATGGAGATAAAAATCCACTGTCAACCATAAAATTGCCTTTTTTTTTTTTTTTTTAGGCAGTGTTATGAAACAATGCTGAAGAAAATAGGGTAAAACTGAATAAGAAGGATAAAATATGGCCTGTAGTAAAGCAGGCTATAGTTAAAATAACACCACTAATTCAGTGAAGTATCTTACATTAACATCATTATTTTTATTTTTTTTTATATATTTGAAATAACTAATGAGTTATTTACCTCAGCTTCTCTTCCCTAATATTTTCATTAGACAAATCACTTTCAGTATATCTTTAAGTATGTGGCCAGTTTTTCAAATTTATTACTTATAAATACTGTTCAAAATAATCTGGGTTTCTGATAGAGAATTTTTTAGCCTCTTCTATTCCCATTCATTAAAACACAGGTGTTTTCTTCATTGCCACTAAACTTGGAGTAAACCCCTCTTACCCATCCCTTAATCAAGGTTTTCAAACTCTGTAATGACAAATATGAAATTTCAGGCAGCTATATCTAAAAAAATCAAGCTGTTCAGTCAAGGTGAAAGGGACTAAGTCCATAGTACTTTTTGCCTTCTGATATCAACTGATATCTGGGCTTGAGTACAATAAATAACTATTTGGCTGTCTGAGAGAATGTGAAGTTATAGAGCCAAAAGGATGATGTTCAGTTCTCTCCTGCAAAGATGTGTTTATTTTTTGTCTGCGCTATTTCAACAAAGGAAAAGAATTTCAATAATTTTCCACTTACACAAAAGTAACTATTTGCCTCTAAAACCTTTGCAGTGGGGAAGAAATCTATAAACTCAGTCATGCTAAATCTCACAATTCTTCATGAAACCCAAAGCGCAAATCCTATCCAACACTTGAAAAATTTTACAAATTGAGTAGCTTTTATATCTTTGATGATAACCAGTGAAAGTTACTGTAAGATTTCCTGAGTGTTCATTTGTTTCTTTTCTTTTGTTCCTTAGTGTTTGTTCACAAGCCTTGTCAAGATACATCTTAACTTAGATATTATATTATTTTCTGGGAAGGGCGAGGCAGGAGAAAAGTCCACTTTTTTTTTTGTTTCCCCCCCCCTTTTTTCTCCTCTGTTCCTTGAAAATATAATGTTATATAGAGAATAATATCCTAAGAAACAGCTCCCTGATATAGGAAACAGAGTTTTATAAGAAACAAGGGAGATTAGGAGAGCATTATATGGCTGTTGGCATTACAACTTGGACTGTTAAGAGCAAAAGTGTTGTTCTTGAACTCATAACTAAAACAACTTTGCACTCTTACAGCATCTTTCTCTTTGGAACTTTAGTCGTTCAACACATCTAGTAACAGGCCCTGTTAAGTCCATTTTCCAGGTAAGTGGAAAAACTTCTTTTAGATTGATTGATGAATCAATGTGAACTCAAGAACAGCTCTGAAATCGTGACTGAACCCCTTGTTCCTATTATTAAATTGCACTATTTCCCACCTGCAGTCAAAGATCAAGACATTGAAAAGTGCTAACTTTGTGCATCATACAAGGAATGAAATCAAAACTGATGATGTTCACTACTCTTGAGACTTAGCTCATCTATTGCACTGGGGACATTTCAACTGTTTCATCAATATTTCATGATGTTTCTTGTTCCTCTAAATAGTCGCACATTGCTTGCTCCTTTTTCTTGCCTTCTTCCCTTCTACACCCTTTGGAAATAACTGTTAATCTTTATGACATATATTTTCTGTAGGTTATCATACCATCTCCTTAAGCAGCTGAGCTATGGATGATATCAATAAAGAAAAGCAATTATATATTCTTTTTTTAGACATAGTTCAAGAGTATGAGCAATTCAGGAGGAGACAGATATGAACTAACACATCCCTAGGCTTCCACTTAATATTGTTAAAAATGCTGATAAATTTTGGAATGCAGGAATTGATGATCTCTGCTGAATCCCAGAAAGGAATCCACTGGAGACAATACAGAGAGAGGTGCTAGATATGCAATTAGTACTTAAGAAACACAAGATACAATAATCCAAAATTTAGAATCAGTGGGCCAAAGCCAGGTGGTGTTTGACACCAACATTCAGTTCAAGGTTTAATACAAGGGACATCAGGCATAAATGTCGGGGATGTTTTAGTGTCCTTGTACAACTTTTTTTCCTCATAAAATATCCGTTTTACAAAACAGACAAATGTTCAGAGCTGTTTCAAAAAGTTCATGGGAAAAAGAACCTGATGATTATCAACAGGAAAAATGACATCTAACACATTGAAGAAACGAGACAAAGGCAGGTTTTGGAAGGGTAAAAAGTTCATGCTCTTGCAGAATGCCAAGTTCCTGGTTTCCATTACATTTTTATTATTATAATTTTTGCATGACTGTAGCTGGACCTTTCATTTGATGGCTGAAGGAAAAGTTTCTAGATGTAGTGAGACAGAAAATACTCCTCCCCCAAGCTCAACAATGCCTCATAAAAATATCAGGTCACAGACTAAAACAGAATGACTTAAAAGTTCAAAAATAACAAGGCTTGCTTGAGTATGTCTGGTATTAAAAATAGCTTTTAACCTGGTTAAAATGGAAAGATAATATTATTTCTGTTCTCAAGTTGTTGCTCTTTCTCCTTTTGATCTAAGTAGAAAATTGAGTTTAAGTATTTTTTAGAGACAACCAAAGTGTGTCTAATGGACCTTTGTGGCTAGCCATACTAATTTGTAATAATCTTTAGTATTTTTTAATATATGTTATAAGAATTCAAAAAAGTAATTCACAATTTAATTTCAAATTACAACATTTTTAATAGTTCCCATTTTGTCATGTGATACTAGTATATGTCCTCATGAACTCTAGATGCCATCTTGAATTTTATCCAGGTCTTTTGTTAGTTGCACCTGAACAAGGTTTACAAGAACACTTCTAGGTCACTGGGGCTGTGCATGTGGTTGAAACTAGACTGCAACTTTTACAGAAACAAGAAACATAATTTTCATGTGAAAAGCCACGCTGAAAGAAATCCAGGTTCAGATTTTTAACTGAAATATTTTGCCTAATAGAGAAGGTGAGTCACTGACTAGAAAATACGGTTTCAGTATCTAATCTCCCTTTCTATTCACAGATTTTCCATTTTCACAGATAAGTCCATGTTTCAAGGACTGATGTTTCCTGTAATCCACCTTTAAAATTGTTATGGCTATAATTCAGTACCTCTGCACTGCAATTTTCCCTCAAAACCTCATGCCTTATTTTTGGATACCTAATTCAACCAATTTCTTTTTTCCATTACATGATGTTGCAGTTACAAAACCAGTGAGAAAAAAAAAAAGTTATAACAACGAATGTTCATACCATTAAGTCATCTGAAGGGAGGGTTTGCCATCTTTGTTTCCCCTTTGTTTCCCCTTTGTTCCCAGGGGTGGGGGGAGGTTGCATGGTTGGTGGATTACCGTTTTGTGGGTAAACCATTTCTCCTGTATCTGGTTGGAAATTCATTTCAAAACCTCCCAAACAGTTGCTTTAATATCTTAACCCCTGATTCTTCTTCCTGTTGCTAAATGCTACTAGCACAGATATATATGACTTTCCTAATTACTCAATTCTTGTCAGAAAGAGGATGTTACCAACTATTTTGGAAGGCACAATAAGTTAAAGCTCATTGCCTTGACTGATTTAATCTTTAAATAGAGGGACTTGGAGTAAAATTATCAAGCAGAACCAGACCTAGGCAGTTGAGTGAAAAGTTTCAATTTAGGGTCTGAGTCCCTACAGCATGGCATTTTGGGCAGAGAAAATGTTAAATGGGTGGGAGTGACCAGACCAGTGAGAGTGTTTTGTGCTGTCCTACACTGCTCAATTCAAAGGTTATAGAAGAGCACAGAGACCTGTGATGACCTGGCAGACTTCTAAATGTTTTTACAGGCTTTACTGTTTTCCACAATTGGTAGTTATTTAATGATCTTGAGACTTAACTCCTTGCATTTAATTTCATACAATTGCATCTGATAATTATTGTTTTTCACATACTGGTAAAATAAATATTTCAGACAACTAATGAAGATTCCAGTTTTCTCTTAGGCTGAAGAACTCTTTCAAATGGTTGGGGAAGGGGGACAGAATTTAAGTTGATTCATTTTAGGTGATGCATAACATGTACAATGAAAAGGATGCATTAAGTTGGAGACAGTTCTTTCAAATATGTCACTCCAAAGAGATGACTCAGATACTCAGTTAGGTTGCTCTTTAACTGCCTTGCTAAGCTGCTGTCTAAAATCACAGCATGCATAGTTACAACCTTTACACTTTAACATACTGACAGGATCCCAACAGCTTCCTTTTTGAAGAGTTTAACACTTTTTTCACCTCCTAATAAAAACAGTATCAAAGGAAAGTAAAAAAGATAAGGATACACAAATATGAGAAACTTCACTTGGATAAGACTACAGACTACATAAAATTTTCACAGTAGAGGAGAATATATGGCATTCAGAGGAAATTGAATTTTTTATTATGTTCAATTAACACTCGATCTATGTACCTCCTTCCATAAAAAAATGTAGTTTTGTCAAACAGGGCTGCCTTCAGTAGGGCCTGATTTACTTTCATCTTAAAAAGAGAAAAATTTTTTTTTTACTTGCAGTTTATTTATAACATAGACTAATTAAAATTTCTGAAACAACCAGTTAAAATTACTGAGACTGGCTCCACAGCTCCACGGAACCATAGAATCTGGGAAGAACCCATAAGGATCATCAAGTCTAGCTTCCTGATCCTTCCTGATGCTAAAATTTAAACATATGTCTAAAAGTGTTGTACAGATGCTCCTTGAAATTGGACAGTCTTGATGCTGTGACTACTTTCCTATGGAGACTGTTCAGTGAAGACCTTTCTTCTAATGTCCAATCTGAACCTCCCCTGTTGAATGAACCCTGCTGGTTCATTCAATTTCCTTGTGTCTTATTGCTGGTCACCAGAGAAAGGAGATTAGGATCTTCCTGTCCACTGCTCACCTTGAAGAAGTTGTAGGCCATTAGGTCATCCCTCAGACTTCTCTTCTTCAGGTTGAACAAGCCAAGTGACCTCAACTCTACCTGGCAAGTCTTTCCCCCAAACCTTCCACTATCTCGGTTGCCCTGCTCTGAACATACTAATCGTTTGATGTTCTTCATATACTGAGGTGTCCAAAACTGCACACAGTAGTTGGGATGAGGCCACACCAGTGCAGTTCAGGGTGGGACACCTCTCTCGACCAGCTGGTGATGCTGTTTCTGATGTACTCTCTTGCACTCATATTCACCTTGCCATCCACCCAAACCCACAGTAACCTTTTCATGGCACTGTACTCCAGCCTCTTGTCCCCTTTTTTTGTATGTATAAGCAAGATTACCTCCCCGGTGGAGAATACAATACTTGCTGTTAAATTTCATACAGCTAGTGATTACCTGCTTTTCTAGTTTATCCAGATTTCCCTATAAGCTCCTCTATCCTTGAGGGAGTCCACAGCTTAACCTAAGTTAGAATCATCAGTCATTACAGTTTTCTTTTAAATCTCCACTAGTGCACCCCCAATTACTTGTTGTTATAAAGCTATTTTGTATGCAATTGTAGTTCACTTCCTCATGAAATGTCAAAAAATAAAATTTAAAACAAAAAATAAATCTGAAATTTTCTATGGGCTCACCTCACACCACATACCTCCATCTTGGTACACTGATGAGCTTGACAATTAATGAGGATTTAGTGAAACTGTAATTCCACTGTTAGCACTAAGGTTTCCCACCTTTTCTGGTGGACTAGAAGGTTTTCATACCTTATCAGTGCGACAATACCTTGTCACTTACTACCTTACAACTGGATTTCAGCAAGAGCACTCAGAACGGTTGCTTCCCACTACTTATGAGCATTAATAAACAGGCTTGGCAAAGTGAGACAGAAATGACCCTTATGTCACAGGCCATATTATTTTCTACCTCTACTTGGTCACAGCTTGCCTTTCATACAGTAGGAGCTGCAGCAGAGTTGTGGTGCCTAATGTGTAACTCCATCTCTTTGATCTGTGAATTGCAATAGGTCTCTGAACAGAACTTTACAACCTCTGCACTGCATAGAGTCTTCCATAGCACAGAACAGTGTGCAGCACTGGACCTTCAAAGCTCTGTGCTTACATTCCCTTTCTTATAAAGGAGAACCAAAGTAGATGGTCGCTGTGAATCTGAATTTGTTAAATATGTCTAACTTGCTTTAAATCTGAGAACCTTTTTACACTGTCGTTTATTTATTATCCTTGTTAAAAACCAGTGCACTGTTTCCCAGTAGCCATACCCTTATGGTCTGTGTAGAAACATGCAGTTTCTACAACCAACTGTGTTCATTGGAAAAAGCAACCAACTGTGCTTCATTCACTTCCTTGCTGGAGAAATCAGCAATAAAATCACTGTAATGACTCTTCTTCCTCCACTATCCATTTCCATGTCAGTGAGAATTTAAAGCTTACTTGGGAGAAGAATTCTATTTGTCCATCATGTGTCCTAGAATGTACTTATTTATTTTTTTTGTAAATCAAATAACTCCCCTTTTAACCTTGAACATTCCCCAGTCCTGAAACAGATAGTCTTACAAAATAGGCCAGTCAATCATGTTCTCCCTCTTATTGCATGGAGTGGTAGTGGGAGAATAGAAAAACCTTCTGTCACTAAATCCTTTCCACCCACAGGCAAAAGATCTTCACCCAATTAACTAACACCAGGTGCACACTTGAATGCATCAGAGGTATGTGGTATGCTTACTGGCTCTGTTCCTAACTTGGCAGACAGACGTGAAACCTGCCTCTGATTAGCCTATTTTACTGGAGCTGCAGTGAAGGGTATCTCCTTTCTCAAGAAAAAATCTTAGGTGTTTCTGTGTAAATAATGAGTGCCTTGATCATGCCAAACCCAGCGTACACTGTGCATTAAAAGGACTATCCTTTTTGTGAACTGATTTGTCCAGATGAACCAGTGGCAGCAGTTCACTGCGAAACAAACAGTATTGGGTGTGCTTAACCAGTAAAATTGTGTATGTGTAGAGCGTATCAAAGTCCATTTCCATGGTGGGGTTCCTACCTTTACGGGTGTAGAGACACTCAAGACCATCAGGTTGCCTCCAGGTTTGCCTTCTCTCCCATGTATTTTTTGCTCTGACTTCAGCTAGCAGAGAAAATACTTTTAAATTTCTGTGGCCTAAAAGAATCCAGGGACATACATATTTCAACCTTTGACTACAACTGTTGTTGCTCTTAGACAGTCTGAAAAATCCATCAGTTTGACTTTTTCTTAGAGGATTTTGAAGCACCAAGCATCCCTGAAAATCAGACGATAATATTTGTAAACTTAGCTTGAGTACAAAGAAACTGACACATCCAGGATTAACAAAAGACCATAAGTATTTTCTCCTGAATGTTCTTGTTCTTTATTAATATTCCATAAGGGAGGTGAAAGCTGACAATATTTGTGAAGTCGTTGCCTGATCTCCATGATAGCCAAATTCCTTCATGTGAAGTTATTGGTTTATTTTCTTGTAGCAAAGCAGTTTAACCTATAACGGCTGCAACAAGCCATATCCAAGACTTTACAGTTACTTCATGTGAGTAAACTACTTCAATAGCTAAAATCTTGTAATTCAGGATTTCTACCTAATATTGGTAAAATGAACTTTCTAATTCTTTTAAGGCACTTAAAAGCATAGATGATCAATAAGTAGACTAGAAGATGAATTGTAGCTACTGACTGTAGCCAACAGAATCTGATTTTTTTTTTTTTTTTTAATAAATTTGTAACAGCTGAGAAGTTTCACTAAGTTGCCCCATTCCATGGATACAAAATTATGAAGGTATTATTAAGTTACTCTTGGAAGTATTATCTCTGCTACTTTATAGAACCTCAGAATACCAAAGCCAAGACACAATCTGTATTGTTTGATTTAGCGCTTGAGAGGGATATGAATCTCTACCTGCCAGTAACTTGAGCTCGGCCTTCCTACAGGTCTATCGCCTCCCTTAAATCAACAGCTTCCTTTTTTCTCTCCAATTTGAAGACATTGATGTGTATGCTTTAAAGTCTGAAATACTTAAATACACATTTAACCATCTTAAAAAATGTGTCTCTCAGACAAATTGAGTCTGATATAACCCTGTGTTATCTGAAATTAAAATATGAACCACATTGTATGTATATTAATCCTCTTGCAGATTCTCCTAAAGAGCTGGTATTTAGATCTTTGCCTTTAGAACAGAAAAACAAGGGATTATTTAAAACATAATTCAACCTAGAATACTGCTGTCCACGGGAGTTAGGCCTGTGGGCCTAGATGAAATGAAAGGTGTTAAAACTGGGGGTAAGAATAGAGTAATGTTTCCATGGTGTAAAGTCGCTGTAGAGATTTTAATTTTAGAGAGTTGCTGTATAGGAAAATTGTAACTGGATTGTTCTAATTATTATATTTAAAGCTGGGACTGTTTTTAATGAATTTATCCAAATTTTAATTATTACTTTTTTGTAATACAAGAAATCCACAATATCCTCTTAATGAGTTCCACAGCTTAGCTATGTATGTATGTGAAAAAAATCCTTTTCCTTTGTTTTACCTTACATTTGCTGTTGAGTAATGTTAGTTTGTGCTCCTTCATTTTCTTATTGTGAGAGTGAAAAATTTCACTTGTTCATCTTATCTACACTTTTCTATATGTCTCTATCATATCATTCTTCTTTTTTTTGAGAGTGATAAATCTTAATCTGTTTTGTCTCTCCTTATCTGTAGTGTTGCCTTGCACTTGTCTGTTGCCCTTCACTGTGTCTGCTAACAATTCTATAGCAGTTTTGAGATGCCATTGAACTTGGATTATTTCCCTATTATTTACAAAAAAATTCTTCACATTTTAAAATATTAAATGTTGTATCCAAATATATAACATCAAATATACTAACCTTTGTTTTTATTAGCGGGAATGTTTCCATGTATTAAGAGAATTCCATTTATTGTCTGCCAGATACGAAGAAACACTTGCACAGTCATAGAATAACTTTAAAATTTATAATATTTTTTTTTTTGTCACAGCAGAGTTCATCAAGACTGAGATTTTAAAGGGACATTCTCTGTGTTACTTAGTATTTGAAAATGTGACTATATTTTTTTAATCTTTATCTATCTTTCCTACACTAATCCCATACTGGAATTTTTTTCCCAATGTTAGTACGTACTTCTGGCCTACAAAAATATCAGACTTTATAATAGGGGTCCTAATTTTTTTTTTTTTTTAGGGGTATTGTTCTGTGTAAGTAGTTGTAAACTGCATGATAGAGTTAGGAAAAATAGAAACCAAATTTTTTCTGATGTATAGCTGGCACAATTATTGACTGTCTCAACATTCAATGATCTCTAGTTTTTCTCTTTGCAGTGACATAGTGTGAGAGCCATTAAACAGCTAATGACAACAAGCAGGTGCAGAGAATGTATGTTCCAATTCAGTTTATGTTCCAAGGCAACACGAGCTATATTCCTAAACAATTATTTAAGAATCTTGCACCAGGAGTAGTTACTCAGGAGTTGGATAACATGTGAGAAAATAAAAATAGACTTTTCAGTGAGCCACCTTGTAGTGATTTTAGTGGAGGAGGAAGTAATCATACAGATCAGATAAATGCTCAGTGAAAAACAATAATCAAATTTCGGGCCACATACTTACTGATACATGCAGTCTTATTTCAGTAGACCCAGGCTAGTTAATTCTCAGAGCCATTAAGTATTCATAGGAACACCAAACTCTTACACCCCTCCTTACAAACACATCCATATGTCTTTCTACATATTGTTCCAAATTCAAATCACTGAGAAATTCCATGCAGTGCTTTTATCGTCTCACCTAACAAATCATTTATAAAACTAAGTACCCTTCACATGGTATTTGTATTAAGGGGTCATCTACTGTTTTCACAGACAGCTATTTGTTATTGGCATGTTTAGGTTCTGCATATAAATAGCTCAGATTTATAATCAAATATTTTTTTTGCAAAGTCAAAACATTTAGAAGAACTGGATGAAAAAGTGACTGGAGACAAGTCTTTGCCATCTACTTTCCAGCTTCTCCATGGCCTCTTCTTAATGGTAGCAGGTCATCTATAGATTTCTAGGAATTAAATACACATCTACCCTGCCCAGAGGGCAGATAAATCTGAGTTTATGCAGTGTTGCTTGAAGCCTTTTTTTATATGCTTATTAGTAGATGTAGAGGAAACAGAGTGGGAGGGAAGGGATAAAAGTCTGCTGACTCTGCAGGTTTCATCCTGTAAGTTCAGGCAGCTTGCCTGACCTCCCCCCCCACTCCACTACTATATGTCAAAGGTGACATCTTGGCAATAGTTAAGAGAACTTCTTCTCTGTGCCTTGTAAAAAACATTAGAGCAGATGAATGAGTGAACCAGTCAGGGAAAAGATAATCTGAGATTTGCTTCTTAAAATGGACAATAGGAGATGTTTTTGTAAGACTATAAAAACAGGAAAAGCATATACTGATACTTCCCACAGGGCTACAGCAGATGCCAGCAGTCAGTGGTTAAAGGACTCTCAGAGCAAGGCGCAGCTTCAGTTGCTCTCCTTTGAATTCCACCAATTTAACCGATGATGTTTAGAACCCTATTAATTTTTCCCCCATATCTTCCTAAGGCAGAATGCTCCATTTTTAGCCACATATTGCATAGAGAAGAGTCTCCTTTGGCTGGTTTCTGAGCAGGATCTAGGAAACACATGTGAGCAGAGCAAAGAGCAGATTTATCACCTAAAGCCCAAGCCTCTTGAGTATTCAAATGCTTATCTTTGGAATTCCAAAGGAAATAAATTCAGGCCTTCAGAGCCTATGCTACCATTGAGTGCTGCTCATTTTCAATCAATGGCAGTGTTAGCAATCATTTCAATGAAAGAATAGCTAGATTTTAATTTCACCCTGCTACCTCTAACAGCTCTTTTTTCTTTTTTATTATGTAAACTCTGAATCAAAGCTTCAAGGCAAAGATATTAAGCTTGTTCAGCAGCTTTCTTTGATTTTATTTCTCTGGATAACAGGCTGATTTAAACTTCACCATTTAGGGTCATGGAAAATTAAGAGGGCTAGAAAGGTTTTACAAACATTTGGAACCACTGTTTTTTAACAGCTATCTGCTTGGCAGGGTGAGCTTTTCTTCTTTAGCTTATGCAACATATCACTTCTTTTAAGAAGTCACTGGAGATAGCACAACAAAAGCATGTTCTGCGAGGTGCTTCTCTTAAAAAAAAAAAACCAAAAAAAAACAACAACAACAAAAATCCCACTGTATTGTTGCTTTGCATAAATAGGGAGGAAGGTCCAGGGCCAAGGGGGAGTTCAGTGTTTTCTGATGAGTGCAGGAGTTGACAGAATAACAGAATAGATGTGCTCCAGGAATCTGGAGGTCAGGGAGGATGATCTTCACTGTTGGGGATGCCAGAGTGCAGGACTCTGATCAGATTCCTTTAGATATTCCACACATGGGGTGATAATGCGTAATACAGAATTTACTTATTTTAAGTTACATGGGATTTTGATTTAACAGAGACATGGAGGAATTGATTTGAATCTCAGTGCAAGTACAAATTACACTTAGCAGACTGCAGCAATTGTAGTATTCATTTGAATCACAATAAAACAAGTATTTCCTGAGCTCCATATTATCCTCATCATCATCAAGATACCAGACATCCCCAGGCAGTTCAAAGCATATACAGCTTGAAACCAGCTCAAGACCATGGCACTCCTCACAGATCTTTTGTTTGTTTCTTAGTTTGAATTCTCTATGTCACATTTTTTATTTTTTTTTTTTTTGCATATTATTAATTAACTAAAGGATGAACAATTGCCGAACAGTTGATATAGTGACTCATGCAGAGGAAAGACTTCCCTCAGGTCCCCTTTACCATGAGTTCAGCATCCTTTAGAACAAACCGTGATCAATCACTCTGCACATCCTTCCCAAAATTCATAAACATTGTCCTTGGCCATCTTCTCTGAGCCTTTCATTATGAACGTTCACTGATAACTAAAAAACCAATAATTAAAAAAAAAAAAAAAAAAAAAAAAAAAAAAAAAAAATTGTTTACTGGGAAAAGAATACAGAACGAAAACAAAATTAAATTTGACTAGAAAATGGTAACCAAAGGCTAGTGAACTGGACCATAATATAAATAAGGATGAGAAGAAAAGGTCACATGAGGTGCAAGAGTTGTTCATGCCTTTAAGTAGGTGTAGATGAATGAAATATTCAAAAGACTTTGGATGGTTTGGCTTATCTGTGAACTTTATATTTCTGTGAGAAAATAACTTCCTCCTTTGTATGACTCCTACTCCTCTGATAAACTCCTGCAAGTTAATAAGAAGACTTTGTTATTCTCATATAGCTCAATAATTTAAAAATAATCGTATTTTGTTTAGTTGAAAATAAGCCTTCTCTAGAACTTTACTTAATGTCACAGGCTTACGGAAATGTGGCAATATTTATGTGAGAATAAAAGAAAGTTAAAGTGAAGAGGAGAGGCTTTGTTTGTTTGGTAATGTTTTTCCTTGCTCCCTGCCTCTAAAAACTTCAACTTGATATTTGTATTATACTACACAGTGAGGTAAGGTGAGCATGAGAGGCTATAGTTATATGAAGACTGATTTCCCCATTGTAGCTCAACAGCATTTTTTAATCTTTGTCATTTGCTTAGCAGCTGTGTTACAGACACAAGAATCTTCACTAAGGGATGTTGGCCTCAGCAAAACTATAACAAACAATTTAAATACAAGGTTGGATTAACTGCATAAAAGAAGGATCTGCACAATTTATACATCTACCCTAACAGACTTTCATCTTTTGTAAGCTTCAGACAATTGCTTAGCCCAGTGATTGCTTACTGTTTAACAACAAAAAAGATTGTCAATCACTTAATGTGAAGTCTTGCACTTAAGACACTCTAAATAGTTGGACAAATGTACAGTATAAAACTCTTCAGGATATACTGCTAATTCACACACTGTCACCATTGTTTGACCCAGGTGTATTAGAGCCTAGCTGTTTGTTCTTGTTTTGTTTCACATTTCTCCTTCCTCCTCACTCTCCTCCATGTGTATAAGTTTTGTAATATTTGAAAAAATTAATTTAGAAATGGCAGCTTGTCAAAACAATTCTAAATAAACATGGCTTCAATTTAAAGTAAATGTTTAGGCTGCGAGACAAAAGAGACAGACTGGTTGAACAGTCAAGACATTGGCATGTAGCTGCAATATACTGATTCTATGTTTTGCTTTCTCATTTTTCTCTTCAAAATTCTATAGTACACTTCCTTACAATTCCTATTTGTATTGTAAGACCAACAGGATGGAAATCACCTAGATTTTATTTTATAAAATCTAGATTTAGATTTTATGCATGTATAGTGGCTACTATGATGGTGTTCTGAATTCAGTCTAAAGATGCTATCATAATGAAATCAATAAAACTAGGAAAGTTATGCTGCTGAAAAGCAACTTGTGGGTCACTTAATTTAAATGGTTACTTTAGTTCTGAAGGACTAAATAAAAAAGAAAAAGAGTTTATCACATATTTTTTTTCTTTTTAGGAAGAGAATAAAACTCTCTACTGTGCAAAAGTCTCTCAACTCTCAAAATAGCTTTTACCATCTTTGGAACTCTGGTGTCACAGAACATGGATTTCTCAATTCAATATCACATCACATATCCAGCTCCTTAACAACTTTTATCTGACACTGAACACACTCAGAAACACTCAAAGCAATTCCATGTCTCTGCTAATTTCTGATGACTTACAATCCAGCTGAGTTATAAGAGAAGTGTTTCATGATCATCATAAAGAGGAAGACAAATGCACCCAACAGTGCTCTAGTGGAAATGTAAAAAATTTTCAAGAAGAATTACAGTTACCAGTACTACATGCAAAATATTTTTTGATCTTATTTTAGTATAACCAGTCTGTATTTGGCTATAATATCAATGAGAGTACACTAAGCATTTTAACATTATTGTGTTGAAAAATATTTAGATAGTAAATTTTTGTAGTTCACTAAAATATATTGTACACTTTTCTTCCTCAGGGGTTACGTTTGATGACATCTGATGTAAGAAGTAGATTTTCAAGGTCTTTTCTAAGTTGAAAAAAAGTATAAATTTAGAAGTTATTAAAAATTATTCTAAAGTATAGGAATTCTTGTCAAAATATCTCATCTAAACCTTGTTTCTCCACTAACCCACAAAGCTCAAAACTGTCATACAAGTCATAATTCACAGACTGAATCAGTCAGTTAAGCACTACATTTCCCTATTTGTTTCTTATTTAAGAACATGATACAAGTTCTGTAAAGGGATATCTTTTATCTTACTAGCCATAAATAATTTCAAATTTAAATACTTTTCAAATAATTATCATCCAGCAGATTATTCCTGCATTGCAGTCTGTTTTTCTATTCACAGTGAGGGGATGGGCAGCTAAATCATGTAGGACTGTTTTTATTTTGGCTGATTGGTTAAAACTTTCTTCACTGAGAAGAAAATATGGTTTAAAAAAAAAAAAAAAAAAGCACAGTATCTACTATCACTTGGTTAGTTGCTTCTCAACATATTTTATGAATGAAATTCAACTCAGACCTATGTCCAGAAAGATCCACTGAAGAAAGGTAAACAAATATGAAGAGAAAACACCAAATTTCTTGGAATTTAAATGACGACTGTTTGCATTCAGCCAACAAAATACAGATCAAGTGCTAATCTGTCAGATTCAAATTTGGTTTGGTGAGAATTCCAAAGAGTCTGTGCAGTCTCCATGAGGAACATTTACCAAATAAAAAGCGTGATCTATACCTTTTAAATATACTAGAGTAAAGTAGGCTCTAAGGTGGATCAAATCCACCATCAGTCATGCAAAGATGTTAGATGACATCTATTTAAATAACCCATCTATCCAACACTAAGGGCCTTCATGTTTACAGCCTTTTATAGTTACAGGATAATAAATAAAAGATAAAACTGAGCAATTAAGATGTTACAGTGACCATTCTAAGCCTTGCTCTATAATCCCACTTGCATTTTAACAGGTTAAATAAAGGCTGTTTTCTGTCTCTCTCTAAGTGTATGCTATGAATTGCTTCAGTTTTTAAAGTACAATCTATTTACTCAACACTCACAAAAGAAGGAACTTATATTATTCCTAAATAACATCTTACTCTTCCTACAAAAAAAAAAAAAAAAAAAAGATCCTGAAGGACCTGAAATTTACTGCTTTGCTTTTCAGGATATGGTTATGTTTTCTTACTTTTTATTACCTTATTCAATTTTCTTAAGGCCTAGTTCCAGATTAGCAAAAGTGAATCCACTCCTTTAATTAGCTTTTCTCTCTCTAAAGAAAGATTTAGACCCTAAATCTTTTCCCCATAAGTCATGTCTTCCACCTCTAACTTATCATATCATTTTCTGAATTTCAAAAGGAATTCCCTGCAACAAGATTTTCCACATCTCTAGCAGAATTTCTAACTGATAAAATTAATATGCAATGCCTTTTTATTTTCCATAAATTTCAGCTCCTTTTAACATGTGGAATGTCGTTTCCAATTCAGACAAATAATTCTAAGAGTTTTGATATATCTAGGAGGTAGGCTTTCAAAGACACAAACAGGAGCCAGGCACCTACATTCCACTGATAGCTAATAGACATCAGGCACCTGTGCCTTTGAAAATCTCCTCCCAGTCAATCACGTTTGACAATTATTCATCAACTTTTCCTACTGTTGTACAGAAAAAAATGTGAGCTGTCACTTTCAAGACTGTTCCTGTACACTAGAGAAGCCAAATCCATATCGATCAAAGTGACATGTTTGTAGTGCAAAATAAACAGAAACATCTATATAATTTATGGCTTGTTATGTTTGGTGATAAACAGATGCTTTAATTAAGTTTGAGTTTCAGAGCCTTTTAAACCTAGTGCCAAATTTTATCACCTATAAATAAAGAGGTCTTTGAAAAGAAGAATAGATAAGCATGAATATTGATTTTGGTTACAGGTGTGAATGTAAGTGCAAGCAGTTACAGCAAATAGCATACTGCTTGCCCCTTTAAACTACAACTACCTGCAGAAGGTCTGTTATGTTCAGTTGAAGGGAACAGAAGGGATGAAAACTTACCACAGCACTTTTCAGCAGGAGAGAGACTTTAGCAACTGCAAAGATACAGGGTTTTCAAACAGCATCTGGATATAGCGGTAAAGGTTAACCTTGTCATCATCTATGAATATCCCAGGGCCAGTTTATTAGAAGTTTTGGTAACTAGATGCCAAAGTACAGAAATATAAAGTGAAGGTTCTAACACAGGGCAGATTCTGAAATAGGTAGGCACCTCAGTTCCTCTTTCACAAAGAAAGGCTAAAGGCTTTGGAATTCATAGTGCACTTTTACATTGGCACTTCCAATATTTCTATAGTGAATACTAAACATGTTTGTGCTTCATTTTACCTTCTTTGTGGTTGCTGAAAATAGAGGCACTATATGCTTATGGATAGGATTAGGTCTGAAGTTGGATATTAGAAAAAAGTCCTTCACCCAGAGAGTGGTTGGGCACTGGAACAGGCTCCCCAGGGAAGTGGTCACAGGACCAAGCCTGACAGAGTTCAAGAAGCATTTGGATGATACTCTCAGGCACACAGTATAACTCTTGGAGATGGTTTTTTGCAGGGCCAGGAGCTGAACTTGATGATCCTTGTTGGGACCCTTACCAATCAGCATATTCTGTGGCTCTGTGATAAATTTTGTGTCACTGATCAATATAAGCTCATTTTATACTTAAGACAGAAAACCAGGAAACTACAGTGAGGATTTCTTACTACGTATGAATACATATATTTCAAAGAAGCTTAATGAATTGCCTTTAGGATGAGCCCGTGTATCTCTACTGACCACAAAGAAAGGCTACAGATTCACTTGGACTAGAAGTTAATTCCTAAAAATTTATTACCTAAAATTTGTTGAGGGAGACTGTAATCCAAAAAAACTTTTTTAACCCTTATAGTGATTTATTGACACAGATGGACAGAGAATCCAAAATTCCCAACTAGATTTTTTATAACTTTAATTTACTGTCTCTGGCCCATGTATTTAAGTCTCGAGTGATGGTATTATAAAGAGCTTTGTAGGTATCAGGGAATGAGGTATGTTCAGTGAGGTCTGTTCAGTGAGGTAGGTTCAAAGCACCTGTTTGTTGTAATTGGAAGAAATCTTAGATGAATATAATGGTCAAAATAAGACAAAGAAAATTTTTGATTGATTATTTTGGGGACTAACTTTGTCAGTCTCATAAGAAGATAAAACTTTGCATCAATTAAAGGCAAAGGTTGTCTTCAGTTTTGGCTGTTGGAAATATCTAACTTTCAGATTTTTGTTCTTATTGAGCCCTGGAACCTCATAATAAATGAAAAACTAATAAATTGTTGCTAAGCTGAAAAACTGTTACAAAGTACCATCATCAAAAAAACAAGTTTGAAGTCCCTCTAATTCTGTCTCCTCTTTTCCTCTGCTTAATCCTCAGACATCTTGTTTACTATAACAGATTTTACATTGTCTTTCTTTCCTTTAAGAGGCATAGTTTATGACACGTCCCAAGCTAACTACCTCAACTATAAATAAGATAAAACTGGTGCTAGATATCGCTGAGCAGAGAGTACCATCATTAAGAAAAACAGTCCAGTAAAGGAGGCAGAAGTAATGGCTCTGTTTGGAATCTGTTTATTGGCTTTCTACTTGCAAACTTGCAAAAAGACATAGTGCTTCCGTCTCAGAAACAGATTATGTTGTTACTATACAAAACCTGATGACTTAGTATTTTGAAGAAAATTCCCACTGTTCTTTTAGTTGAGGGAAAAGAAACAATCCTTCCCATAGTTACTTCATATCAGTGCTATAACATTTTGAACTTTCTATGCCCACTTTTAAATTGTCAATATTTGGAAATTATAACGTGCCAAATCTTAATTCATTCATGTCAGTTTTGATACAGCATCTGTTTCTGAGACTGTAGGGCTCAGCAGCTACCTTAAGAGTATCAGCCAGCCTGACCAAGTTTGTCAAAGCTGATAGCAAAAAGAACTCTAGTTTATTAACTTTGGCCTGTCACACAAAACACTCAAACATTCATCATTCTTTTAGGTAATTTTATTAGTGCTCTCCAGGTATTGATTAAAAAAGGTGATGATCTCTCACTACTGTGAGAGAAAGAAAAAAAAAATAATTCAGGTTCAGTGTGAGAGTTCAGTAAAAATTCTGCTCAGCACACAATGTTGAGTTGTAAGGGAAGAGTGAAAAGAAGAAATATTAAGGGTTAGGGAAAGACTGTGAAAACCTTGATTGTTAGTGTATTTTAATTCAGTTATATAAACATATGGCAGGTCATTACATCCAATTAGCAAGTTTTTTTTGTCATATGTTACAATGAAAGGAAGAAGCAGGTAGATTGTTGAGGACGTGCCCGAAAACTCATGTGAAACACAATTTTTTAAAGATCCACATAAATGGATTTTGTTTATTCTAAAGTGTAACTAGTTAAGGGAGAGAAAGAGAAAGAATCTATGAAGAGCCCAAAGAATATAAACAATCTTTTTATGTATTTTCAACCTGATTTTTAAACAATTACAATTGTTAATAATTTTAATAATTACAATTATTAAAGAACCTGTGGAATTCATTTCCATGTTATACTGACAATGGAATTTATAGTATTAAATTACAACAGAATCCATAAACATCCAGTTTACAAGGAATAATCTTCCATATGAGACATTTGGGGTATCTTGACAATAAAAGAATGGGTGCTCAATTAGCATAAAATTTACCTCCTAAAATTAAGAGAAGTTGTCTGAACTGAAGATATGTCATCAGGAAAAGGCAAGTTCCTATCTATGCCATAGATAATATGCCCATGGGAATGTGGCCCAAAAATACTTTTGTGTTAAAGTGCTAATTTAAAGCTCACATGGCAGCAGCTTTTCAGTGGCAGCAGCTTTTCAGTAGCAGAAGTCTATGGGTCAGTTGTGAGATTTGAACATTTCAAGCACTCTCACTACAGAGGATAATAAAAAAAAAAAAAAAAAAAGACATTTTAAACTGTGAACTCTATTGTTTTCTTTATTTTTATTGGTAAGTTGGCATGTATCACCTCTGAAACAGTGATACAGATGAGAGTAAAGCCAAAGGCTCTACTATGACACAAGTCACTGAGGGGCAAAAAACGGTGGATCTATTTGTCTGGAAGAAAGTTCCAAGCTTGTTTCAATATCAAGAACATTTTACCAGAAGTGCTGTTTGGTCTGAAGGATATTAACTGCTGAATTTTCATCTTCTACTCTTTTTTTTTTCTTTTTTCTTTTTTTTTTTTCTAATACAACAGGCCAAAGGCTGAAAAAAAGGCAGACAGATAATATTTTTGACAAAGATGACTTCTTAATTAGGCTGAAGAGTTATACTAGTTATCTCAAAGGGTTTTAGATCTTCTCTACCCAAGAGCCAGTGTGTTTGTTTCTATAGATATGTGTGCCTCTTTCAACATTGAACTCCTCAATGTGACTGAGAGAATAAAAAAAATCTTCATGTTGTCTGAATCCCATTAGTTTAACTATAAATGTAAAGTGCTGTTTTTTCAATATTTGAGAATAGTATTGTGTCTTGAGAAAACTGCTATGCACAAAGTCGCTTATGATCAAAAGAATCACCAGAAATGTTTTGTTGGTTGGTTTGGGTTTGGTTTGGGTTCTTTTGTGGTGTGTTGTTTTGTTGGGTATTTTTTCCTCCTTTTGTTAAGGAATGTCATGAAGATAACTGGCATGCAGAATGCAGTCATTGATTTCAATATATGTGCATCTTTTTATGGTTCATTAAACTAATTACTTCTCAACAGAATAATATGGATAGTATGGTAAAAAACTCAAACAACAATCAACTAAACAACATTGCGTTTTTCTGGCTTTGCAATAAACTTCATATCATTGTCTGCACTTCGTAGAATCATAGAATGTGTTGAGTTGGAGGGAACCCATCAGGATCATCATGTCCAAGTCTTAGCCCTGCACAGGACCCCAAAAGTCACAACATGTGCCTGAGAACATTGTCCAAACACTTCTTGAACTGTGTCCGACTTGGTGCTGCAACCACTTCACTGGGAAGCCTGTTCCAGTGCTCAACCACCCTCTGGGGAATAACCTTTTCCTAATATCCAAACTAAACCTTCCCTGACACAAATTCAGTCCATTCCTTTGAGTCCTGTCATTGGTCATCTCAGTGAAGAAATCAGTGCCTGTCCCTCCTCTTCCCCTCACGAGAAAGTTGTTACTGCAATGATTCTCCTCTTCTTCAGGCTGAACAGACCAAGGGCCCTAAGCTGCTCATCACACGGCTTCCCCTCAAGGCCCTTCACCATCTTCCCTGCCCTCCTTTGGACACTCTCCAATAGCTTAATACCTTTCTTATATTGTGGTGCCCAAAACTGCACCCACAATCAAGGTGAGGCCACCCCAGTGCAGAGCAGAGCAAGACAGTCTACCTCCCTCGACCAGCTGGCGATGCTGTGCCTGGTGCTCCCCAGGACAAAACTGGCCCTCCTGGCTGCTGACTCAGATTCAACTTGCCATTGATTATTAACAGCCATATCACGTGTTTAAATCAGTAACATCGTACCAGTAATATATCACTAACTTTAATCTATTTTGAGTGTAAATAATAAAGATGAAGAGCAGAAAAACAATTCTTAGATCTAAGTTGTGTGGTATATTAAGAAAAAATAAAACCCACTGTTTGAATTAATTATATATTTCACAGTGAATTCTAGCTCACACTATTGCTTGATAATATGAGTATCCTTTCCAATTACTACATTTTGCTCTTATTAGATCTACTTGACTGAATCTTTGCAAAAAGCATAACTGTAAAGGAATTTGGAGTCAGTTTTAACATTTCTGATGTTGTTTTCATGATTCATTCTCATTTGACCCAAAAAAGTTAGCATAGTTGATATTATAATTGGCTTACCAAACATCCACAAGCATGACAAACTTGTTCATAGTGAAGAATAATAAGTATGCAGTTAAAATTTTATACTGCTTTGAGTCTGAATTCCTCTCTTTCCCCTATGCCATTAAAGAATGGCAGGAACAGAAGTTGCTCATTGGTACCAAATTATTTTTAAATGTCTCATTTTTGTACATATTATAGATCCTTAGCACATTATGCACAAAAAGAGATCTTAGGAACTGTATAGTCAAAGCCATAAGCTCATGGTTAAAATGAATCTCTTAAATACCACACCTTTTGAGTCTTTTAAATCAAATAAACTGTACCAAGGATTTAAAAATGGAGTCAAGCAGTTGCTGTGCACGGTTTGTATTAACAATATCAGTTCAAATATGATCATCTCTTCTAAACTTATACATCTATTCTGTGTATATATTACATACCTATATCATGATAGAAAATAATATGGTGAATAACTTATACTTGATAGGTCTCAGCTTTCCACCTGCTTCGAAATCACAGCTCATGCTGGAATACAAAGCAGTAAAAATGTAGAAGACAACTTTTGCCTTTTGTATTGTTACAAAATATTAGTTATACATATGTAGATAGATATAAAGTATGAATATATCTCAGTTTAGTCCTGACTTTATGCTAATTATTTAGAATTCATCATTGGTGGCTGATTGGAAATGTTAGTCACAGTTTAGGAAGAGTTCTTCCTTTAGATAAACTGCATTATGCACTAGAAAGAGAAGGATAGAAATATCAGCAAAAACTCTTAGAGGAAAAAAAACAAAGTAAGTATTGTGACTTTGCAGAAGACATGGGAATTTCACTTTCCATAATAATTCTTAAAATCTACACATGCTTTTGTGGGAGGCAAAATACTTCAAAGTACTGTTGAAACTAAATTATGATTCTAATTTGTCATCAATTAGGGTAAATGAATCAAAGGAAATTCAACAAAAAAAACAGTGGACATCGTAAATACATAGACACATGATTTTGTTCAATACACAGTAGACAGGGATTGCTTTTGCTGCACTTCCTTTGCTCTGTCTATCCACTCTGTATAGTGAGGAAACGCAATATTCAAAATCCAAATTGCACAGTAGGGTGTTCAGAAAAAAAACAAAAACAAAAGTCTTAATTTTAATTTGAAATGTCTTTCTTAACAGTACTCCTTTTCAAAGGTGAGAATGGTAATCTACAAAAAAATGTTTCTTTGTCTATATCTCACAGAAAATAATCTTAGCCTTGGAAAATACAAAACTAAAGCATTTTATTTTTGAATTTCTAATTCTGACTATAAATCAGAATATACAATCTGCTTTGAATCATGACTTGATCTCTTTATCATAAAGATCAGTAACTGATACTGAAGATAAATCAAGCATAGCATGTTCTTGTGGGAAAGTAATAATATACATATGGAGAGAGTATTTAAACAGTGTAAAACTATCAATTTCCCTTTAGATAAAGGTGAAATGAAATATAGTCTTCCAGAACTTTCTGAAAGGTATTTGAGATAGTTTGGAAAGTTTAGGGTTTTATTTTCCTAGAAACCAAATTGTTTGCTGTCTTAAATAACAGTGGGCTATTCATCAACTATTATGATTTTCATGAGCAAGTCTAATGAGAGTGAAAAAAATATTGAGTAGTTTTGTGAACGTAAAAAGACCAGTCACTTGTAATATAGAGCTCATATGACCTCATTTATCTATTTCAAGAGAAAAATACATGCTTTGCGTTGCACATCTGTCTATGATATCTAGTTAGCCGTGTACTGTAAGAATCTGACTGGCTGGATGCAAGTGGATTCCCAAAGAAAGGGAAAAGAGCAAGACAGAGAGTGTAAAAGCCTCCTAATGACAAGAGTGAAGTCAAACGAGGGTCTGTAAGGTTTATGTCATGGCTTTGACAGAGAAGTCAAATAAATGGTGAAGAAGGAAAGGTTTGGCTCTAAATGACAGTCACATATTTGCAGGTAATGGAAATGCTGTCTGAATTTGCTTGAACTTTTACCAGCTAAAACTCTGAGCAGTCAAATTCAAACTAAATATAGTCATTTCTTCTAAAAGAAGTGACTTTTTTTTTTTTCCTTCTGGTTTCTAGTTTTATTGTAAGTCAAAGTCAGTCTAACTTCATTACAAGGAAACAAGTGCCTGTTTCAAAGGCATTAAATGCAGCCTATGTTTTCATGCTAAATTAAGAATGTTTAGCATGGTTGAGCTAATCCATTTGATGGAATGCATAGATTAAAATGGCGTTTTCCTTTGAGTCTTAGAACTGGTTATTCAGTGAAACCAGGACATACGTATAAAACTGAGCAGAAAGGAGACTAGAGTTGTTGAGCTGAACATTTTATTGCTTTATCCTACACCTAAATCAACAACAATTTACGTATTTATCAATTGAAAATGTCATCAAAAGAGGGTAAAGGGAAGCTGGAATGATGATCCAGAGTGAGATGAGTACTGGTTTCCTTTCCTTGGTCTGTCAGCTAGAAGAATTCAGATATGAATGTGTTATTGTGCATAGCGCCTAACTGCAGATGTGGCAGCTTGATCATCTAGTGTGCAACAGTTTGAGACCTTATCATAAAGAGAGCAAATAAACTTGAATACATCAACAGTTCTGTAAACTGGAAGAATAAATAAGTTCTTCAAAGGAAACTATCAATTTTATTTTTTTCCCAAATAGCGTGACCCAGTCATCTGCAACATTAGATATATTACAGTAGAAATTCAATTAAACTACACAAGAATTAGACTGAAATAACCAAGAAGGCATAAAGAGACCAAGTTTCTAGTTTCCCTGGTTTTGAATGCCACTCGTTTAAGTAAGACATATATAAATTATTAGCTATTAAATGATAACATAAATATACATAAGCAATGAGTAATGAAAATTTTGTAAGTTGGTTTAAAATGAAGGGACCATTATATTTATCCTGGGAAAAAAAAAATAATCAACTTACTCTGAAATAATGTTTTGAGGGATTAATGAACTTGAGGCATCTGAAATTAATAAGTAAACATCAGAGTCAGATTTTTGTTTAAAGTGTCATAAACATTTTTCAGAATTTAATTTTCAGCAATATATCAATTTTATATTCTCCCTTGTTTATGAGTTGTGGAACAGCTGCCCCATTTAACAGGCAAAAAACATCTCCCAAAGACATCTTGCATTGTCCATCTTGTCTAACTTTAGAAATCACCTCTCTGTCTGCATCTATGTATTATAGCAAAGCTCAGGGGGAAAAAAGAAAATCCAACTTTGGGTCCATTATTGAAAATAAAATCTGATGAGCGAAGGGTTTGGATCTCTGAAGGCAGTTTCCCACTTGATTAAGCAAGCTAGGGATTGATTACAATTCTTTTGTTGATTATATAGACTTCTACAGGATCATAGTATGAAAAAAGTTTACTAAAAATGTTTCATGCAAAGCGTTATGTTGTATTTAAATTCTTTAATGTTTAGAGAAGCAATCTAATAGATGTTTAGGTGAAAAGCCAACTAATAAAATAGACATAAAATATACGATTTGCTAGTTATGCATTTTATATATTGATAAATTTGGTTGGCTACACATGTATAGTGGAAAAACAGGGGGTAGGAAAAAACTCTGACCTAATTTACAAAAATTTACAAATTAAAAATGTAAAAACAGCCACAGTAAGAGCATCAAGTAGAAAAAAAAAAAGGTAGAAGAGGAAGATCATTTGGGTTTGTTTGTTTTTGTGTGAGTCTTTTTTTATCTTGTTGTTTACTCCATTCAGCCCGAAAACAAATCTAATTAAAGCTTTTGATCATTTAGAGTGAAGACTAAGACTCGGGTTATATCTTCCAGAGAGTAATATTTAACTTCCTTTAGTCAGCCTTACGATTTCAAGTTCTCATTTGAATACTGCAGTAGAACAAAAACGATGTGGTCACTGCAACCGTGCTGAAGATGTGCAAGTCAAAATTACTGGTACAATCATTTAAAAAAATAAAAGAAAAAGAATTTAAAGATCAATGAGATCTAAATACAGCTAAAATTTTATATTTCAAAAATTTTAATATATCTGCCATTCATCTTTTACATGTACTACCTCTCACCTATGGCATTAAATGATTTAGAAACATCATTAACCTTTCTCATCTTTTGGTAGAGTTTTCCATGCTGTCACTCCTAAGTGAAGAGTGGAGACTTCTGAAGTCTGGCATCCTGTGTCTCAGCATATATCAGAGTCTTCTGAGTTTAAACAATTCCACCAGTTTGGACTCCCATTCCAGTGTACCTTGTAGAAACGGCTAAAGAACCTACCACACAGGTAGTTTCCAAAAGGCAATGGAGAGCCAGATTCAGTACCCATGTTAGTTATTGAATTTAACCACAATTTCTTCCCATTTCCACAAAAATGTAAGGAATTAGGAAGTGAATGAGAAATACACAGTCCGGTGTAGGAAGGTAGAAAGTGTCAATAAAGCTCAGCAGCAAGTGTCAATGAGATAATCCAGGAGGAAAACAAGGACAGGTAACAACAGAGAGCAGTCTTAGTGTATATGTACACAAAGTATGTCAGATTGTACTGCTCCTTCTCAGGTTTGAGTTTTTTAAGCAATGCCACAGTGTATACATATATCAGTGTGCAAATAGCTATGTAACCTGAATGTATATATTAAACATTAAAGACAACCATAATCAGAGGGAGAAGCATTTTTAAGTAAGCAGGCCTAGTTCAAATCTCCTTTTGCTTAGAGGTATAGATTCATATCTGGACTTCACAGTTCACTCTGATTTTATCCTAATTCAGAAATCTATATAGTTCTACATATTGCAGTGCTTCTTTTCTATTTTTAAAACCTGATAATGACACATAAAATGGTTGGTCCCTGCTAGCAAAATATTACCAGGCTAAACTATTAATCGGAGTAGATTCAGGCAAATAAGTGCTTTGAAAGGAGGAGTTTTTAAGTATCCATAGTCACTTAAAAAGTAATGTTGTCCAGCTGTATCGTACTACAAGAAGAACAATATAAAAAAGCATTATTTTCAATCAACCATCTCTTGTTTGCTTAATACTTAAGACAAGGGACTTGTTTGTGCTGCCTTGACTACCAGCACAACTACCAGAGGAGGCACCACTGAAGCTGAAGGAATTACTGCTATTACAAACCACACAGGATCAATCCCATCTTCTTTATTTAAACATTTAGTTAAAGAATTCAATCTAGATTGATGAGTACATTACATGAACTATAACTGGAGCTGTCAAAGGAGTAAGTTGGTTCAAGTTGGATATAAAACATTTTGCAGCTATCTGAATCATTTGATCTCGTAAGAGAAATACCAGGTCCCTCCATGAACACATGACAGAGTGTGCTGAGCCTTTGCTGTCTAGCAAAACAACAAATAAAAGGCATCTTTGCACTTTCTCCTTGGATGTCTGTCTTCTTATGCCTCTAGCATGTTTTGATATTATTTTTTTCTACAAGTCAGTTACTAAATCTTCCAAAAGGCTTTCATTGTTCTTTCCAAGTGGAATGTGCTGAAGGAAGCAATGTGAGCAATGCACTCTCAACCCCTTCAGTTTCCTGTTGCCCCCAGCTGTCCTGCACATTGTTAAAATATGTAAATAACACAGACAACCAGGCACTAGAAACCTATTTCTTCCCCACTGCCTGACAATACATTTTGTCAATGGTACCTTTCTGCCTCCTGTCTTCCACTTAAACCTCAAATTCTACAGATGAAGGAACAAATAGGAATAATGTGATGATACCATGCTGTTGCAAGTTCTCTGAAGGTACTTTCTGCTGTATTTGTGCACGATAAAGCAAAAGCAGCTCACTTCCCTTATGCACAGGAGAAGGAAGAAGTGACGGACTGCTGTTTAGTGAGTTGTCTGTGGCTTTTTTGAAAACAACATATAGATTTCTAGGACACCAGATATATATTTGTAAAAGTAAGCCTAAATAGAATGGGTTTCTAATTGTCAGATCAAGATCAGGATCCAACCTGTGTTTTTATTAACTCCTGATTTGCATTTAGGTAAAAAAAATATTTTGGGGTAGCAAAGGCTTGACTGGATGCTACTGACCTACACTATGAGGCTTATCATAGTGCTCCTCAATCCAACAAGCTGTGCGTGCACCCTACACTATGAATTGGCTGTTCATTCTAGAATATTATACTGCTTTTTGTAAGAGCCAAGGAAAGTGGTTGCCAGAAAAAAAAAAAAGTTTATAATAGAACAAAGCAAAAATGGAATCCCATGCAAGTGGGAAACAGAGTACATAATACAGCCAAACAAAAGATTTTTGATCATAAAAATACCAGTTCAAGTATAGCAGAAGAATTTTTAATAGAATTTTTTTGACATAGAGTAATGTGGAAAAATGTCATGACAGGAACACCTTTATAAATAGATTTAATTTGCTAATTATATAAGTGCACAGAATTGATTTATGCTGTGTTACTTAGCCAGCCTGAAAAACCTTCACATGATCAACTTTTTTTTCTTTTTTTTCTTCCAAAGAGCTGTATATATCAAGCAAAGCAGACAGTAACACAGAGCATCCAGAATATTGAGAACATATATTGTCTGCTTCAGGATGTTTAGCCCAGATTTACAAAACAGAGTTTAAATCAGGTTCCCTGAGAGTTTCTGAAGCAGCTGCTAAAATAATAAATAAATAAGCTTGCCTGAAATCAGATTAGCGGACTGCAGAGTCTTGGCTTTGTGTGTCAGATATGTAGGATTCAGATGCTTACAAACTCAGAAAAAAAACACAAAACAGAGCAAAGTCACCATGCTTTCTAACAGACTCTTAATCTAGATCATCCAGGCCCTCAGCATACAATTTTCCTCTTTCATCAGGAGATAAATCCCAACATAAATTTTCCTAATTTTCTGATTGGTGTTCTGTGGTGGTTTGTTCTGGTTTGGGTTTTTTGGTTTGGTTGTTGTTTTTTTTTCCCAGTAAGATGATCGGTAAGTTTCTGTCCACCCTGCTGTGCTGGCAGTTTTTAGCAGAAACAGCAAACATTTTCACCAGATGTTCCCGTTTTATTTTCAAAACTGAAAAATTTTCACTACAGACACATTTTGATGTTGCTTACCATATAACCAAGTAGATATACAATATATATATACAAATGCAATCTCAAAATTATACTAGTCTCACAGATAATCCGATATTATCTTCTTTATTCTTTATGTATTCTCCCCTCAAAAGATAACCAAAGTGAATACAGAATCATGTTTACTACCAACATGTCTAAATATCAGGCTTTCTGCTAGCACATTTGTGGCATTGTTTCTCATACTAATGTCAACTGCCAACAAAATAAATATGGTTTTCATATAGTAGTCTTTTAATTGTAAGGAAAAAACATGCATTTTAAAACACAGTTCTGGTCTTGTCCTGTACACTGCAAATGTGACTATACCAAAAGTGCATGTTACTGAGTGCTGTGTAGCAATTTGTGAATATTTATAGACAAGTAAGTATATATCTATGTTGTACAAGTTTGTTCCCCAATATGATGTTCTACTGCCAAGTAACTTGCCCTATGGACATCCTAAAACAGAAATCATACCTCTTGATTTAAAAACGCATCATGCTTTTTTTTCTTCTATGAGTTTGTTGGCTCTTTTTCTAAACTTTCTTTATCTTTTACTTTAACTTCACATTAATAAGAAATTATAACACTTTCTTTGAATCAAACTTGCTTTTTTATACTTCTCACTTTTTATGCTAGAAGAAAACAAACTATTTTCTTTTTACCTCTGCTTTGCCTTCATGCTATATAAACTAAACTTGAAGAGTGAAACCACACAGTATGTAACATACAGCCTTGAAAACTTCATGTATAAAATACTGTTCCTGGTCGTGTTGATGCAATCCAAAAGAATGGATTGATTTAAGTTGATTCTATAATGTATTACAACACAGTTTGGCCTCTGATTCAGAAAGCTTCACAGCAACTTCATATCTTTCTGTCTACTGCCAAGGATCAAACATTCCCATTCATCTGGGCTCACAGAGACTTGGAAGAAAAAGAAAATAAAGTGGTAAGCTATTAAAATTTTCAGGAAATCTAGGAAGATTTGAACACTTTCTATTATGTCAAATTTCATCATTAAAATAGCAAAAAAGTAAATCCAGCCTGCAAGGAAGGAGGGATGTTAGGGGCTGAGTGCCAAAACCAGAAGTAACTTAATAACTACTGGATTTCGCTCGCACACATACACAACAGAAGTTTAACTACTTAAATAACTCAAAATTACTTAATATGGTTTAATTCTTGCTTGTCGAGTTTGGCAGTCTTGTAACCATGTATTTTGGACCAATTAGGTGCAACAACTAGTCAGTCTAAGAATGCCATAATAGAGGCAGTTAAAAAACACTGAAGAGAACTAAATATAAAATAACCTCAAACTGTTTCTCTAAGAAACTAGCAATAAAAAACAAAAACAGTGAAGAAATGTGAAATATCCATTCATTGTGGAAGTACAGTCTTCATTTCAATGGAAAGCAAGTTAAAGCATATACAACATCCTCCCCTACACAAATATTTGACTCAAAGTCAACCTCAGATTTTATAGATCTTTATAAACTATATATAACCTATTTGAATCTTTCAGATTTATTATCCCATAATAAATATATATATATATATTTTTTTTAAAGAACTAGAAAGTAAATACCATTAGTGCAAATGTGGTTTAGTTTGAAGAAGAGTGCATTCATTTATATTCAAAAGTTTTGTATAGTCTTATATAGTTGAAGTTATTTTTTTTCTTTTTCTCTTCATTCCCAAAAAGTTTATTAAATTTCTTTGAGCTCTCTGTCTCATTGTCTGTAAAACCTTGTGAAATAAACTTTTCATTCTCACCTTTTGCTAAAAGGATGCAACACAATGTTGAGATTTGATTCACAAGCACTCTTAAAACCTCACCTTAACAAAAGAGAAATTATTTCCTTAACAATTACTACTTCTAACCACTGGATATATTTTCAGAAGTTATATCTATTTTCAAAGAAAATATAATAATGTTAAACTCAATATAAAAGGTCAAGACCTCCCTACTCATTAACAGAAAACTCTTTTGGAATCAGCAGGTGACAAGATCAAAGAACACTTTGAATTCAGCTGGAAGGCTGCATCAAGTTAGTTAATGGTCACCTATGACAGTTGTGTAACTTTGGTAAATTTTTCATGACTTCTAACACAAGTTCAAAAAAAGCAACATGACGTGAGACGTTGTTTAATCACAAACATTGTCACTTTCTGTAAGGAACTGCACTACAGCAGTGCAATTGTCTATAAGATCATGATGTTATTTTCCAAATTTAATGTCTAGTGCTAAACTTGAATTTCAATTCCGATGGCGTAAGATTTGTTACCTCTGCTAATTTCAACTCTGGAGATATTTCTGTTTCAGGTGTCTGGCAGCCTTTTATGAAGGTTATGACATCTCTCAGCCTAATCAGGCAAAACATCTGCCAGTATTTCTGCAATCAATGTGCAGATTGCCTAAACCAGCCCATGCAGTTAAGACTGAGCAGAGCTGAAAGTATATCAGTGCTCTGCTGCTCTCACAGCTACCCTCTCAAGAATGGTATAACAACAGCTACTAAATGTCTTACAGCAGGCATGATCAACTGAATTCTCCATTTGGTAGGGGTTATTGGGATAACACACATTTAATATAGTTGGTGCTGATAGAATTTTTCTAAAGGAATGGCTTCTGACTTGTCAGGAAAAAAAAGCAAACAAACGAATGTCCTACCATGCTTTTACAGAATCATAGAATATGCTGAATTGGAAGGAACTCACAACAATCATCAAATTCCACCCTTAGTGCTCCACAGGACCATCTGCAAGCGTCACACCATGTGTCTGAGAGCATCATCCAAGCACTTCTTGAGCTGTGTCAGGCTTGGTGCTGTGACCACTTCCCTGGGAGCCTGCTCCAGTGCCCAACCACCCAAGTGAAGAACCTTTTTCTAATATCCAACTTAAACCTCCTTAAACTTCAGGCCGTTCCCTCAGGTCCTGTCACTGGTCACCACAAAGAAAAGATCAGTGACTGCCCCTCCTCTTCCCCTCACAAGGAAGTTGTAACTGCAGTGAGGTTCTCCTCTCAGTCTCCTCTTCTCCAGGCTGAACAGACCAAGTGACCTCAGCCGCTCCTCATATGGCTTCCCCTCAAGGCCCTTCACCATCCTCGATGCTCTCCAATAACTGAATATCTTTCTTATATTGCAGTGCTCGAAACTGCCCACAATATTCAAGCTGAGGCTGCCCCAGTGCAGAGCAGAGCAGGACAATCCTCCTCCCTCACCCAGCTGGCAATGCTGTGCCTGACTCCCTGCTGGACGTGGGGGGCTGCCCTGGCTGCTGATTCAGATTTAGGTTGCTGCCAACCAGGTTCCCCAAGTCCCTTTCTGTGGCACTGCTTTCCAGTATCTCTTTGTATTTTTTTTTTAACAGATCTTAATGTCAAATATGGAGTTCTGCTTGTATTGTGCAAAAGTGTCAAGTTCAGGGCTTCAAGTCTTTGACAACTACAAAAAATGTACCTGTCAAAAAAAAGGAAGAGAGCTAGTAAGGTAGAATTGTGAACTGCAGAGTCATTTCTGGTGAATGACCCTTGTCTTGTAAGGTTCTATACACAGCACTGCAGTCTCAGTGTCTACTACAAGATTATTTTTTTAAAAAATGCAGTTATTTCTGTGGTCACACATCTGCCTAGTGAAAAACAGTAAAGGTCTAAATATGATATTGATAATCTGTCAGGGTACAGTCAGGGCTAACTTAACTAAACTAAAGGATTGCAGGCCTTTCAACTTGTTTTCTTGCCACATAGTATTGTATAGGCATAGCATTATGATATAATAGCCATAATATTCAACGAGTGTACTAATATTTCTGGACAGCATTATTGGTGCTATGCCTGCCTCCTCAGAGCTACCTCAGGGATATCCATCTAGTGATGCTGTCACCCTAACTACATGTAAGCTATTAACAGCTAAATGTTATATTATAACATCAAATTTCATTTTAGTAGGCACACATTGTGAAATTTGCACTAGCAGTAGTTCCATTCACCTTTGCTTCCTGTTGACCACATCTGTCATCCCATTGCTATTCCCACATCAGCTCTGAACAACGTTACAGTGACTCCAGGTCATGTCAGTAAGCTCCTGAAAGACTTATGCAGTACTATCAGGGGGAAATTAAAATAAAGGTTAACGTCATTTTTTATGGTTGACTAGTTCTGTAAACAGACTAAAGGGAAGGTAGCCTCTGAAACCTGAAGCATTTATTAGTCTGAGGACCATCAGGGAGTATGAAATACACCTGTCAAAGCTGAACTTATCATCTTGTGAAGAGGAGTTACAAGGGCTCATTATGGGAGCAGCAAAATCAGCATTACTACTCTCAAGTTAGCATGGGTGAAACAAAAATCATAGCAGTAGACTACACAGAGAAGTGAGTAAAACATAAAAGTGAACAGTAGTATAATTTCCAAGCTCTGGTCAAACTGTTGCAGCATTTGTTTTTTCTCTGAAAATGTTTTATAGAAGAAGGAGTTAGTGCACTCTGTGCGTGTGTGTGTGCATGTGTGCACATACATGTCCTAGAATAAGGGGGGAAAAATATCTGTGCTTTGTGTCACAGAGATTCTCCACACATTATGATGAATAAATTTACTTCAGTGAAAATTTTGAATTGATAGATATACAAATTCAGCAATGCCTCACTGGTAGAGCAGGAAAATATCCTTTGCACAGTATTGGACAATAATCACATTTCTTCATGTTGAAAGGATTATCTTATTTGCTAGTCATGAATTTGTTTTACATCACATCCTTGTTCCTTGGGTTTTCCAAAACTAGCCAAATGAAGTGATAATTTGAGATTAGTGTGTAGTTTGGGTTGCTTTTATTTCCTTAGGTTGGGAGGATGCGCTCTGATCTAATGAAACAAACTGACTAATGTCTTGACTTAGTAACTACACCTTTATGTCAGGGTACCCTTCCCTTCTGTCCTAAACATCCTACGATATTGCACAAGTAGTGTTTGGAAGATGAGAGTGCTACCAGTAAGAAAATGAGAGCAGATTATTAAAGTAAGTCACCAAAGTTTAACGGGTTACAGCAACACAGTGAATCTAAGACTTCCATGTAGGTCCACTGCCAAATTCTCATGAAAATGAATAGACATTTTGGCTGCTGTATATGGTGACATTGGCCAGACTTGAGCTAGCAGTTGTTAAGTGTGAAGGATGCCCTACTGAATTATCAGTGTTCTGCAAACTGCATCTATAAAATGGAAAAATAATTACCATAAATCTTTCCAATATTAGACTGCCACACACGGTATTTAAAATAAAAGGGAAAAAGGAGTCTTGTACAATAACTTTACTGAGTTATGTGTATGTATACACACATTCTTTTTGTTATTGCATAAAGTTTATTGGTTTGTTTGGACTTTGTATATTTGCTTCTGTAATAAACAAGTGCTTTATGGAATGATGGAATGGATGCAAGGAAAATCAGTAGATCAATATTTGTCAAAATATATTCTCTGTGGACATATGAGCCATACTATTTTGAAACTTAAGAAATTGGTTTAGAGCACATCTGTATTTGAGCAATAATTTAATTTATAAGCTGTATTTCTAAACACAGTTATAACTTGCTAAACTTGTGTTGCTAATGATCTGTAAAATTCTCTGACATGTATGGCATTGTGAATTTTGTTTACTGGAAACCCCAAAAATAACCACATAGTAACTATGTACATGAGTTTTCTGTTTATCTGATAGATTTTGGCTAGATTTTTGGCCATTTGTTTTTCTTTACACTCTTCAACTCAAAAAGAGTGGAGTAGGTTCCACTGTACAACTATCCCTTAAATATATTTTCTAACTGCTTAACATCTCTTATTTGCATATTTGTCAAGATCTTGTGGATACCACTAGACCCTCACTGCCCTTACTAGCTGCATCTTGAGTCCCTGCCCACACATTATTTATACACTGGCCCAAAAGCTGCATGTAAGTTCAGGCTCTTTCCTTTCCTGAGCTATGTTGTAGCTATGTTATGTTTTGCTTTGCTGCCTGGTGAGTGTGGATGTGCCTCGTGCTTGCCGAAAAGTTGACTGAGCTGTGCTGTTGTGAATGGACCTATTGTATTTATCTTGCTTGGTAGTACTTGGTGGTATGGTGGTACTGCACCCTCTGTATTCATGCCTTTGCTGCTGTGCGGTTGTTAATTCTTGGGCTGCCTACTCTTGCAGAGCAATCTGTTCTACCAGTTGTGATACTTTTCCATACTAGGATTAAACCAGGCCCTTTCCAGGGTAGCAATGTTGTAAAAATAAGGTGCATTCACAAACTCCTTGTATATACAAGCACAAGTTTGTTCTGGTGCTTCAAATCTCTAAGTTTTGTAAGACAAAAAAAGGATTTTTTTCTCCACTCAGACTTTATTTCTACTTCTAAATGGGCCTTTCTGTATTGAATTGAACTGTACTGGAGTAAACTCCAAGTGGTACTTGTTATACTTCTTTTATTTTACTATGTGGGAAGGCTTCTATTTTGAATAATATTTAAAAAAAAAAAAAAAAAAAAAAAAAACAACAAACCAAAAAAACAACAACAAACCCCCAAACCACAAACAAGCAAAATACCCCAAACCAAAACAAACAAAAAAACTCCCACAAAAACAATAAAAACACCACCACCCCTCCCCCCAAAACAGTACTTCCTTTGTTTTAAGAAGAACTCTTTCTTTTTAAGACATTGTGGAAGACTGTAAGGAAATCTATAACTATCCTAATCTACAAACTGTACTGTTGAGGGAATAAGAAATGTACTGAATTGTTGTCCAGCAGAGAGGCAAAAAATTAATTGTCTGTGGGTACCTTATCATTATTAAATAATGTTTTCCAAATGAATACTGAAGCGCAAATAACTTGCTCTAAGGTGCATTTACTGACCAAAACATGAACCTTGAAGCTGATCAGCAGTTGACTGCCTCAGATGAGAAACAGGCCAAGATAATTCTTGGGAAAAAAAAAGCAGTTCCGAATCTGTTGATGTACTAGGTGTGCCTCTTGATTTTTTTTCTTGAATGATACATAGACATGCATTGACAGTAGTGCAGTACCCCAGACCAAAGTTATCTTACCAATGGGTCAGTGGCAGAAAGATGAGGTGCGAAACTGGATTTGAAATAAAAATGCTGGAGTTTAGAACAAGGTATAGATAAGTTTCTTAGCTAACTGAACACTTCAAAGTCACAGGGGTCAGTTTGTCATCTATGAGAACCAGCATGATACGGCTAAATTTTGTTTGTACTTTTTTCTTCCTTTTGTTAAGCTTTGTCTGGTGACTGTCTGCCTGGTTTTAGTTTGTAAATCATCTATGGCAAGGACTTAGGGCAAATAACAGCAACCTTTCATTTTGCAAGTTATATCCTTCACACTGTAAATACAAGATATGGAAAATAGTTCTAACTTTCAGATCTCAGTTCTTAGATAGTTTTCAATGTGGATGCTACCTATTTGGCTTCATTTGTGTGGTTCAAAAAAAACCAAAAAAACAAACAAACACCAAACAGATCTCTAGCCTATGGATTGCTCAACATTTCTGTTAAAAAAAAAAAAAAAAAAAACAAACAAAAAAACCCCAAAAAACACAATAAAACCCCAAAAAACAAAAACAAACAAACAATAAAACCCCAAAATACCCCAAAATCACAAAACCTCTCAAAAAACCCAACTGGATGCTTAATAAGGCTAGCTGTTGTGCAGATCTAAAAAGAAAGAAAGAATCAGTAACACCAGCTACAATATCACTCTACCCCAGTCTTGTAGGGTCTCACCAAGTAATGTGGTCCAGGACATTCAGTTATTCGCCCCATTAATGCTATTAAGGAGATGAATTAACCTAAGCTTGTTCCTGTTTGATAGACATTAGTGGTCTTGCAACTTTTTTTGTCTCAAGTGGTAGATTGTTTCCTTAGGCAAGGGAAATATGAGGCAGTGAGGAAAAAGACAAAAACACTTGCCAGTCATAAATGTTGAAGTTAATATATGACAGTTGGACAATGCACATATTAGGGCAGATAGAAGCTTGATTTGAAAGGAAAAGGAGCTATGTGACCACAGAGTGGAGAAGCTGTGGAGCTCCAAGAAAATTACTTCTATAGCCATATGCAAATATTATGATGAGCATGCACACCATATAAGCAATATTGACAAGAAGGGTCTGAATCTTTGTTTTCTTTCCTATGACAAATTTCATGTCCTCATAAAGCCCATTTTACTGGTTTATTTCCATCCATATCAATCTAGCTTAATGCCTAAATCATTCTGGTTGGATGCTCATAAGTCAGTTCCTCTCATCTATTCTGTAGACTTCAACAAGACTGGGCACTATTTCCCATGGGGTAGTTTAGCCTGGGTTTTAGTTATCCTAACTGAAGAGGAACATTATTAATCCATAAATGTATGCATATTAGGGCAGATTCATGTGTTGAGCCAGTAACTGTAAAATGTTACTTGAGTTAATGGAAGAAATATCAGCATAGGACTGATGTGTGTTGAGGGAAGAAGGGCAAACTGAAGGAAACTGACTGAAAGGGGAAAATATAGCTCATTTTTGTCTGCTAAGTACCTGTTCCATACTCTTTCCAGTTACAGTAAAACTTCTTGTTTACTTTTCACTTTTTGTTTTATTTAATTCCTATAATAATTAGATAAATTATTTGTATATTTTTCCATAGTGTGTATCCATGTGTGGGTTTCAGAGAGTTATCAGCACCCAGAAACAATTCCTCATGTATTATGCTGTGATGAGGAGATATTCTGCAACTGACTGCGGTGTTATTATGGAGAGGAAGTTCCTTCATCCTTTGCATTAATGCTTCTGGGCTGAATGTCTGAGACAAGGAACTCTTCTTTTAAAGTAACTGCACTAGACTGGAAACTTGGATTATTATGCAATTTTACTTGGACTATTATGCAATTTTTTTCTCTTAGAGTTTACTTGGTACAAAGTCTTGATAAGAAATAAACCCTTGCATTTGCATGAGTTTTTTCCAGTAGAATCTGGTTAGTTAAGTTCCAGTACCTTCAGACCTCTAAATTCCTGCTAAAGAAGAGTTAAACATTGCATGAAAAAAGCAGGAAACCAGCTGCTGAAATGTATCATTACTTCAGAGCTGGTTCAGGATCTAGCTGCTGTTTCCGCTGCACATGCTCCACAATAGCAAGTTCAAGTGGGCAGAGACAGGCTGCCAGTACTGTACCTGCCCAAGGCCAGAGGGAGCACTTATTTTCAGCAGTAATTCGAAGTGGTAAGCTGAGTAGATATATATTTATTATGCTACAACTTTTGTCCAAGTACATTACAAGACAAGCCTAACCTACCTTATAAGAACTGCAGCACTATAGTACTGCAGATCTCCATTTGTTCAATGCAAAAGTATTTCAGAGTTTCTATAGAATGTGCATTCTATTAGTAGCATATTAAAAAAAACAAAACAAAACAAAACAAAACAAAACAAAAAAAACCAAACCTGTAATAACTGACAACATGAAAACAGGATTTCTTAAGTTCTACATAGTGCATAAACTTAACTTCATTATGGACAGAAAAGATGTCTGGAAACCAGAATATTTTTACAAGACTATTGCATTCACCCCTGATATACACAGACCTTCCTACTGAAATATGCTTTAACATTTATTCTAATTTGTCTCAGGACAATTAGCTGGATAATGAATCACTGATGAATACTTAAATGAAGTCATTTCACTACTTTCAGAACTCTAATTTTTGAGAAGCTTTCAAGTATTATTGTTACTGATTTAAAGTCAAAATACAGAAAGAACTTAAGCCAGGAGAAGCCCAATATGAAACATAGTTCAGTAGATTTTCAAACTGAGGATGAATCCGCTTCACTGTCCTTTCCACCTGTTGAGAAAACTCTCACTAAATTGAAGAATTTGTCAGCATGGCTGCATTTCTGTTCCTAGGAAAATACCTTGGCATTCAGTTTGAGGTAGTGGAAGAAGGTGCCTGCTCCTTCCACAGCAACCTGATTAAATTATTTCAGTTAACAAACTGCCTTTTTCAAACTTTAAACTCACTCTATTTAAACCACAATACTTAAAGCTATTGTTTAAGAAACTACTATGTGAAAAAACCTTGTTCCCTGCCCGGTGCTAAGCAATTCTGGTTTGACTCTCATGGGTGGACATTAAACATATCATTTTGTACAGAAATTGTCTACATACCAGCTGTAGCTAGACACAACTTTCAGACATTCATTTGCATATGCTACATAAATGTAGAAATATCATTAGTTACAGTACACTGAAAATAAAATCAAGCTAGGACAAACTGTTTTAACACCACCAGAGGAGGGTCAGCTGCAAGTGAAAAAACAGTTAATGAACAAAAATATCTGTCACTATTGTCCTAGAAGACTCCAAAAGGCAACAGCTTGTCTTTGTGACAGTGAGGCAGATTATGCTTATGCTGCAAGTTTGTGCTGTTTGCCCTAATTATTGTAAAACATTTGACCAGGGTCATGGAACCAGACAATGTCAATTAGTGCTCTGCATGCAATTCAAGTGCATTGAGCCCCAAGGTGGAATGCTGAAGAGATTTAAGGGTTGCATTATTGCATTACAGAACTGCAAAGTATATAAGCCAAGTAGCAATTTCAGTTTATGAGATGTCTCACCAGACTAAGTTAGCTCAAGGTCCTATATTTAAATGGCGTACAAATTTAAGTAAAGTAAAAACGGCAAACAAATGTTAACAGCAAAAATGTAATGTATACATACAGGTGTGTCTATGTGAATAATTATATGCTTATACACCATACAAGCAGCAGAAGATACAAATTTACCTTTTGGTTCAGCCATCTGGCAATGCCTTTTGCGTATTCTGACAGGGGTTAGTGGGCAGAATACGGAAGCATTGACAAGCTAACATAAGAACATCCTAGTGCTCATGTAAGCAGATGTTATCACCTCATAGTTAAAGCTGACTATTTAGCTCAGAATATTTGACTGATACTAGCACTTGAGACTTTGTTCTCTGTCTTTCTAGAAAAAGCAAGTTGAGCTCCTTCTTACATCAGGAAAGTCATGAAAATGACAAGTGAGCACTTCCAGGTGAAGTCTAGAGCTCTTGCTTCTTCATTCTCCAATTTCTCAAATGCTCTTGCCATGGCTTCCTTTAAAGCACAGCTGAAAGAATAGTCTGGCCATGCGTGTAGCCTCTACTGTCATTCAAATTTGTTGCACAATAAATCACAGAACAGCTAATAGAAACATTTTAGCATCTGTGTTACTTCCAATATAAAGAGTTCATGAAGATTAATATTAATGTACAAAATGTTCAACTTGTGGAATGTGCATATTCTGACATATCCTTTTCTGATAGATGCATGGAAAATGTTTTGTTGTTTTTTTTTTTTTTTTTTTGGGTGGGAGGGGGTGTTTGTTTGTTTGCTTGTTTGTTTGTTTGATGTTTTTTTTGTTTTGGTTTGGGGGATTTTGTGTGTTTTTTGTTTGTGTGGTTTTGTTTTTGTTTTTAACAATCTGTACATTGAGGCATTGTCAAATCAGCATAGATGCAAGCATGTGTTCCAGTTTGTAGATACTTTCTATAGCAATCAGCAGGAGTTATGTTCTCACTCTAGCTAACTGGAAATTGAGCAGAAAATTATGTTTTCTCCCACAAGTATTTTAATAAATAATGGGTGGAGTCACATATCACAGAGTCAAAGAATCATTCAGGTTGAAAAAGACCTCTTAGATCTTCGAATCTAACCTTTGACCAATCACCACCATGTCAACTAGGAAAAAAACCCACCAAACCCCCAAAAAAACATGATATTTAATTGCTGCATCATAGCAGGGTATATGTATAGGCATTGTGATTTCCTTAAAAGAAAGAAAAGATTGGAGAATATAATATTATAAACTGGAAATATTGTGTCTTTTTGCAAGAAATCAAGTATTGACATCTCTACTTAAGTGTCTCTTAAGTAGAGACGCTTAATTTGCAGCTGTTTTGCTAGAGAAAGCTATTGAAACGAGCTTACAGCTATGTGGAAATGAAAGACAAGTAAACATGCTCACATGAAAAAATATAATATATGAAGCGTGAATATTTTTTAGAGCGCCTTGGATTCCCTCTGCTTCCACTTACCTCACCTATGTACTTTATGTCCCACCAACACTGACTCAGAAAAATGTATTCCCCCAACACAGATGTTATGTTACTTTGAGTTTTACATAAGAAAACTATTTCTCTAAATTATAAAAAACCCAACCCTGATAAACCTAATATCTAATCATGCACAGCTGTAAGTCATTATTGATAATACATTACAAGTTATATTTCATGTAAAGAAATTGTATGTCCTTGGGCATATATTTCCTGCCAAAACCTAGATCAGAAACCTATAGCCAAAATAAAACCTCCATAGGAGGGCACACCATAGGTTTCCCTAACTAATTTAAGATACTGCTTAACGGAACGGTTGTTGTCTTAGGTTACCCTGGAAAAAATTCTTTCAGGAAAACCAGAAGCATGCCTACTTAATGGCTGCATACAAAAGAATTGTTTATAAATAGTTTGTTTCCATGTTATTTTTTTGTTATTTTCAGTGTGAACAAGTGGACAATTTTGACAAAAAGAAACTCTGCTTACATGCAAAAAGTGTATAAGGGTGGAAACCAGAATACAATGGAAAGACGTGAAGCTGTGACTTACTTGTTTCTCTTGCATTAACAATGTAATTTTTAAAACTAATGTTGTTTTGTTTTTTTTTTTTCATCTTTGGTAAGTTTAATAAGAGATTTAAATACCTCACAGCTTCATTTTAGGTGTGGAATAATATTTCCCCTACTGAAGCTTTCACATAAATTCTCATGACTTTTATCACACTTTTTCTGATCAGTGTGCAAACACCCACATAGTTCTCTCTTCAGCAAAATAACTTCTTTAACAACTCCTCTCAGATCTAAAATGAAAGACTTCCATTCCTGCCCATGATTTTTATTCACAGTTATCTATTATCTGCTGTCTATGCAGTAACAACAGACCAGAGAGGTTTAAAATAGGCCAAAGTTAGGCTTTGAACTCTTTTAAATAATGGAACCTGCCTCATGACAATGGTAGACCTTGCAGTATTATGGTTACTGTTGTCTGACTCTGATAGCTGTTTTCCCCTCTCATTGCACTCTTGTCTTGTATTTGAAAATCATGGAGAACTGAAAGTTTTATCACAAAATAACAATAAATCTCACAAAATCATTCAGGCAAGTTTGAAGTTTTTGCAACTTTTTTATCCTGAGCACTTTTCAAACTGGATCACTAAATTCTCATGCAAAGCATGGTAATCTAAGAAACAGATCTCAGTCACATATTTTACTGTGTTGGATTATTATGAATGCAGAATATATAAAAATTTAACAAAGAACAACACTGCTTTTTATAGCTTCTCCCTTTATCCTTTTTCTCAATATATCTAAATCTATTCCTGGCAACTCTAATGAGTCCTCAGATTCTTCGTGAATTCAAGCCAAGGGATTGGGATTTAACATATGCTCTACTTAGAGACGGTTTCTCCCTTTGGAAGACCAGAAGGCTTTAAATGAGATTGCGTATTTGAAGCCCTTATAAGGAGAAAAAGTGTTTAAAGTAAAGAAACTGTGGCGAGAAAACTGCCTAGAAGAGGGAGATAAACTGTGTAGTGTGTTTTACCTTGCTTTCATGCAGCCTTGAGGAGTAAATGAATGGGGAGTAAATGCAAGATATGGGACAGGAACACACATTTTTACAAGTTGCTGCATCATTTGGAGTTTCCATAATAATTATGGCTAAAACAAGGTCATTTTTTGTAATGAAACTCCCAGCTGGGTTGCTGAAGCTTAGTTGTAGATTTTCATCACAATTCTGAATTTTATGGGTAACTGTCGCAGATACTTTAGCATATTTGGGATTGAATCTAAACATTGTCTAAAGCATAGGAAACAACCACAGCCTTCTCTGAGAGCCGTAAAAATTGCTTGGGAGTGAGAGACTTAAGGATTTCTTTTATCTTATCTAAAAGAAGCCTGAAGTGTGATTGTATCTGTAACTACCTTAGAGCTACTTATTTATTAAAATATCAGATACTAAATGGAGCTTTAATCTGAAAAAGAAAAACATGGAAGGAATTAATGGTTTGAAAATTGGCTAGATAGGCAAGCATTCATTGCGAAGGGGAGTAAGAGAGATTTTAAACAATTTATTCAGCCTGTAGTTGAACCTCCAAATCAAAATTTTGCTGCTGGTTTTGATGTCCTTTTTTATAAAGGGGTGAGTAAACAAAATCCAGAATGATGCATTCAGCTTGCAGAGAATTAGGTCCTCATGTTAATAACATTGAGTGAGACTAAAAAGCTGCATAAGCTGTGTGTATAAGTAGTAAATTATGGAAGTTGGCAAATAACTGAGTAGTTGGAAAATAAGCTCAATAGGAATAGTTCAGGGAACTCTGGATCAAATCTGCAGTTGCAAAACTGTTTAAACAACCAGGAAGTCATATAAAAAATGGATTGCATGTCTGAAAACAAGGATTTTGTGTGAGAAATTGGATAATAGGAGTCTGAATTTACAAGGGTGAAGAGAATTGGAAAGACTCCCAGGACAGAAAAAGCTCTTCTAAATTGTTTCAGGACAATTTTTTTTGAATCATGTATGAGTTTCTGAACTCTCACACTTCAATAAAGCTGAAAAAAGTTGGGTTGCCTTTTTGGTATGTAAGACATATTTTATTTTTTGGTGGCTTAAGACCATGCAAGTCAGTTGGAAGACCTAAACTGAGTTAAGATTTCATGTTATTATTCATAGATATTTGTATCTTGTGGTTAGATTTTGTCACTGTTTTGGTTTAAGATTTTTTTTTTTTTTTTTAATGTACTTTTCTGGCAGGCACAATTCTACTACCTTCTAATTATGTCTGAACTCTTGTATTCCTGTTCTATAGATAGGATAAACAAGATTATTTAAGATAGAAGAGGTCACCAATAAAAGCACAAGGGGGAAAAAAATTCATGATTTGTGCTCTTTATTTATGTGTGTAAAAATTCACAATTTAATTTCTATCACATTATATGAAGAGCTTTTTAGATTTTTGATGTATTCCTCTATTTTGGCTAGGTTTGTCTGTACAGTTTTTTCACAAGCACTTAGGCATGATGAAATGGCTATAGATGTGAACACACCTAAGTAGATTAATTCAAGTAAATTTTGTGATAAAACTTCCCTTTTATTGCAGGTAGGTGTCCCACATGTATGACAAGCAAACTTCAAATTTTCATATTAGCTAACACTTAAACATATATTCAAACCTTTCACTTTAAACACGTTCAAAGCATAACCTAATGCAATCTGAACTAATCTCTTTCATGCATTTTTCCTTTCTGCTTTTTGAGTCTTGACTCCAAACACTCTTAATTTCTAATTTTCTACCACTAGTAAAAGAAATTTCCATTTGTTTTAGTAAGTCAGCTGAATCTAAACCAAGCTTTTTAAAGTTCATGTGACATGGTAAACACCAGCTCCAGCTTTCAGGTTCATGCCCTCATCAGGTTCTGAGTACCTCTTAAATTTGGTACATGTTGCCCTGTGTATCTGTATTGCTCCTGAAGAAAATTCTCAACGTCCTCTCAAGAGAGGTATAGGATACTCCTACAGTATTGACAGATGAGAATTTACAATTGCAAAGACACCTCAGAATGCATATGGCCCATAATGTGGATTTGCTTGGTGTCTAGTATGTATATTGATCTTTACTGTTCTATAATTCTGTTTATATTTAAAAACTGGAGAGAAAACAGAAGTATTTGCTTCAAGAACAATTTTAGAACACACCCACTCAATTTAGATGCTACAATCCACTTGGAAGCCAAATGCTGTGAAGAAGTTAGAAGCCATCAAACATTGTAATGTTTACTCTATATGTGACATGGTATATCCTGTAGATTCGAGCAGAACTCAGATCTAAACAGGAATTAGTTTGTAAGGGGGAGGGGGAGGGTGAAGGGTTGAGTCTCTGGTTCTGATTTGTGTTCCCAGAACTGATTATACAATTTACAGTAAGGTTAATGGATACAACTGGATCCAGTCTTTGGACCACCATAGCAAAGTACCAAATCTCATGTAAAATGCATAAACCTCCAAGCTAAGGAATCACAGCTCTCTTGTGGTCTCTTCTAAATCATGCATTGCTGTCTGCACAATAGCCAAGGGTCTTGGAAATGACAACTTTGAGAAACAGACTGCAAGTTCCAACTACTTTTCCCACTGAAAACAAAGTTGTAATTGGAGTCACTGGGGTTATGTAAGGGGTGATTTCAGCCTGTTCTCATATAGATAAGCATTTTTGCACCTTGTATGACCTTGATTGTCTGACAGCTGAATAGATATTGCAGTCAGTTTCTGTTCATTTGAAACAATTATGTACAGATGTTTTCAAAGGATAAGAAAGCTGATCAGAAGGCACTTGAAATCCAGGAAAAGATAAATATAATAGAAGAAATAAACAAGTGCAACTGACACCAGTTGGACCTTTAATTGATGTATAGTGCTGACAGCAGTGCTGAACATTTCAATGTTTTACTCAAGATTGCAGCAACTTTAACCCCTGGGAAGCTTGGCCATGGGAATTACAGCACAGGTTTTCTCATAGTATTTTTTGCTCAAAAAAAATATTGCAAATGAGAGGAGTAATTCAAAAGAAATATAATCCAGCCATAAGCTGCACGTAGATTTTGATCTGAACATTTCTTTAGGTCCAGGCAATCAGAATTAGTGTTTATAGAAGCTTTTGTCATTTCTGGTCTGTTCCCTGGAGGAAATGAGATCACAGTTTTTTTTCCTTGTCTTCCTCTGTCTGTCAACTCCCACTTCTGTATGACAGTGTTAAGGTCTATTGGCCAAATGGACCACATTGACAGAAGCAGAGTTTCTTCAAATATTAATTTCACAGAAATTATAGTCAAAATCAAAAAAAAAAAAAAAAAAAAAAGAAAAAAAAGAAAAAAAGACAAACCACCTTGATTTGCTTTGTGATTAGCTCAAATTTAATGAAATACTACAGAGTTTAAACATCACCTGGAATGTTGATGGAAGTATGGAATAAGTATCAAATGGTGCTTGTGCTATATCAGGTAGTAATACAATTCAAACACAAGACACCAATCTTCCATGAGTCTACAGCTTATGGTACTGTTTTTTTAAATTTCTGCTTACGTGTAGGAAATTCCTGTGACTTCATATGCATTTTAATTTAAACTTCTTGTCCACTGTTGGTAAAGTAAGACTGGTTTGTACAGTCCTGTACAGTCCTACTTTTCTATAAAGTCCTTATTGTATTCCACTCCTCAAAGTTTGCCTCACAATCTTCTTGAGCTATCCCTTGCCCTTTATTTCTCTGAGAACATCTTTAATTAATATGCTATCCATAAAAAATTCTAGACATAAACTGCTGTTTCAAATGTCTCCTTCATTTCTTTGTGGTGTCAACAACCAGAAACATACTTTTTGAAAGTTTGTCCTTTCCTTCAATCTTTATTTAAGAGTGAAAACTTTTCAAGACATGTCCATCTTATTTTTATAAATTCTCAGGCCTGCAAGGCTCTCGGCAAGTAACAAATATTAATGTTTAACACAAATATACAGGAAGGGTTGCAAATTTAGTGCATGAGGTATTTGTTTAATTTTAGTGACCTAAATTTGGTGCTTTACAAGGCTATATTTCTTCAAGCTGTAATATGTGCAACCACACACATTGTGGTTTCAATAAAACTAATATTGTGTGCCTATCTATAATACATATAAAATATATTTTCTCTAGGAAAAAGGAATTTATTTAAGTTTACAGACATCTTATGTGTCAAGTTTCAAAAGTAACAGTTGAAACAAACAGTTGCAAAGGTAGACATCTGTTTACTGAGAGAAAAAAAAAACAAAAAACACATCTTGATCACAGGGCTGAGTTCTCTGTGACAGAAATGATGGGTTTTCTTCTTTTTTTCTCTTGGAAGGTCTAACACAGAAAATTACAACTACTGAAGGGATGGCATAGTATTTTTGCCATTTCCTTCTCCATCAAATCTTCAAAAACTATAACAGAGACTGTCAGTCATCTGACAGCAAAACCATCCTAGTTAGATTGAACACAATATTATACAAACAAAACCCCAGACTAGTCTACTCAAAAACCAACCAACCAACCAAACAAAAAAAATTCATCCAGTTGTGCAGATAACACACCCGTCCAAAAGATAGAAATTTTGCATTTCAACAGAATCACCCAACAAAAATACTTCAAAGTATTTTTCAAACAACAAGACACATTCAATGTTACAAAAACCTTTCCTAGGGAAACTGAGGCAAGGGAGCTTGACAGTTTCTAAATTTTCATCCTTTTATCTCATATAAAAGAAATAGAGTTTCTTTTTTCATTTTACTGCATGGCTGTTTTGTAGTCTATTCTCAGTTCTAATTTATTCTTTTAGTCCTGTGGGATTCAGACTTGAAATTTTACCAGTTCTTCCTATATCTTACATTTTTACAGAAGAAATTCCACTGGATTCCTCTTGCCAGTCTAACCAGTGCAGTATTTTCATTGCCTTATATGAAAGGTTAGTTCTTATGTTATTATAAAGTTTTCTTCTTTCTTTAAAATTACATTAAATTAAATCCTAACTACTAAATTGTGATGTGTCTGTACACAAATAATTAGAAATATTTTCATAACTTTCCCCCTGATCTGTTTGTCTCAATTCTGTTATGAGTAGAAGTAGCTAAAATATCATTTGAAGCTTAAGAGACTTTGGTTGATATTGTGGTCCCACTGTCAACAAACCTTGTTGAAATAAATGAGAGCTTTCTTGAATTTTGATGAGGATGCTATTCAAAGGCTTCAGGCTGAAGTGAAGGAGGAAATGAATGTTTGTCTTCAAGAATGAAACAAGAACAATAACAAAAAGTTTTGCTTGAAAATTAATAATTGATTATGAAAGTTGGTTTTGTAGGGCATATAGATGTTTATGTATATTACTCTGCATATTACTGTGTGATGAATTTTGTATGACATTCAAATAAATTGGTGTACTCTGAACAAAATATTGACGTTTTTGTGTAAGCAAGATTGATGAAAAATAATTGAGACCAGAAGTATCAATATCAGACAAGAAATTTTGAGTTAAAAAGGATACTTTTAGGCTTTTAACTGCTTGTCCATCACTATTGTGATCACAATTATGAACTGAAAGGTAATTTATTGTATCCATTTTTTAGGCCCGTTAACTTTAAGAAACAGATATAAAAATAATTAAAGTTTCCTGGTCACGAGTCTTACTTCCTTATCCATTGTCTATAACTAGCCAGGAAATCACTTGGCGTTAGTCACTGAAAAGGCCGTATGTAATTGCACCAGCTTTATCACTTCCTGAGCTAATGCTTGTAGGAAGCAGACATGAAAACAATAAAATTTTCAGTTAGGATTTATCTACCATTTAAAAATAGAAAACTATCAAGAGTTTAGGACTTGCCTGCTGCCTCAGCCTTGAAATCCACTTTAGGAAGAGGAAATTGGCAACCAGAGATATGGACCTGTACTAGTTTGTTTAGAGCATTATATAGAAGCTAGCTGCCCCTAAGTACCAACTTTAACAACCTCTCTTTTATTCCCAACTAATATATTAGTAAAATTTTTTTCACTAAGCTTTGGGACAAAATGCACAGACTGTCAGATTGCAGTTTCATGTATAATCCATATATAATTAAATATCTTGACTCATAAATAATAATTTTCCACTGTATCAAAAAATTTAAAACTTTGATCTTTTGATTATTTCAGTATAACTGAACTATAGATTTAGACAACTGCTTTATTAGCAACAGCATTTGAAAGTGAAGGTAAGTGATAGAGATATATGACTGAATCTGAATTTAAATAACCAATTATCTTTTACAAGCAAAGCAGTTACTACCCTTGCCCTTTCCAGCTGAAAATAGTGTCTCTATTTATCTTTTGCTCTAATTCTAATTTTAAACTCCTGAATGAAAGACTCTTATTCAGTATGGAGTCACTCAGTGAAAATTGTTCTTTGTTTTATCCAAATTTTGTTTTACACTCAAAATGCACATATGTACTTGTTTATACTTAGAGCAATTTAAGTTCCTGAAAGGAATATAGAAACTTTCTAAAGTTCTTTACAGATTCAGAAGAAAGAACCAATCTACAGAATGCATCATTAAGTATGTACTGACAGTTTATGAAGTAGAATTTATATGCAGTGCAAAGTCTATTGTATTTGCTTTATTTTTATAGGTATAAATATAGTCCTAAGTAACACCCACACAGTTTTTGAATTAACATTTGAAGTGTGAAGTTAAGCATTTGAAATTCATGCAAAAGTACAAAAATTAGGCCACCTTGATGATTTGTGTTCTTTTCTGTGGTCTAGTTTCACTTAAATGAAAAACTTTAGATCATACGAAAAAGGTATTTTTACTATCATTGTGAAAATAATAGCTATTTCACTTCATTAGTCTTGTTTATACAAGGGTTTGTTTCTCCACCATACACACTTTTGCAAGATGGTGTTTTATTTCAGAGACATGGACACGTCTCTGGCATTTGAGCTAAAGTGGTATCAGTTCTAGATTTTAAGAACATGAATTTATAGGGGAAATGAATAAGCAGACACATTAGTCAGCATGTAACAATTAAATTGTTTTAAAGGCATTGAAGAAGTAAAATGCTTGTGCTTAGCATTTAATGTGGTATTGAATGTTCCACTTCAGTTATCTTATTAGCTCTTGTGCAAATGTTTAATATCCCTCATTGAACAAAACAATAAATAAAGATAATTCTATTATTTTCCAGGATGGAAAAACTGCCCCAGATAGACTTCTCTGCTTGTGTCTGTACCTTATAGGATTAGTATAGGCTTCCCACACACTCTAAGAACTTGCAAATACTGTAGTTAAATTCACAATTTGAAAACACTCAACTTTTTTTGAAAACCAGATCTCATACTTGGGCCTGAATAAGACATTTTCAATTCCTTCTTGTTCCTAGGTAAGATGTTTTCAATTCTTTCTTGTTCACAAAGTTGCATAGTCTCTTCTCTTGGTGCAGATTAACAATTTTAACACTAATTAGGGTAGAGTGGGCAGAAGAAACAATGTTTTTGTTTTTGTTGATTTCTTTTTTTTTAATTTTAATCCCTCTGAGAAGACTTTTCAATTTCTTTAATTCCATTCTAGAGAATCTGTGCAATAAAGAAAACTGAATCCTATAAAAGAGGCTAAGGGATTAAAGTAAACATAGATTTTTCATTTAAATTCTGAAAAAATGCATACTTCTAGCTGAAGTTAAGACAGAGTGGACATCTGATGTACTGTGGCTGTTGCTATGCAATTCTGCAATGCTTTTGAAGGTTTCTGCCCTGAGAAACTATCTGTATTCATACTTGTGACTCAAAAGTGTAGTATATCCATGCAAAAATTAGATATAAATTACAGCCATCCAGTTTGAAAGAAACAGCTGAGGGGGTTTTTTATAGCTCTAATAATTACATTTTACTACAGAGCATATGTACAGGTGATCTATACTAGTATCTAAAACTCTTTGTGCTCTTGTTTTCTGTTTTATATTTGTAATAGCTATATCAACTAATTCATGAAAAGAAACACTGTTTTGAGTTGCTTCTATTAGTACAGTCTTAGGTTTCAGATAGAGGGGATTTACAAATTTATAAATAGTGAAGATCTGTGAGTATTTTTTGTCAGTCCTCCTATTTAATTAATAAAGCTAAATAAAATGTTGCTTGTTCCCTTTTCAAATTTATCTAGAGCAGAAAACTGGATTAAGGATTAAAGAAGATCATAATGTGGTGATGAAGAAGCTGCTGATACTGGAAAAATCACACAAATGGTCATTCTTCTTCTATTCCAGGAAGGCATTGGGGGGAGGTGAAAGGAGGGCACAGGTGAGAGAAGGATACTGTGTCTTTCAGGTCTTCCTAATCACTATCTTGACCCAAAACTCCTTCTCTTATTTCAGTTCAAGGCCCCTAATTAGCTATTAAGCATGCTGTGTTGACTTTGCAAAGCTGTTTGGAAGGATAAGACTAAGAGCCTGGGAAATAAACAGAGTCCTTTTGAATTTGGTGTAAGGTGAGAGTCAAATGCAGTAAGTCATCATACTTCAAGCTTCTTCAGTTCCTGACCAAAGCAAATTATTGGTATTGAAACTCAGTATCTCTTTCATCTCTGATTCAAAAAGCAAACATATACTAGTATACTTTATGCACAAGATACTTTGAGAGGCAAATCTGATCCCTTGCTTTCAAGAGTAGCACCTTAGCCCATGGTAATTCCACAAAATATTGTGCAGGGGTTTCTGTAGAGGAAAGTGTTTTATAAAATAAGAAAAGGAGGAAAAGGATATGGTTTGTGATAATTACCACCATTCTCAGGCTGTTCATGAATGCACACTTAAATATTTATATAAGAAGATAAACTTTGAAAGTATTTTATAATACTATAATGTTCCAGATGCATTGAAGAAAATTATAAAGGAAAACAACTGTTCCTTGATAAACTGACAGAAATAATTTCATATTAACACTGGAGAATAAAGTCTGAAAGCAAATTTTGCAGCCATAGGGGTTCAGCCAGTGTAAAGCTGCCACATATATTAAAAGTAAGCTTCAATATAAGGAAAAATAATTTTCATACTTGTGTAAAATTATGGCTCAGTCTTTTATTGCAAGGAATTTCTGAACAGAAGGTGCAGAGTAAAATCTTCCAGGTTAATGTTGCAAGCTGTCTACTGGTGTTTAGATTACATCTTGTTGACCATATTTGTTTGATGTGATTCACTTGAACTAAAAAACATTGAAATTATACAAAACAAACAAAAGGTGGAATTTATGTCCATTTTTGTTATTTCCATAACACTTGAAATAACTGATAAGCTTTAAAAGGAGGGAAAACTATTTTTTGTAATATACATTATTTTTTTATGAAAGTACATTGACGTGAATACACTGAGCATGACAAGCTTATTGACTTGCACATGTTTTCTTCATATTAATCCTCTCTTCTTTCTCAGTTCTTAGTCTCAGGCATAAACCTTAGGAAGAAACTTCAGTATTTCACCAGCAAGGTTGTCATGTTACACTATAAACAGTGATACTATTGTTGTGAAATATTACCACCGGAGTCTTGCAACAATAATCTTGTGCTTCTATTGACATATGAAGACCACCTAACACTTGCAAACTTCAACAGCTGAAAGTACTCAGTACCTCAATCTTCTTGTTTCCACACAGGTAAAACTTCTCCATTCATCGTTTTCTGTTATTTTCCTTTCTGAACAAATTTTTGGTTTTGTGGGTTTTTATTTTTGTTTCTGTGGCTATCTAACCATCACCAGTCATATCTCCAATCTAATGAAGCTGGTGTGTATGTGTACACTTTGCATTTGACAGAGTTTTGAAATAATTGCTAATTCATATAAAACTTAGCCACCACACTTATAAATGGATATTTTCACAAACCCCAAACAATTAAAATCAATAATTAAGCCATCCTACAATTCTGGATTTTTTTCCCCAGTGGCTATCCTGGGGGTACATACAATGAATGATAGAATAAGTTTCTGTAAATAAGTTTGAAATAATTGTTTATAAAAATCAGTCACCAAGGCTCAGTCATTGTAGGGGAACTCCAATGTATTTGTTGTTCCATTAAACTTCATTGCACTTAGATGAAATAAAAAGCAGGCAAACCTTGGATTCAAATATTTGACACATTCCAACTATCATGTGCTTCTTAATTTCTCACATATTTCACTTCTACTTCCCACCTCCCTTCTCATTTTTATCAGAAGCTAAATTAGGATGATCACAAGGGGAAACGACATGAATTTCCAAAGTGATCTCTTTTCTTTTTTCTTTTATGAGAGGCCTCAGCTTTCAATCAGATCAATTAGTTAATTGGGCATCAGTCCCCTAACTGTCCTTCACTTACTAAAAAAAACTCACCTTAAATAAAGAGTCACAATCCTTCATTTTGGATTGAAGTCTGGAAGTTCATAATTGGCCTCTGATTCAGTTTCTTTGAGCATTCTTTTATCTGGGGATCAAACTGCATGTAATGCAATCTTCTTCCACATGAACTAGAATGTTATCAAAATAAACCTGCTATGCTGTCCCTCTCCTTCCCCACTTTCCTTGCTGTAGTGCTAATTGAAATAGTATATTATTTAAAAAAAGGGGGGCAGGGGGGAGGGCTAGCAAGCCCTCAATTAGGTTGAACAAGATTGAAAGGGAATTTTATATTCATATTTTAACTCCAATGTTAAAATGTTACTGAATCCTGCATTCAATTATATTGCAATTGTGCTATTAATAATTCCTTATATAAATAAATATCATACTAGCAGTGAAGTATAAAGGTTATAAAGAGATCACACCATTTAAAAAAAATAAAATAAATCACAAAACAGATATGATGTATCTGAGAGCCTTTAGAACTGCTAGTCCATCTACTTCTGCATGCTATTTCAGATACACTTTGACTTAAGCCTCTCCCTTAGTACCCTATTTCTTAGTTAGTGGAGACTCCCAGTGACAAAGTCACCTAAAATAAAAGAAGGGCTGAATAACAAAATATTTAGTGGTTTTATGTTGGAGTATTAGTGCAGCTGTGATATATATATATATATATATATATATATATATATATAGATGTATATATATATATATATAATTTACTTAGAGACACTACACATTTTCACATATGCTTCTACATATATTTTCTTTTTCAGTGTGCATACTAGTAGGTCTGCTTTGCAGGACTACTCCATAAGTTAGGAAAATGACATTTTTTTTTTAACTGTGAACAAGGCAAATACATGACATTATTGTGAAGCACAAGCATTGCACAAAAGAGTGCCATTCCTCTCTATAACAATGGTGTAGCTGCCAGATGTCCCTAAGCAGATCCTATGAAAAGTATCTTAAATGAAAGACATTACAAATTAACTCTGTTTATTATAGTGGCCTGCTTTAAAATTGCTATCAAGTTTTACATCTCAGAATAAGAATCCTATCAAACACAAAATGAGGAGTTTCCAATGCTCAAGCAAGCACTCGGTTCCAAGGTCTTTCTTAATAGTAATGACTGAAATATACATCCAGAAATTTTTTCACTTATCTCTGAAGCAGAAATGTCTCCAAAATCAAATGTGGCAGCTGTTAAGCAGTACATGACAACACTAAACAAATATTTAGACAAGGGGAACAAAAAGTATACAAAAAATTACACTTTGTTAGATTTAGAAAGCAATGCAGGAAGAATTGTTTCTAAATGCTTAACATATTTTTCAGACATAGGCTTTGTCTCCTGAAATATACCAACATGTTAGTGATTATTAATATGATGAACTTCAGTGTTCTGGTATATTGTTAATAAAACTAAATCCTTAACTTATCAATACCAAACAGAAATTTTTCTGAACCAAGCATATCATATCTATAAGGATTTTCTCCAAAGGCCTTACACAGTGATAAATGTTTTTCACTGTGTTCACAATATCAGGTTTGTCGTTGCAGTCAACTGCTGTTTTGCCATTAGTTTGAAGAGAGGGTAAGCAAAAGTGTTAAAAAAGAGAACTAGAAACCCTGGGGAAGAAATCTGTATGGGAAAATCTCAATACGGCACTGTCACTGTCATGTATGTATTTATTTCATTTACTTTTGACAAAGTGAGAAGGTGAGAACAGAGTCAAGATGCAGATGTCAATGTTCATTTTGATACAGGCAAACACAAGCAAATGGTAACTTGAATATTTATTCAATAAAATTAGACAATACTAATTAATTTTAATTAAGATTTTAAGCATTCCAATTGTGTAATGATATATGATATGCTGTTCAAGCAGACAGAGAAAAACATTAGGGAGGAAGTGGAACATAAAGCAAAAAGATGATTCTAGTGACCGATACAACAAGTAATAGTAAATCTTGCCTAACCTTTTTCCTAAAACTCAAAGGACACCCCTAGCGGATGCAAGTGACGTTAGTTTACCAATGTCCCTGATTGTGTCTTGTTAAACATGAAAGAAAAAGCTTCTATGTTGTTTCTCAAAAGAGATTAAGAAAGAGTCAGATTCTGCAAGAATTAGTTCTGCTGTTGAGCACTTAACAGCTGTACATTCTGTTGTCATCTTGGCCTTAAGTACCATTTTTCATGGGTTATGCCTAGTCTATTACACTGTGCCGTGAAGTTTTTCTGTGTAACAAAGAATGATCTCTTAGGTTAAAGAATAGTTCTTTCCTATGGTCAGAGGGAAGATAGACTTGCAGATTGGTTTGAAATCAAGAAAACCATGAAAGTTTCCTTGGTGACCTGACTAGACTTTTTGACTAAGGCACTTAAGGAAGTCGACTTTATTTCAAATAGTTTTATGTTTTGCTATGATGTGGAGCTGAACGTCAGCATTGTGGCTTTTGAATGTGAACTGCTTCACAGCATTTGGATATTTTGGGGTGTGTCAGTCTGGCTGAAGTTCAAATATGCCCTACAAAGGTTTTCATTTTGCCCTATCAAATGCCAGAGTTGCTTCATAACTAAAACATGCAAATCTCTTTTATTGTAATTGGAAACTGAGAAAAATTGACAATGCTTAAGCTGTAAGTTTGATTAAACTTGACTCTCAGTTCTCTGCCTTAACTATAGGAGCATTTTTCGCCCCAAGAGAGCAGTAAAATCCAGTACTGAACATAAAGAGAATGGTGCAGGAGAACAGAAATTATATAAATCACCAAGTGCATAGATTTATATGATGGAGACAAATGTAAGGATCACTGTTATTTTTATCACCAAAAAGGCAGATAAAATAAAAATAAAAGTCTTTACTGAGCTTGTGGTTCTCACGTTAAATGGATCTATGCTCTTGGATAAATCCTGTTTCTAGAAAATATTACATTCTGAGAAAGATGTCTAAGTTTATCATTCTTGCATTAAAACTGACTTCTAAATCTACTGATTGAAATTTCCAAAATATATCCAAGAGGGTTGGAAATAAAATATTTTTCTCTTCATCATGCAAATATATTGATATTATATGCTGTGCACATATATGTACATATAGTGTGTATATATGTATATGACAGGTATTAATAAACTCATTTTTTAATGTAGACAATGCTGCAATCCATGTTTTGGGGAGGAAAGCATAATCAAATTGCAGAATCACAAAGTCTTGGTAGAAAACCTTTTGCCTTATGGTAAAGTTGCATACAGCATATAAACACAGTCACTGACTAGTAGCTGTTCTTATGGGTCCTTAGCATTGTCTTGCTTCTCACCCCATCAAATATTAACCCTGCTCCTGGATGACTGAGCCCCTTCCTGGAAGTCATGCTGTTCAGTTTGGGGCTTTCATGGAAGTGAAAAAGTCTGACATTCTCAGTCAAGCATACTGTGAAGATTTAAGCTGAAAGTTTGCTTCATTTATGCATTTTCCCCCAATGAAATGGCAAAACCATCATATCATCTGTTCCATTTTCTACAGCATGGGTGTATGCAGACCAACATACACAAATTTTAAAAGCCTAGATCTTCATAAGATCCAATTGATTTTCCATCTCAACAGACTATACTGAGATACCATTTGACCAGTGTCTAAGTAAGAGAGGGAGCAGGTGAAGGTAAGTATAGAAAAAAGAGAGTTGATCAACTAGACAAACACACAGAATATTTTTAAGAGTATGAAAACATAAACAGCCTGTCCATCAGTGATTGCATAATTTCTGAACATTATTCTGTCAGACACTTTCTATCTCACACACATACTCACAAGATATGAAGACATGGGAGTAACAACAACTTTTTTTTTCTGACAGGTGATCCTGATGAGTATTAAATACTTGCTAATCTAGTTATTTATAAATCTTTGTCGTGGCAAGAGCTAATGTTTTGTTGTTCTACTAAAAGCAGTAACAGTTGTATTCAAGATTCAGCTGATCCTCTCAACATACATGGAGAAAGGAAGAGAGGAAATTTTGAAAGTTTATACATCTAATTTGCCTCCATAATCCTTTTTCTATGCAAGGGATGTAAAAGAGGGGAAATGTGCAGTTTCATAATTTGTAATGGGTACAAGAGCTTCCAAAATAAACTAACCTATTATGGCAGTGACACTTAATAAGGTATTCTAATTTACAGAATTTGACCTCTGGGGACTCCAGAGCTGTGAAATCATGAACTGTAATTAATGCTTTTCTGCCACGCCACTGCATTGACTGCTGTGGTGTTTTAAGAGGGAAAGTATAGCTATACAACTTCTGACTTTTGTTTTGACAATACAACTTCTTGACCACATAAAAATAACTTACTCTTGCATATGTTAGAAAATCCACTTCAAAATATTGCAGAAACCCCTATAAAACACATTTAAGCTGTCTTAAAATTTCTCTACCCCTTCCAAAATTTGCAAGATATCCTCTTATTTTAGTTTCACTTTGATTCAGGAAGAGCATTGCTTCTGTGAATGCTTTGAACACCAGGGGATTCAATTACTTAGAGATGGATATATCTAGTAAATTCATGACAAACTATTCTGTGGTGTGATTCTGAGCAGTGAAAAGCACTCCTTTTGAGGCAGACAATTCAGCTGTAAGCCAGCTTGCATACATAAAAATAGCAAAAAGGAAACTCTCACATACTGTAAATATTAATTTATTGAAATGATCTTTAAACAAGTTTGCAATAGATGCGTTATGATTATTCTATATCCCACTGGATTTCTCCTTACATTTTTTTGTAAGTTTATTATCAGTTTAATCTGTCTGCATTGCTAAAGAGCTCAAAAGATCTGACTTTGTAAAATAATTTTGGAAAATGAAAATGAGAGCATATCAACAATTCTAAAATAAAACAAGGAAAAATGTCATCTAGCTTCCAAACATGTGCATCACTACTGAAAATTGCTCTTAAATTCACCCTTTAATTGACAAGTTTGTGATTTTTTTTACTTTGCATAGAAATATATAAAAATTGTCCACAACTCAGCAGTGAATATATATATATATATAATGTCTCCCCTTGTCTCCTCATTTTAGCTTTCAAGTGTAGTTAAAATGGCTACAGTTCTAATCTTTTTTCTATCCATTTTTTAAAGGAAAATAGAAGCCACAACATTTTTGTGAAAGAAATCTCATGTTGCTGCTGCTTAGTCCTCATTAGTCTTCAATGTCTTTTAAACTATAAATATTTTTAAATAGCGTGCTTAATGGAAAGATAAATCTTTGTTGAGTATCTAAACTACTTTCAGATTGTAAGCGGCAATTTTGTGTGGTTTGTTTAATTTTCTTCATGAAAAGGCCTTATTTATTCGTAGTGTCTATCTGCACTACTTAAATGACTTTTTTCCTCATTCTTTTAGGTGAAAACATTACTGTCTTGAAGGTACTTATCTTAATTTCCAATCTATAGAACTTAAGTTAATATCTATATGTTATAGATGTAGAGCCAAAGTGGAGATACTTATTGGCTTTCCAAGCTCACACAGACTTTGGGCAGAATTGTTCAAATCCAAGACGAATTCTCTATTCACCACAGGTGTTCTGCGTTTTGTCAAAGCATTTAACTGACGGAAGCTGTCCAGCTATGACCTGGACAGTAGGTGAAAGGAAAATGAAAAGCACGTCCAGACTGCAAAATGTGAGGCTGATAAATTCTGTCAATATTTAAATCAATATTCTTGTATTAACCTTCAACTACATCACATGTTTGAAACCGATACAATGAAGAATGTATGCTGTGGCTCCCATTGGACCAAACTACTTTAATAAACCTCATGAAATTTTAGCTGCTAAAATCTGCACAAAGGCCTAGTTTGTGCAGAATAATTTGGAAGCCTGCAGTATTCCAACCTTGAAAGTGTAGGGGAACAGATGAAGAAGATAAAGGGCTGTGACCAATCAATCAGAGTGGTATTACAATGGGTTTATTTTTTATAACATAGATTTCATTAAAGAAATTTGTAAATTTAAATGAATATGATGCTTTTAGAGTTCCATTTTAGTAAAAAAAAAAAAAAAAAAAACTATTGATTTTTCTCTGTAAAGAAGAAAAAACCTAGTTTAGCTACATAAACATAGCCACTACTTTCATACTGTTCACCTGCCAGAGCTCTGGCAAGGCTGACAGAGCAGTTTCAAATATTCAAAGACACTTCTACCTTAAATATGTTTATGATGTTGTATCCAAGGACCGAGCATCTAATCAGGGTAGCAGACAGTTGCTATTTCCATTATTTTCCTTTAAATTGTAGAAAGCAATTTTATTTTGAAGAAGAAAATGTCTCAGCTGGAACTGAGAATGATTAAATCACAGTTCTATACCTGGAATTAGGTCATGACCTGACCACTGGGGTGAAGAAATGACAAGATTGCAGAGATCCCAACAATGCAAATCCACAAAAAGGAAAAGCTTGAGAATAGAATTTTTTTGTTATCCCTTGCAGTGCCTACTCTTGCCCTTTGGTTCCCAATCACTCTGTACTAAATAAACAGCTCTTCCTGGACTGATTTCTTCTTTAAACAAGAAATTTGTAAACCCTTTGCACGAACTGGCATTTTTTATTTTTCCTTCCCTTACAGTCCACACCTTAGTTATGTAGAGAAGATGGAAAAATATAGCTTGGAATTGTTCATTAATGCAAACTATATCCAGAAAAGTAAATTCCTTGAGCATTTTTTGTGTTTTTCTTGTAGGTACCTCATCTTCCTTTTTCTCTCACACAGAATGTCTTTTACTACAGGCCAAATAAGACAAGGGTAAACTGGATTGTACTCCGGTTCCTTTAATTATCAACAAAATAATAATTAGTATTCTAATTGCAAGTTCTTTATTATTCATGACCAATCAGAAAGAACAATGCCTATTTTCAAAACCTCAATTAAATTTCAAGAATTACAACGTGAAAGAGTGGATGTGGGAGTGTGAAATCATTGTGATTTGTCCCTGAAAACCATGAGCAAATTTGATATCAAAGAGGCAGAAAAAAGCCCCACCGGGCCATTTTATAAAGCATTTTTCCTGAGTCTTTTGTTCTGTCAGTCTCTGGATTAGACAGTGAAGTAACCTTACTGTTCTGTACCACAAATACCTCTCAGATCAAAGCTGAATTAAAAGTCATCTTTTAATGGCAACTTCAAGAAATGTACATACAAGCTGTATAGCCTTAGCAGGCATGACTTGTTATCAGATATTCACATGTAGATTCAAATATATGCACGTATAAACATTTGTTTGTCTTTGAAGGGAAAAATGTCTAACCCGTTTTCTTTCTGGGATTTCCATTGACTGATGGAGTACCTTTAGCAGGGGCAAAACTGGTCAGCCTGAAAGATCTCTGCTGAACTCAGTCAACAGGCTGAACATGACCTTGGCAGCTGTTTCTGTTTTCAAGGTCACTACAAAGCTTATGAACTGTTTTCCTTTCCATCCCTCATAGGATTAAACAGCAGTATGGTAAAAAATAACCAACTTAAATATAAATCTCAAGAGAAAGTCAAAAAACAATAAATGCATCAAATGGGGAGATATAAGGTGCAGAAAAAGGTCCTTTCAAGGTCATATCCAAGGACTATGGCTCCTATTCTGCTGCAGTTTGCTACATCTTTCACTGAAGGCAGACTGTTACATTACACATTAGAATATCTACACCACCAACCCCTGCTGTTCTTTTTGGCTGAACACGCTTCTCACAGGATTAAATGAATAAGATAGGAAGAAGTCATTGTGTCATTACTGTTCTGAACTAGAGATACTCAGCTTGCAGCCTAGACACTAGAACTTAAGACTGTAAGAGAAAAATCATTTATTCCCCTCTTCCATCACAAGTTAAGAAACTGCAGTCTGAGCATGATGGGAACATGAATAGCTATAAAGAAATACTTTTCTCACTGGTCACTAAAGGCAAACTAGAAATTGAGATTAAAAAAGTAGAACCTGTGAATCAAGTACAAATTTGTCCCTACCAAGGTTCAAGCAAATTGGGAATTATTTTGTTGTGTAGAAGTAATTGGCAAAGAATCTCTGGGAATAAGTGAATCAAAATGTGCCATCCTTTCACTCTCCACAGCCATTTAATCTTCAATACTCAGAGATAGTCACAGCATGTAAGTAGGCTGAAATTCAGGGCTACCAAACAGAAGGGAAATTTAATCAGTTTTCTTCCTGCTTTAACCATGTGTACAGTTCATATTGAAGCAAGATGCTGAGGGAACCTTTTCCAAGGACCTACTTTTACCCTTGGACTTCAAACCAGCATTTATGGAAGTGAACATGGACACACTGACTGTTCACTGTATAACATCATGTAAATATATCCAGGCATTTCTCTACCAGCACTTCCCTCATGCTTTCAGCTGATAGGATACAGAGTATGTTCTAAAATACATGGTAGTTTAGATATTGTTTGGGTATTTTCATTTCTTTCCTGGCTCAGTTTCCTTATGAAAAAATAAACAGAAGTGTCAAAAACCTCACAAAAGACCTGTTCTCTTCAAGTTGCCAGATTAATTTTGAAGGCTCAAATTTTCCTTCCTCCTAACAGGACAGAAGTGTTGACTTTACAATTGCTTTGAACTGCCAGAATGGCCCTAAGCAGTCACAGAAAGGCTAAGAATGTGGACCACAAATTTTGGAATGGCTTTAGAAAATCACCCCAAATTTCCTATGCTGTACCAGCACATGCTGCCAAAGGAATAACATCCTCTAGCTTGGTGCTGTGCACTGCAGCTGGGTGACTATTCACATACACATTTGAAAACTGCAATATCAGCAGGCTTCATTTGCATGTGGTTCTGGATTCTCAAATAGGTCTAATTTAGAAAATACCCCAAAGGAATAGGAAACACTATGAGCATATTGACATAACTGAGAAAATTCAGGAAAAAAAAATGCAGAAACTCATTATATGCACTAATCACTATTTCTCTCACTTGTTCTAATTTGGTTTTGCCTACTTTTGTTATCTTTTTTTTCTTATGTTTTTTTTTTTTTTTTCTCTATCAACCAATGAAACAATTTTTTTATGAGATACAATTAGAAAAGAACTCAACACATTTATTTTAATGCATGGACTATGTATTAGTATTGTATTTTGGTGGTATATGCAATTACAAAATAGGACAAATCTCATAAGAATTATGAATTTCTATTTTAAAATTATTGTCACCTGCTATGATGATTTATTTATTTATTTATTTATTTATAGAGACTACTATATAGCACATTTAGGTGTATAAAGAGATTTCAGGCATCTGCCTGAAGCATTGGCTTAGATATTTATTAATTTATTCATTGATTCATTCCATTTCAGTAATACTCAGGAGCACAATCAGGGGAACTATTGTGCTAGGCATTGAACAAGTGAAATATAGAAAATTCCTTGAGTCAGAATATTTATAATGAATTATGCAACTGTAGAATTAAATATCCTCTTTCTATTGAGTGTCTAAAGAGACAATTAACCTTTTCCCAGAGTGGTAATTCTGGAGACTTGCCTCAGGTCAGTGGATTAACAATAAAGGAAAAGATGAAGTGCAATAATACTATCGGCTTCTAAATTGACAGATTTTTTTTTTCCCAATTGCATCTAAACTTTCCACAATAACAATGAAAGAAATATGGTCCCTGAATAGTCACCTGGTACTTGATTGTATGCTCTACTCAGCTTTTCATGTTAGGCAATATAGTGAGAGTTCAAACCATGAGTTCTGGCACACGATACCTGTGGAGCAGGACGTCTGTTGAGTGGTCGTGCAACACTATCAGTCACACATGCTCAAGCAATACCCACTCCTGTGAAGAAGAGAGGGTTGTGCTACATACTTCCATACAAAAATACTCTTTAAATTCTCTTTGCATCCTATTATACTCAGAACTGTCTTCTCACTTCTTGGATGCACCCTTAGCTGGCATTATGTTCCAAACAAATTCTACATCTTCACTGAAGAGCCTAAGGTTTCATGTCACAAGGATTCCACATGACTAACTTCTTCAGGCTTCTATTTGCATATCATGCTTGAATATATTAAGACCAGAAGGAGGCACTACTGTAGGTAAATAAAGTTTCCAGTATTTCCTAAATCCCTAGAAAACACTGGAATAAGTCTAGTAGACCCATTTTTGCACTAATTTCCATTCAGGACAAAAACAAACAAACAAACAACAAGAATAACAAAAATCAAAAACAAAACAAAAATCTTCCCTAGATTTAATAAAAAATTGATTTATTTTTGCATAGCTATACCACAACATAGCTCAATTTGTCCACAACTTTTGTCTTCATATTTTCCATTTCTTTGGATAGCTTTTCCTTTGGATGATGCTGCCCTCCCTCAGAACTTCATATCTTTCCAAGACCTCAATTAAAAATTATTGTACTACATTTTAACAGATTACTTTAAAAGACACAAAAAGGTGGAACAGGAACATGGAGATAACGAGTTAAGGGCTGAAGAGGAGGAAGAGAAATGTGTTGCTCCTAGTCAGCAGAAAATCCTTTGGTTACTTATGGTTTCTCTTTTAAAGCCTTACTCTACAATATTTGTACACTATACAGAAAGTAGAAAAAGAGTAGTTAAAGGATACTCATTAAAGTCTAAATGTATAAAAAATAAGCAAAAAAAAAAGTACATGACTGTGGGGTTTTTTTCTTGGGTTTAGGTTTTTTGTGTGTGTGTGCGGTTTGTTTTTTTTTGGTTTTGTTTGGGATTTTGCTGGTTTGTTTGGTTGGAGGTTTTTTTTGTGTGTTTTTTTTTTGTTTGTTTGTTTTGTTTGTTTGTTTTTTGTTTTTTGTTTTTTTTTTTCCTGGCTGAAAGCTCTTGCCTCGGTCCATTTCCAAAGAACTAAATATATAATTATATAACATGTAATTACTCAGCTTTCCAATTATATACAGCAGGGTCAGAAATTCCCTGCATCTGCATGAAAGGACTAATGAAATGGGTCTCAACACCTGGTCCTTGCTTGAGGAAAATAAATTTATTGAATGAAATCCAAGGATAGGAAAATAGCATTAGTGTTTTGTACTCTTATTTTTGCCAACTGTTTTTCTTTCTTAATAAAAATGAGGATGCTGCAGTAGAATTAGGCTGGAAGGCTCAGAAATCCTGTGTCCCTTGATCCTCCTAAGGACAGGTAAGATAGTTAAGGAAGCAAAGAATTAGAAATACTTTTTTTATTCTCCCAAGCCACCAATACAGCCCCACATATCTTACTGTGGAAGCCCATTACAGGGTATATCCTAAACAGAAAAACAGATGGCCTATTCCTCAAAGAATATTATTTACATTCTAAACAAGTCTATTTGCCCTATTGGGATCTACAATTTTTTAACCAACTAGGAGGTAAGAGTCCATCAGAAATTCCAGAACAAAGACAGATCTTTTAGATTCCTTTAATAGAAGTCTTAAGGATTCCCTGCAATGCTTTCACTCAAGTTCTTTCCTAACTCTCATCAACTGAGTTGCATGAATTTTTATGAGGTTAAAAAAATAAAATGGCCATTCATTCCTTAGAAAACAGTGACATTTTCCTATGGAGCAGCCAGTCATCATTCTATTCATGTGGAATGCCATCCACAGCTATTTAATTCATGGCCAACCTCTACCAGGAAAAAATGTACTACCTTAAGGCAAAAAAAATCCATTGTCCTTTTGTTGATCAGTAATATGAGTCAGTTAAACGTTGAAACAGTGAACATTTGTCATATATCCCACAAATTCAAAGCCATGTGTTGGAGATGTGCCAAAAACCTGGTTCCAGATTTTCTGAAGATTTTAGCCATATTTATGCTGAATCCTGCAGAGTGTCTAGCATTCATAGTGAAACTTGCAATGGTTAGGAAGGTCCTTAAGGTCATTTTATGTGCAAAGTATAAAGACAGATGCTCAGAATGAAACTCAGAACACTAAGAAGGAAACATCTAAAGCTGCAAAAAATTTAAGAGGTATGAATCTAGTTGATATCTACCTTTTCTTTGAAATTTGGTTGCCTGCTTGCACCCTTGACTTGAGTGGTTCCAAGTGAAACTATAGTTTTCAGGAAGATCTAGATCTTTAGAGTTTCTCTTTGATACTTTACTTAAGAATAATAATAATAATAATAAAAAAAAATAAAAAAAAAAGGATGGTTTAGTGGTGAACATGGTGGTAGATTGATGGTTGGACTTAATAATCTTAAAAGTATTTTCCAACCTTAATAATTCTATGATTCTATGTTTCAACCTACTTCATCTGCACCTGGTTGAATACGGATTGGGATGTTTTCTCCAATTATCTAACTGATGAAGGGCAATAACACAAGTGGCTTCTCCACCCAATATATTACTTTGAGCCACTTCTCAGTGGCTAAATAATAAGCACATCTTATTTTAATGTATTTTCATATTCTTAGATTTAAAGAACTTACATGTAGCAATATTATAACTTGATAGCTCTTCTTTCTGTCATCATAGTCATATTAGGATTGTTACTCTAGTTTAGGTTAAATTAGATTTTTCCCTACTGCAAAATTCAATATTTAGACCATATAGACATTCACAGTATTGAAAATCTGCTTTAGATTTTCTATTTATCCATTTTAATGCTAAATAAAACTTTCATTATATTGAGCAGGATGATAGATTTATTTAGAAACTCCTCATCCATCTGATTCACTTATCCCATAGTATATTCTCCTTTATCTTATGAATTTTCCATTTTTAAGAAAAAATCACACTATTACTCACTGTGTAAGCAGATTGCCTCAGCCTTTGGAAATGAGCTCACAAACATTTTTTTTAATTGCCATATACCTGGCTTTCCAGTCAAAGAGTCATCCAAAGCCTTGTTGTAAGAGACACCAAGGAATCACTGATAATCTAATCATACCTTGAAGAGGTAACAAAGTGATTAAAGATTGCAAATGATGAATTTTCAGTCCTTTCCTTGTAACAATGAAATACAATATAAAAGCTGAAGAAGAATTTGTAAATTGTTTGAGATTTTTTTTTTTTTTTTTAAAAAAAAAGAGAATTAAAAAGTACTCACCACCTAAACCAAAGGAGGAAATATGGAATCATTTAACACTCTTACAACAACTTGCTCAATCCAGTGTTTTCCTGATAATAGTCATGTAGAACCTTGATGCTTTTATAGCCAGAGAGGAAAAGAAATAACCATATATGTAATAACATTTTTAAAATATATAAGCTGTTCATGTGCTTGATGCCATCATAGTACAAGAAAAATATATGTTTGTCTCATCCTATTTTGGAAAAATCTGGTAAGATCACTTACTTCACTGGTCTGTCAAAGCTGGTATACACCTAGATAGTTCTGTCACAAAGAAAACAGGCTTTCCAAATGCTTCAACAGGTCTGTAGAATTTTAAAGCCATTAATTCACAATTTATCTTGAAGAGGTAGTCACACATTTTTTGTTCTAGCTCCTCTCCCCAATTAAAGTTTTGAGGGAAGACTTGCAAAAGAGAAAGAAGAATGTTTTGGGCTGTTTTTTAATTCTTCCTAATTTCATTTATAACAGCATGAAATTCAATATATGTTATCTAGCAGAGGCACGCCAAATTCAAAAACAATTATTTTTACTGAAAATAATAATAATAAAAAAAAATTATTAAAAAAGTCACATGAAGGACCCAATGTCATCTAACATATTGAAAAATGTCCACATCTCAATCAATGATAAATCTTGCAAAGACCTCTACTGCCTTAAAGTGGTTGGTTTTATGCAAAGATGCAGAAAGCTTCTGTAGAGGCCAAGTATCACTGTCATTATTATTATGCTCTGAACTACAGAAAACAAACTGAGGTACCCATAAGTTTGTAGGGACTTAAGTTTCTGTGGGATGTAGCACTAGAAAAGTCATATAATTTTTAACCAAGAGTTTTCATTTCTTTGATGCAAAGAATAAGCTTCATGATGCTTCTAGTGGGGGTGTACTTATTTATCTCTACTACTTCAACAGTACCATCTGGATCCAGAAGTAGATGTCTCCTTTTCTTTCTTTCTGTATTTTTTGCACTGAGCTAATTTGAGAATAGTGGCTCAGGTCCCCATAGATCAAATTAAAAAGAAAATATAATATCTGCACTTTTAAGAACATTCATATCTTTGATGATTTAATGGAGGCTCATCCTCCTCTCCACTCTTCTGCAAACAATGGTGTGATAATCACCTAATAGCTGTCTTCAGTCACGCAGTTGTACTTACAGAAATAACCTAATAATACCCGATTGCTTGCTATTTTTTATTATCAGCAAAGTACCTTTTTAGATGACTACAGAATAACTGTAGGTATTAGTCTTTAAGTTTCAAAACTAGAGTGGTGAAGGAAACTAACATAAAGAAAAAAGTATAATTATCTTTTACTCCTGTATAATAAGGAACATTTAGAAGAGTGGGAAAAGTTTTCCTTCTCTATTTTACTTGAAAACATAAACTGGTTTGCAATCAACTATTACATCTTAAAGATGAGGCAGAGAGGAGAGAGGAAAATCAATTTCCATTTGGAAGATATTTAAACAGGTTTGTCATGGTCTGTTCTGAGCTACTATTTCAAAACATATGTGAAGTGACTTATAATTTCATTTTTTTGCCATCTAGCATTCATCTACTTCCAATCTCAATACGAAACTGATTATAATTCTAAGAGGACTCCATCATCCAAAGACACTGGCTAGCATGTAGAAATTCCTGGTCAGTAAGGGTATGTGGCCTCGTATTACCCAGATGCTTCAGCTAGAGATTTAATTCTAGTCATTGTTTTCAAAAAGATTCCAGTAAAACTTTAGTGTTTTAGTGCTGGCTGTTTAAATCATGTCATAATCTACATTGCTTAGGAGCTATGTTTAAGAACTCTGTTCAGAGCCTGCTCTCCTGCAAGCACAGGTCAAAGTTTCTACTTGGCGTCAAACATTCCCAGCTAGTGTTGTTTAAGAAAGAGGGAAATCAAATATTCACAGTCCCTTTTCTCCTTGTAAAATAATTCTGAAGTTGTTACACATTTAGTGGGAACATCTGGATCCATGGATAAAAGAACACATCTGTCTTACATGATTTATTATTCCATTTTCCTGTCTTTACCTCGGGCCAATTTCAGGGTTTTTTTAACTTTCACCCCCATTCTTTAACTCATATAACTGTCATTTTTAAAGAACTTTAAGGTGGTTCTCACTTTCTGACTGTCCCAATAAATCCACCCTGAATTTCTTATGCTTGTTACCACTATATCAATTCAACTGACAGATAAATTAATCTTCAAATAGACACATTCTTACCAGAGTTACTTTTTAGTAAAAGTAACAAGACGACGAGACTTAAAAATTGAATAAAAATTTTATTTTTTAATTTTAAGATTTTGCACTGAAATGTTTCATGCTTCTGTTAATTTAGCTGAGTAACATCAAAAAGAAAAATCAATGTTATTTTTATCCTATTGAAAACTATGTCTCATAAAGATTCACAATTACGGTTGGATTTGATGATCTTAATGTTATTTTCCAATCTAAATGATACTATGAAATGATTTGATAATAATATTTAAGTATGTAATATGAAGAGTTACTTCTGTTACCATTTTTCCTTTTTTCTTTATAAAGCATTCTCCCTGGCAATTGTTTAGCATGGGGTTTTGAGCATGTTACTAGCAGATGTGACAATAGTAATTCAGAAGGCAAGTTTCTGACATTTTTTGTCTGAGCTCAGATACATTAAAGTTGTGCTATTTTAATACTATTGGCATTCTGCCTGTACAGTGTTAACAAAGCATCATTCCTCTTATGGTAAAACACAGGCTGGAATACAGCTTCTTCATCTGAGGACATTACAAAGCACTACAAAATCAGCAGAATGCTGTTTATATTAGAAGTTGCATCAGGGTAACTATATAGTGCCTGTATATAACACTGGGACAAAAAAAAAAAAAAGATGTCTGATCTTAAGATCAGACATTGATAATAGGATAAAGATGGCTTAAATTGCTTCAAGTCTTTGAGCCTTGGGCTTAAATCTAGGCCGTACTTGAAAGGTATTATAAGTTATAACAGCCTCCTCTGAGCTATTCAGCATCAAGAGACCTACACAGAATTGTTCCCTGTGAGGACAGAAGTGCATTTAAATTCACCAAGACATTTCCATTTTTTGCAACATGCATAAGGAGAAATATGTTATGCCCACAATTAAGCTGTGCTCACATTATTTTTTAGGAATAGAATAACTGATTTAAGTAAATTAGACCATTCTTGATCTGCAGCTGTGTTAAAACTGAATCCAGAAAGGTTTGTTCCCAAAGCTGGAAAGCTTGGTTAACTTTTAAAGATGTCATGAATGTATCTATAGGAATTTCTTGGGTTTTACTATGAGTATTTATTTGTAAATCAATATATCAGTACATTAAAATACCACAGATTCTATGGATTCATGATTCAAAGGAAAAATAAAAATCCAGTCAAACAGAAATTGAAAACAATTCTAAAAATACTCAAGTAAATACTCCAGTTCTTCTGATGATAAAAGATCTACTAAACATTTTAAAAACTGGTTCGAAATTTATTAATTTCATTTAATACTGACCTAGTAACATTTAAGTGGACAAATATCAATAATAACAGTAAAAATTCTGTACTCAGGTTAATTCAAGCTAAAATATTTGATTTAAAAATTTAAAAAGTTCAGGGCTAAGAAATAGGACAGCTGGATCTAAATTTCTAATCTTGTGGGACAGGACAAATCTCTACAAGAAAATAAAAAAAAAGCTTTCAGAATTTGCCTCCTTTTTTCTCCTTACTTTTTGAGTGAAAATTCAATTTATTTTTAATTATTATATATTCTTTGTAATAGAACAAGCAACTTTAGTGTTTTTATGAAATGACAGAAAAAAAATTCTTGTGGCCAAAATGGAACTACAGGAAGGCAGTGATATGATGGTAGATTAGATCTTATTTCACTTAATAAATGAGAGATTCAGACATCTTCAAACTGCAGCTCTATTGTTCAAAAGGCAGTGAACGGGTTTAAGAACTAGCACTACTGACAATCAATTTGCTTTTAAAAGGTGATATTTTCATACTCTGTTCTACTGCACAAAACAGCAGGAACAGCCCTATAAGGAACTGATTGCAGCCCAGAACACTTTCCAAAGGAAATGATACAAATACTCCAAAGCAGTTACTGGAAAAGCTAAAATAGCATGTCTTTCCTTTCAAGTTATATCAAACATTTAGCTCATAATGTTGTAACAGTATCCTTTTTAGGCCAAAACCTGTTCAAACATTTTCATATTGCCCTTCACCCTTTTAAAAATGTAGAAAGGCCTTACTTAATGTCCTCAAAAAGGGTGCTTTGCACATGCTTTCAGTCAGGTGCTTTTCTGATGTAAAGACTGACTGCCTTAGTATTAGAAGCTCTGTTAAAAGAAATTGCCTACGTGTATGGGGTGTCTTTAATAAGAATGATCATTACATAAATTAAATAGATATACCCTAGCTGACTTTCAAAAAATATTTAATAAAGTGTCACCTGGCATATTATTAATACAATTGAGAAAGATCTGCAAGGTAGGTAAGACTGAGCTTTTCTTGAGATGATACTAGTAACACAGAATTCTCAGCAATCTCTTTACGGTAAAATGGTTTGTTCAAGTCCAGTCTTAGTCCTGCTTGGTTCACCACTTGAGGTATTACATAGAAGTTCATGACAAACCAGTTGCCTCTTTTGAGATGCTTAGTTTGAACAGATAAACTACCAAGTAGAGGCCTTCTTTATATTAAGAGTGAATTTCTTGATTTGAATTTACAGAGCAAACTGAATTTAAATCCATTTTGTCTGAATAGTTTCAATGTATCAGACAATACCTCTTTATGGCTCCATATAATTACTATGGTGTACATAATTATTGACTGCTTCCTCAGTCTTTAATTTTATCAGCACTTATTTTAACTCCCAGGTCACTGATAAAAATACTGAATAATGTCAACATTACTATTACTGTTTCCATTACAGCCCTGTTAAAATATTCACACTAAATTATGATTCTTCTATGGCATCTATGTTCCAAGAGCCCTCAATTGGACAGCACAAATTCTGTGGAATATGTGCTTTATCCTTGCAAATAAAGCGGTTCACAAGAGAAGATGTTAAATGCATGTTTTTCCCTCTAAATATGAAACAAATTCATGCTTCTATAACATAATGATTTATGTTTCCTTACTAAGATGTATCTAAGTATTGCACAATGAGTAATGACCACTATTTCTTCGGTTTTCTAATTATTTATAAGTAGAAACCTGTGTGAGCTTTATGTCTGCCCAAACAACCTATATTGCTTAGGTCATCTTAACTGCTCATTTGGAAAACTATGATATTTAGATTCCTAGAATGTCTTTGTTGTTTTAAAACACATTGACAACTGTCATCGGTGGACTAGATATTTAGTCAGCTATCTGTTCATTAAGACCAACAGTCTACTTGGCTGCTAATGGACTGTAGAGTAGTTCATCATTTTTATAAAGCATATAATTTTTATTTTTTCAAGATAAAGATGAATGAACTTTACTGAAATATAGCATTTTCATTCTTTCTAAGCACATTTTATCTTTTCCATCTGCTACTGGCCAGCACTGTTGCTATTTATTTTTCACCTAATATGCTTAAAAATGTCCTTTTTCTTGCTTATATGCTTAAAAATGTCCTTTGTCCTTTTTCTGGCCTTGAGCCAGTTCAGTTTTAGAAAAATTTATCTGCATCATAATATGTGAAGTGCTATTGATTATCTATTTTATCCATTTATAAATAATTGTTTTTTCCAATAGCAGGGGTTTTTTCTGCCTTTGAAATTTCATGAATACTGTCCAATTCAACAATGAAGAGCCTGCCAAGCAGAAAGAGATCAGAAGATCATTTTATGTTGCACAAAGTGCAGAACAGAAGACTCTGAGTGCAAGATTTTTTTTTTAAATATTATGTTTATGACAAAAGAAAAAGCTCTTAATATTTTAATCGTGCAAAACCCAAAACCTATGATCATCATCAAACATTTAAGAGGTAAAAATAGCAAGATATTTTGTCAACATTTTATCTCTAATAACAATTAAATTTGTAAAAATCACAAATATTTTTTAAAAATACCACTATAGGAAAATTGCTTTTTCTTACTAGATATGAATCTTGTTTCTAATAAATCAGTGGTGAAATGTCTAGGATTCTACCCAATCCATGAGTTGGTTTCTCATGGGAATTTTCTACTTCAGAAGAACAGGAAAAAAAATCAGCTTTCTTATTCTTGTGGTAGATGAGAAGAAACTGCTTTTGTCTGCTTTCATGTCCAAGGAAGAGAGCTTAATTTTGCCTATTTTGTTGTTTCTATGTGGAGCAGCATGTCCTTGAACTTTCCAAAACAGTAGGTACTTGGCTCAGGCCAACATGGTTAACTTTTAATGCATTCTGTCCTTTGTCTGACTGCTATGATCTTCCATCTCTCCAACTAAAAATTCCTAGCCTCTTGAGCCCCTTGAAATCCTGAAGGTAATTTAATGATCTTAAAAGTCAGCAAACAGTAAATTGTATTTTTTTCTCCAACAAAGTGATTGGATTTGCTTTTTCACAAAGACTTGAAAGAGAGAGAGTGCAAAGAGCTCTTCCAGAGTTCAAAACAGGAAAGTTCCCTCTCATCACCTTACAGATTTTTTCACTTCTTTGTGGAGATTACCAAAAATACTTGGCAAATATTTTCATCTGTGTAACAGAGATTGCAAAACTACTACCAGATTTTAGTTATTTGTAATTAGTCTTCACCAGAAATGAACCACCAAATCTGAAGATGCTTAAGGTATTATGGCATCTCACTTTTTATTGTAAATCCATATTCCTTATTTCTTGCCTTGACAAGAGGATTTGCGTCTTTTCTTGTTGGCTTTTTAAATGAAAGGCTTGGAGTCAGCATGATTCAAAAACTGTATTGATAAGACAAAGATCCTCTGAAAAGAAAATGTTAATTGTGCTTAACAAAGATCCTGCACTTTAACACAGGAAAAAAAAATAATTCTCAGAGGCAACTTGTCAATTCACCAGCTTGTGTTTTGAGTATCTGCAGGCCGAGAGTACAGTATAATTAATTGCTAAAACAGATCACAAGGGTTTAGGTTCCTGTACTGGTTAACATTATCAGTGGCCTGCTATTTTGTATAATGTCAATCTGTTTCTTTTTTTGCCTTGAATTGATTGGCAGAATGACCCATCTGTTATAAACAGTGTTGAATTTGACGCCTTTACCATTGCTTAAATGGGAGAAGTCAAAATACAGATGGAAAAATCCAGCAGTGTAACGGTGTTTCTGTCATAATTAACTTTTATGCAGGCAAGACTGTCCATAGGAAGTAACAGTCTCTTTAGACATTTAGCAAATAGTCAATATGGCCTGTAAAGTGTGAATTAAAAGTTGTTTTTTTTTCCCTTACAACACGTGTGGAAGACAGATTTAAATTTATGCTGAAGTTTAGCTGGCAGAAGAGAACACATTTTCCTTTCCCTCTAAAGTTAATAAGTTGTAGACTATCTAGAGAGAGACACATTAAAGAGAGGGACATATATGGGAATCAATATCAGAACGAAAGAATCTCCTCTGCTTCCAAAGGTACAGAGGAGTAATATGCAAACTGGTTCTGGTAAGTCTAAAATATAATTCCCTCTTTCTACAACTAAGTCCTTAATTATTTACTACTCAGAAAGCTTCACCAAAAGGTAAAACAATGTTTAAAGAGGTTACAACACACTTACTGAATAATTACTTGAACTGTTTATAATTTTTTCTTCTTCACAACTTCTCTACTAAGCTGTGATGGGAATGGGAAGTAATAAAATGCAAACAGACACATTACAAATATTGTGGATGCTCTGTCAGAGGGTGCCAATAATCCAAGTAACAAATACAGATCAGCAGGATACTTGCCATATTCCAAAAGGCTCAGTTTATACACAAGGCTTGTACTGTTATGACTATTTCAAAAGACTTATGTAGTGCAATGTGTGGCTATGATTGCTGGCATAATGGTATGAAATTGTTCACTAGTAGAGTTTATTTATTCTTCTCCAGGAACTAGAACTGATATAACTAAGCACATACTTGTACATATCTCAGTGTAAAGGGAAAAAAAATATATCTTAGCCAACTGTATTTTACCAGTTAAAAAACTATGTTTAGACTAGACTTTAGCTTCCAACAGCAACAATTTTCATATGTTATTTCCTTTAAGAAAGCAGTATTTTATTTCTGCTCTAACCAGAACTCTAGTATACAGTAGACAGGCTACTAGAGTATTTTATTTTTTTTAAACTGCTCAGACTTCTGTTTCTATAGCTTATCTCTCTGTAAGAGGGACCACTGATAATTCTCCCAAGCTAACAAAACAGGTTATGATTTTTATTCTCTTTACTGCTGTTAGTAGCTGTTAGTATGGCAGGTTGGTAGCTCCTGGGAAGAAGAGAGTCCTCAACAACATTGTAGAAGAGCTCTTGCTCCCCTCTTGCTTCCACCAAGGAAGACAAACACTCTGCTTAGATACAGAAATAAATAAGTGAAGTTATGTGAATATTTTTTCATAAAGACATGATCTGGATATAGGCTAGTAATGAGGAAATTACTTCCTTCAAATTCTATCACTTACTCAAATTCACTTTGGCACATATGTTTTATATGGCTTTGACTTGTGATGTTGACCAACCACTCAAGTACTCAAGAAACATTTTGTTGCTCTTTACATCAGGATTTGTCTGACCTTCATACAGCTACTGTTCGGCCTTATATCTTTTAGGTGATTCCTATTACCAGTCAGCCAGTGCAAAAAATGAGTCTTTCAGGAAAAACAAAGTGAGCTGATGAATTCCTTTGCATGTTAAATGTCTGTTATATTTGTACATATACCAAAGTTTAAATTACTATCTTTTATTCACAAATATATTTATGTTTCTGGGAATAGTTTATGTTTATTCTGAAACAGAGACATGCATTATGTCTGTTGTGATGGAAAGGTATGAGTCTGTTATGAAGTGTTTATAGACATACCTAATAAGAACATTGAGATAATATGTTTTGATTGAATTTGTCACGTATTCATTCTTTCATCCTTATAACTAGGATATTTTACTAGAAGTGTTTTACTTTCAGTGTTCTCTTATGCAAGGCAGTCTTTCAGGCACATTTCACTGATTACTCTTTCTGACACAACAAGTGACAGAAAGAGAAAAGCTGAAAACGCTGGGTTTCCCCCCCTTTTAAAACATCTCTTTTGACACTTTTTTTTTTTTTTTAACATTCCATGATTGTTTTCGTTTAGTTCCCATGTATATTGAAAACAAATGTCATATACAGTGAGTTTTCATGCACTGAATTGTTGTTCTCCAGATAATAACAGCTATGGTGTGGGTGTGTCGCATAAATAAAGCACAAAGGGTACGAGATATTACTTTAAATGCCTTTACCTATGCAAAAGCTAAATACAAAAAAAAATACAAAAAAAAAAAAAAAGAAAAAACACATATTATGAAAAATAAGAAACTGGATGAGGACATCCACATTTGACATGAGAAATACACCAAAACCAAACATCCAGGTGCAGGGAATCAACCCAATGTTGTCTTGCATTTCAGCCACATTACATACATTACATAAAAAACATAAAACATATCTCTCTAACACTTTGCAGCATTTGGCTGGTCATTATTTATCCTTCTGGTATTCATTGTAGGGTGATAACAATCACGATGACCTCACTTAGTTTTACATGTGGGATTATTTACTATTCTGACAAGTCCTGAACATTGAATTCAGAAATATGTAGTAGCATTTGCAATATTATGTTCTGTGCTAAAGAGGTTTTGTGGTCACTCACTCACAGAACAGTGCTCTGGCTGTTCTTTGCATGGTAGAAGAGCATTTGGGGTACAAATAGGCGTTGGGGTTCAGAGCTTTGTTTCAGACTGGCAAAGGCACCAAACCACGGAGGTTTCTGGCAACTGTCTCTCTTTCTCAGAGAAAGCCAGGCTTGGTACTATTTATGCAAGGAACGTAGACCATTTACAGAGACAGGTGTCATTTCAATTGCCCAGGGGTGTCATGGGCACATCCAATCTCATTATCCATTTGACCTTGGCTATCACTAAGAAGTGTGTGGACCTTCACTAAGTCTTGAGTCATGTCATTCAGCAACAATTTTAAGTCTGAAGCTTCTGGTCATAAATCATTCAGAAGACATTGCTCTGTAATATTAAGAGAACCAGTCGCTATAGTTGGCTATCTGCAAACTATGAAGGAAAAGACTTTATAACAGAAAATTTCAAAATATTTGAAATTTCAACTCAAAGTCATGGCTCCTTTGATTGTTTTCTGACACTGCTGTCAAAGTTTCTTTAAAAGCTGGAGCAAAGAAACTTGGGAGTTGGGTTCAGTAATTGTTATGGGACCCTTCCAAGTTCAGATATTCTGATTCTATGAATTATTTATATGTTTAACATAACAAGATGCTCATTTTTAAATGGAAGACAAAAATTTAGTTATGTTTTCATCTGAAGTTTGATGAAGTTTAGCTGCAACGTCAACGTGTGTGGTCACACAAACACTGAAGTTCAGAAATTCAGATCTAAGAACTTGGTGCAAATATTAAGTAATTTTGGTGAGGCAGGTTTCTCTCTGAGCCTTTTTTGTAATAAATGACAACAAATGTCTTCTGTGCCCTCATGCTTTTCTCTTTTTTTTTAACGTTTTTCCCCTTCAAGGCTCAAAACAAAATATAACAAAACAGCCATAAACTACTATGAAGTAGCATATAAGTTGGTGTAGTCACATAACCCTGAATCACTTTCTCTAGTTTAGACACTCTATAGACCACCACAAGATGCATTTTCTCATGATGTAACTGTTAAAAGAAGAATGACAAGTTGAATAAAGAAACAAAGTTTTGGGTGGAGAAGAGAAATGAATCCTGTATATTACTTCTCTGCTTTGTCAAGAGTAAAGGATTTTTAACAGAGGCATAATTACAATTTACATTTTTTTTCCAGGATCTTTGGGGTATGATTTTTGAAAGACCTATATAGATCTGAAAAACTAGAGGTCTAAACCTAACCAGCAACCTGGAAGCTGGCATTCAAAATGCTTGAAGTCATCAGCAGCATCAGCGCACAAGCAACCTGGGTTTCTCGTTGAAATCTCTCTGTTTTGCTGCTGTGAAAGGGATCGTTTTATTTTCTGTATGCAGTATGATTTTTTTTTTTTTTTTTTTGCGTACACAATCAAGCTAAGAAATGGTCCTCGATGGAATGGACTCAGTAAACATGTCTGGAACCTGCTGTACTGTAAATAGAAAACCATAGAACTACATTTTAATATTTATTTATGAAAGGATTCCATGACCCATGATACATTCAAAGCTCTAGCTGGTCCTAAATAAGATAAAGTAAGTAAAAATTCCATAGTCACAATAGAAAGTACTTTATAGAATAATTATGCTAATAATACCTTGTCTTACAGTATTCCTAAGAGAATTGTATCACACAATAATTTGCATGACTGAAATGAAAAAAAAAAAAAAAAAGGGAAATTAAGTTTTTACCATTAAAACTCTAAAGCCTGTCCGCTTCAAATAAGACATGACAAAATCTATTTTACTTATTAAATCCTTTTATAAAAGGCTTAAGAATTAGAAAAACTTTGAGGGGCAACCAACACTAATTATTGATTCTGACTGGCACATAGTTAAGGAAGGAAACATTTTCAATGCACACTGGCAGACACACTGTTTTAGCACTGTAAAAAATGCGGTTCAGAAACCCTTGCAGGCTTGTGAAAAGTTTTACTTTTTCTTTTCCAGAGTGCAAGCACAGTGGCAGTAGTTCATTAATTCAAACAAAAAATAAAGTTTGCCTTTTTAACTTACAGAGATGATGATCTGCCTTTGCCTACCAAGGACTTATTCCCAGGTATACTTTTTCCTTTCTGTTAACAAGGAATATATGAAGCAAATACAGGTTGTTCAAAAGTACAATAATTCCCTCTAAACCACGTATTTCTGCACTAACATTGACAGAGGTATATTCAAAATGACAGAGTAAGGAAGAAATGGAAATATTGCAGCAGTTCCACAAAACATCTGCAAGAATTTTTGTGACAGAACTTTCAGAAAGCACAAACTGAACATTATGGAGAAGATTTTCTAGAATTAATTCTAGTTTAGGACTTCATTCTGCTGAAGTTAAAGAACCTTTGTAAACTGTGAAAGATGCAGCAAAACTGGAAATTTTTACTGGGGAATGTAGTTCAGCTGTTGGTAGTCAATGCACTCAGCTGAAGCATCATCTGCCCACAAGGATCATCAAGTCCAACTCCTAAGTGAATGGCCTATACAAGGATCAAACCCATAGTAACCTTCGTGTTACTAGCACCATGCTCTAACCAACTGAGCTAATTCACGGTCTTTCTGTGTTGAAGATGAACAAATATCAGTAGCAAAACATTTTTTTCTAAAGTTCAGTTCTAAGATTAAAAGTTGACACAAGTATATTTTATAACTGAATAATCTTTACACTAAGAATGTCAGATTAATGGTCTGAAATATTAGAAAACTTGTGTGGATTTTTCAAGTTTGTTCACACCAACTCTGTACTTACATGTACGTTATACAGACTCACAGAATATATCTGAGGAATGTGTTTCCACATTATTAAATAAGTCTAAGAACATGGAACTCAATTTTTTATTTTTTTTATTATTATTTTACAGTAAGAAATGACACAACTTTGTATTATGAAGGATTTTCTTCTTAAACCAGTAAAAAAATAGCCTTATAACTGCCTAAATGGGGACTAGATCAATATCTTATTAATATTACTAGAGAAACATACCAATTTTATTAGTTTCAAAATATTGCTATTAGACTGTGAGTGTATAATCTGAATACAAAACCAATACAAATTCCTTACTGCCATTCTCATCTATTTATTATTAAACACTGATGCAAATGTGTTAGATGAATCACTGGCAACATAGCTATGTGATGAGTAAATTGATTTAGCTCCACAGGTATCAACTGACTTAGACTGATTTACCTCAACTGCAACTTTGTCCTTTGGCTCATTTTTCAGACAATAAAACTGTCTTTACAAATTATTTTATCAAATTCTGTTAACAAAGTGTATCAAATATGAAAAGAAACACTGGACTTTTTAAAGAAAAGGGAACATGGAAACACCAGATAGCTTCATGCAAGCCAGAAAAAGAATAGTTATGCAATCAGCAAAGGTACAATTTTTTTCAGAGTAAGTTAGAAATGCAGTCTCTTTTCTGAAATATTGCTTACTTCCTCTCCTTTATCTTGTACTGGTTGCATAATCCTCACTACATGATGTTATTAAATAGTATATTACTTCACTAGTTATGAGGCATCTGTATATTCCTTGGGATGGGTGAAAATTATCATAAAGAAAACAGCATATACTTGAAATTCACACAGAAAAGTTCACAATATTAGATCATGTAAGCCAATATCTCTTTACATTCTAATTAGGTGTTTCATGCAAGTATCCGGTCTTTCCATTTCTCAGTATGATATACAAACCACAAAATCACCACTTATCAAATATATCCAGCAAGTAAAAGTTTCCTTTCAACTGACTTTGAGTACTTTCACAATGCTAACGATTATTTCAGAATAGGAAAAACTAGGCAGACATTCTGTCAAGGATGCTGAATACTGTACTTCTGTGTATTTCTTAAGCCCACATCATAAATGGTCCCAGCTAATAAAACGAGCATGGGGAAAATATTGTTTGCTTACCCCTTGACATGTGAGAAACTACGTAAGCTAAAATTAATGGATAAGGGGTTTAAAATTTCTTTCTCCCAGTGAATTTCAGGAATTCATAACACCTTTGTCCAGTTGTGAACAACATAGTCTGCAAAAAGAGAATAAAAACAAAAGATGAAAGTCAACCCAAAATCATGTATAAAAATTCAAGTATACTTGAATTTATGCATGTTTTAAGTATTGTAATCAACTATAACTCAAAGTTACATAATGACTTTAGATACTTCTTTTATATTAAATTACTTCATATTATCAAAATCATTTTTGTAATTGAAAAAAAAAAATTCCTTATCTGTTGGAAATGTTTGAAGAATTAATTGCATATTACTGAACGTTATTTTTTTTCAATATCCAATAAACCAAGCCTGCATCAATTAGCTTCATTGGCTCTCCTTGGATTAGATTCTTGACTACAGGAAATGTAAAACATCAATCAAAACTAAGAAAGTTATCTCAGTACAGTATGTCCTTATTATTAAACTGCTTCTTCTTTCAAGTCACTATGAAGGTACAAATGAAGGAACTAATGAGGCCACTAGACAGTGCACAAGTCTTGGATCATCAGTAGCCAGATTTTATTTAATACCTTCTTTCCCGTCAGCTGAGTGGGGGACAGATGGCAGCTGATAGGTAATTTCTGTGGATTATTATAAGAGTTAGTCACTTCACATGGGATTTCAAAAATCTCTTATGTTTGGAAAACATAAGAGTTTCGTATTGTCTAACGGAACTGATGCCATTGTGTGGAAGTTAGCAGTACCTTCTCTTTTCCTCCAGAGCACTGCTCCACTTTTCACTACTCCAAATAAAAGTTGTGTGGAAAAAGCCATACATATAATCTCTTAGGTATGACCTTGAAGAAGTAACCCAATTAAATCAATTTGGTATTTATTCAGCCCTGACATGATTGTAACATCATTTGTTATGTGAGCCTTTCAGACTTCTCAGCCTACTTAATCCATTTCATTCTAATGCTTTTCTCCTGTTTTATTTCTGTACGTCTTCATTAGAAGCACTCCAGCTCAAGCTGCTGCTGAAGGGTTAAGCAGGAGATATTTATTAAATGCAAACTCAAACAAATATTAGTACAGAGCTACTAAAAGCAAGGTAAAAGGCCATTTTCTGGCTTAATTAAAATTAATCAGAAATAATTGACTGCCTTGAGAAGGAATAATATAAACATATAACACTAATCTCACAAGCTCAACTTATACAATAATGTGAGATTTCAAGTCTCATTGATTTAATACAATATTTAGGAATAGAGAAAGGTTTAGAAGAGATCAGAATAAGTTCTCAGAATAAGTTCTCTTACATGATAAAATTCATAACTTTATGATTCAAAGTCCTGTTGTAATGTTTTAAACCAGTTCATTATTAAGAGTTTCCTTCTGACATTGATTACAGTTAGAAAGGCTTTTGTTATGTGATCTTAACAGGCTATTAATACCAGGCCAAGATTAAGGGATTAGTTCTATCCTTCAGTAGTGCCTTCTAATGAATGGAAATTTTCTCTTTGTATTGATCACTGTAGGGCATGTTCTTGGAGGTTCATGTCCATCTTTCCACACACTATTTCAGAAAAACTGCCTAAAAAAGACTACAATATTTAACTGGTTAAATCTTTTGTTCTACTCTTTCCCATAAATATCTGATTTTCATTTTGTGACTGTCCTGGAACCTAACATGCCTTTTCCTCTCTATTTTGTAGTTTTCAAATAGCTATATTAAAAGAATTGAGGGGGAAAAACCCAAAGGAAACCATGTTTTTGTTAGAATATTGCTGCCCTAGTCTATCTTGCCTTTGTTGTAATATTAGGTCCCATGCGCTGAGTACAGTACAGGTGCTTAAAGAGATTGCTAGCAAGAAAAGTTTAGTTATTACAAATCTTGCAAAACACACTCATTTCTTAGGCTTTTTACATCAGTGTAATTCAGAAAATTAATCCAATTAACTAGATTACATTTACTTTATTATATTATATAATATATATTATGTTAAATGAGATTTAGGTCCCTTTAATCCTAAAGGAGAGTATTCACATAATTGTTTCTATGGTTTAACTAACGGAGTTTATATTCACACTTTTTAGACAGTTTAATTAATTTCCCCGTGTACTCATCTAGCCAGGCCCTTTCTCTTCTTCAAAGACTATTCTTTTCAAAACTGTGTCTGCTGTACACCTATAGGATTTGGCAGAATTCATTGCATTTCTCGTAGGCTATTTGATAAACCTATCTGTTGTCCTTTGTATTATGCAATAGATAATTGATATAAGTACAATATCTTTCTTCTGGATCATTTCTCTTCCTTTAGGATGACTCACTCTCACTAGGGCAATTGTAAGGAACTGTTACAGCCCTTAGAATACTACAGGCTGTCAGAAAGTGTCGTGTTCTCGTAATTTAAGAGACTGAGCCTTTTTAAGATTGTCCAAAAGAAATTCATAGTAATTTTGTTATACTGTACTTTTGTCATTAACACAGGGCAGCTCATTGAGGTACTGGCCAAAACATGCCCCCTTTAAAGCAGAACATAGGCAGGGTTCTCCCATATCATCAAATTCACCTGTGACAGGTATTAAAGTCAGACAAGTTGTTTGTTCCCACTATACCTAGTGGGAAACTGTTACTCTGATTGATAAATAGCTTCTAATATCCTACCTAAAGATACTGATAAACAGATAATGTGCTTTTGTTTTGTTCTTTGAGTACTGTAGATCTCTTTAGCTTAAGATAAGTCATGGAGAATCATCCCCAATTAACCTACATTTCACTGCACTAAACCAGGGTCACGAATTTCCCTTAAGTGAGATTACAATTGTAGTAGAGCCATTCTAAGTGTATCTTCCATTTTTAATTATTTTTTTCTTTTTTCCATTCATTCAAAAATTAGATTTTTGATTGGTTACTTCAAAAATATTGTGACTACCTTATCTTTACTGATATACAGGATTGCCTAGCTCTAGGATCAGTGTCCCCTTTTTTCAGATTCTTATGAGCACAAATTCCTTCACAAAAGAAGTTAAAGCTAATTTTATCTTTCATTGAGCAGATCTATGACGGCTTGGTACTCGACCCAGACAAAAGCAGAAAAGAAAGTAAGAAAATTATTTATATTGCTAACTGAATAGTTACTGATTACAGTGTAACCCTAACTATTTCCTAAGTCAGGAACAACCTCCAAATATTTCTATTGTTCTGAGGTGCAAGATGTAATACATAAGGTCAGTTTAGCAATGAAGAAAGTTAGATTCCTTTTTCCCATACATTTCTGGTTACTGATATGTGAATATAAAAGTCTGGAAAAATAGTACAACAAATTATCTAAAGAAGAGTAATGAAAATAATTCACACTGAAGAGTTAATTCAAAAAGTAGATATTTAAAATTTTCTATGCCATAAAACAACAGTAAGTTTACATTACTATCCCATACTGGCAACAGTCACCCTCAATGCCTTTTCATTATTAATTTAAAGAAACCCTGCAAGAGCTGGAAGATCTAAAATTTTACATAAATATACTGCAAGCTCCATCTAAATCTTTTACATACATACAAACAGAATTAATATTTGCTGAAGAATAATTCTGATGGTCTTTCTTGGGAGAAAAATAAAACAAATAAAATAAATACATATAACAAAGGTCACAAAGTTACACTGCTATTTAGAGGTGCATTAATAAAGAAGCTTAGCTTCACCTCCACAAGGAACACAGTATATAAAAACTATAAAGCGCACCTTGAGAATGAAAACTTTTATAGGGGATACAAGCTTAAGCCAAAAAAAGAAAGTCAAATGCTTGTTAAGCTCTCACAAAAACACTGAGTCTAATATAGAAACATTAGCATACTCCAAAGATAAGCAAGATTCATGACTAGAAAGCTAACTATAAAAAAAAAAAAAAAAAAAAAGAAAAGCAAATACCTAAATACATGACATAGGTGGTGATGCCTGAGACAAGTTCTAGAATGATATTCTGAGTCATTAATTTACAACAAAAGTTGAACCCCTTTTCTACAGAGTAGAAAGAAATATGTGCCCACTCCTGAATATCCCAGGATGCCATTAGAGTCTACTATCTTTAGTATTGCCTAACAGTAATGTTATGAAAATATGAGCAATTATTATTACTTGGTATTAGTTTTGATCTGTTCTGCCCACTAATAAGAAAACCCTCCTTTCTCCTCTGAAACACAACACACACAAAGATCTTGTCTATACCTTCTTAATATTCTTGATCTTAATTTGGTATTATTAAACTCTGCATATTCCCTAAAACTCTTTATAAAGGAAGCCTATTTATTTTTACTGCTAATAGTATGTTCTGAACACCATATTTTCAAAAAAGTGTAGGGTTTTTTTTGTTTGTTTGTTTTGTTTTGTTTGTTTGTTTTTGGGAGGTTTCTTTGGTTTTTTGTTGTTTTTTTTTTTAATTTTCCAGAACCTTTCTAACTTGTACTAGGTGTGATACCTCATTGTCTCTTCAGAAAAAAGTACTTTTCCCCAAAAGGATAGCAGTTTTGTACTGGAACTTTCATAATAAAAAAATATTTCAATGTATCGGGAATGTAAGCTATACATTTTCCTGTGTGTAGCTTGCATTCTTGCTAAGCAAGAAGTGGCTGCTCCTCCCTTAACCAGGCTTTGTTGGAAGAAGAGTCAGAATAACTGAATGGAATAATGAGATGTGGAGGATGATAAAGAGGTATAGAATTTCGGCACCTTTGAGAGCCAGAAACCTACAGCAATCTTGCACCTGGAGAAGTTGTCTCAAGAGAGCCATTTAATGAAAATGCATTGTAATTGCAAAAACAGGAATTGCACAGCAAAGCTTTATTGCATCTTTCCACTATTTTTGGACTGTCTTTGATTTTAGCTGGAAGATTTCACATGGGAATCACTATGCATCTTTCAGAAAGCAAACAGCAGAGTGAATAACCAAGAAAAAACAGAAGAATGCTCTCCAGGAACATAATTTGCAAGTCCAGATAGAACTCTTTCAAACTAATAGTACTAGTGTTTGGAATATTGTTTCAAAGAACAAGGGCATCTGTTCATACATGAAAAATGCAAATGTTACACAAAGGGAAACCATGACTAATACTGTTTCACTCCTTCTATTACAGTCCCATTCCTCCTGCTGCCATTAATCTGTTTCCCATTTTCCACCTTTCTTTTTCTTTCCTGTGCCTTGCAGAAGCTGGTGCAATTTTTATTTTTTTCATTATTTTTTTAATAAATTGTTGATATTTTAAAATCTATCTTATTTTGGAAAGTACCACAGAATAAGGAAGGAGTAGAGAAAAGGAAGATTGGAATGGAAAGCAGGGCTGAATGTTGAACAGAAACTTTCCAAGAACTTACTTTGCATCTTCTTTGCCATATGTCCAGAACTCTAAGCTTACCTAAGTATACAAATAATACTGCTGTTAACCGATTTTGAGAACAACTAAAAGATTGTGGAAAATGCAGTGTAGTACTACAGAAATTTCATTGAAGATCAGCATATATATGTATTCTAAGATAACATACTACTCAATTAGGTAATGGAGAGACAAAGGATACTGTCCCAGAGAATGGGACATACTCTCTGTCTCCAGATCAATGTAGATAGAAATATTACACAGATTAATATCTGACTTTAAGCATCTGGGTTATTTTGGGTAGAAAAAAAGTACTCTCTAAATCTCTAATTAAATTAGCCATATCCTTACTGGACCTACAAATTGTAACTTGGAGAGTAAAGATGTTAAAAATCTGTGACTATGCCTACTGTTTTTCAAATTAGATGGAATTTGTGGGAAAGCTGTGGAAGTCTCATGAAATTCACCTTTGCTACAAAATGGAAAGACAAATTAACATCTGAATCTAAATTTTAATCTGCTGCCAAACTGATTTATGTAACACCAAATATTGTTTAGGTATTTGGAGTGTATTTTAACAAGAGCAGAATCAGATTTGTACTAGTGGTTTCAAACAACCTTTCAGTGAAGATAGACCAAGGAAAAGGTGGGTTTCTATCTTGGACATTAGGAAAAAATAACCTTCAAAGTAATTGTTAATTAAATGAGCTTACAGGCATCTAGCTGTTTTGAAACAGAAAAACCTATCTTACAAAAAATTCAATCCCTTGAAGGAGGGCCAAAATATCAATTCTAGATTGGTGTTGTCACAGCTTATAGAGCCAAAATCATATGGTAGAGTATCCAAGCTCTTAAGCAAAATATGGAACGTCTCATGTTTCTATCCACAATATAAAGCAGACAGCCAGGCTCATATTCTCTGCTATGTTAAAAATGAGGAGGTACCAATAAAATCTGTTGGGGAAGGGAAAAAAACACTTATTAGCAGAAGAAGACCTGAAGGGATTGTCAGGCAAGCACTGGGCAGCAGATACTGAAAGGGGTTCCTCCCTTGGATAAGACAGAAGCCTGCCAGGAGAGGCTACCTTGGGGACCAGGATCGTTTTCAGCTATCTGTGCGTATTAGCCCTGTCTCCCCTTGCACAATATGAAAGATATGGCAAGATATCTAGAAACCCTTTGTTCCTCCTCTCCAGGTGGTCCTGATGTGGAGAAGTGCTCACTGTATGATGAAATATAGTGACTGGATTTCCTAAGCCCTAGTTAACATAGCTTGTCCCCCTCATTAACATGTCCTACCTCCTCATTAACATACCCCACTCCTCGGTTCTATATATATTGTAACACGAGTGATCAATAAATGTCTCAGTTTCTACCCCCAAACTGGGATTATGTAGATTATTGACTGGCCAATAACAATGACTAAAACATAAGTGAGATTCTATCCTACTGAATTCTGTCTCTTTTTTTTCCCCCCAATGAAATTGTTTCTGACATAATTTATTCTCTGCCCTTTCCACCCTCTTTTAAAAACTTTAAACATTAACTTCATCTGCCCAGATTTAGTTATCTTTGTTACCACTACTCAGGTTATCCACTAATAACACAAGAGGTATGAAAGAATTATCAATAAGTGGAATAAACACCTTCTCCTCTACCAATTTCTTTTTGCAAATTTCACCAAGCGGATGACAAAATCTGCTACGTAAGATGATTTTTTTTTATTTTTTATTTCTTACAAAATGATGACCTGAAGAACTGTTCAGTAATGACTACTGCAAGTCAACAGGTCATGTAATGATGTTAATTCCAAATTTGTATAGACCTTGTAAATACTATGTGAATTGACACACAAATTAGTTTGTGAGAAATTCAAGTTATGAATTCTTATTATAGTATTTCTGATTGACAACACACCAGCTGATAAAATTAATTTTACAGATTCCATATTTTAAGGATATCAATTTTAATTTTTGCTAAATATATAGCCGGTCTAGTGAATGTAAAACAAAATGAAAAAATGTTTCTTATTTCAGCTACATCATGAAAAAAGATCAAATTTTAAGTTAAATAACTTTCATAAAAATATAAGTTCATATAGATTATAATGCATTATTTCTTAACACATGTGTGGTAAAGTTTAGAATGGGAAATGTGCATGAAACTCAGGAATTAAAATTCTCTCCAAAATAAAACCAGAAAATTTTCAGTGTTTTTCCCTATTTTTCCTTCTTCGTATATTCTGTTTCCAGTTTGTTCAGTTTCAGCTCAGAACCACAGTATCACAATGGATACCTTACTATTCTTATTAATAACTTGCCTGAATGTTCATACTGGGACTTTTACAAGGAACTGTAAGATTGAATTTGAAGAAGCGTGTGGAAAGGGAGAGGGGAAGAAAGATGCAGCCCTATTATTGATGATGGAACACAAAATGAGCTGTGTACTATATGTGATATTAGAGGGAAGGCACTAAGCTGCCTCTGCTCCATGAGCACTGTGGTCACACCTCATCTTAGGTCTACAGCAACATTCCCCCTGATGTTAATTGCGATAAGATAAAGGCTACTGTGAGAGAATGAGATATGTCATTATGTCTCTGAAGACTGATAATGTGAGATTCTGAGTTTTATTTGTGAAGCACACAAGTGAAGTAGTGCTGAGAATGTCCATCCCACTCTTACAGCATTTTCTTCTTTACGTTACCTTTCACACATGTGATGAGTATACTGACATTTTATGATCTGTGCAAGATGAAGAGGGGAGTGTGTGACACTGTCATGTTGCAAATCAATAGACTCCTCAAGAACTTGCCAAACCTTAAAAACATGAAAAACCTCTTTATTACTGGTGCAGCATATGCCTATGTTTACTGTGATAGCACTCATTTTCCCCCTCATGAGCAGAGGTTCATGGTCACACATTTCTAACAACAGAGAGCTTTTAGTGTTCTTTCAAATGAAATAATCAATGACTGGAAAAGTATGGCAGAGTTACATAAAAACTATTTACCTCAAAATCAGAAGTATATAATTTTATATTATCGTAAGGCAAGTCTAGCTTTTGTCACCTGGTATCTTATCTTGATCTCTACTGACTAATGGATGCCTGAAGAATGAAAGTATCAAATTATGCTACTGAAAATATTGGTACAACAGCTCTGTACCTGAATTTTTTTCGTATATTTCAGTTAAGGCAAAGGAAGGTTGGACACAGAAAAATTATATTTTCTTAGGAACGATGAGAACAGATATATTCTGTATCTGGGATTATACAGCAAGATCTCTGGAAAAATTTAAGAAGTCAATTTATGCACAAAAAATGTATTGTATTTTCTAGATTCTTATTATTGAGTTCCAGAGTCACATCTTCCTGATTCAAATTATCTGCATGAGAAGTACTTACACTTCTCTTCCCTATACAAAGATATATCTAGTTTCCTTCTTTAACAGATTTTGTGTGTGGTTTAGAGGTGTAACATCTGTGTATAACACTGATCTCAGGGTGATAAGTAGAAGAGACAATAATGTTTTCAGCAGATTGAGGAGTATATGGAATGTAATACAGTTGGAACTAAAGATTCAGAATATTTTTTTCATGTTTTGACAAAAAAGAGGAAAAGAAAAGTATTCAAAAGCCCACATCTGAAAATTGTTATGGGATTATTTATAGTTAAGTGAAATGCAATTAAAAGATCAATATGACATCTGTTGACAGGTGAATGGAATTTAGTTTCAAAAGAAGTTAAAAATAAATATGAAGATCTTTGTTGAGTAAAAAGTCTTGGCAGGTAACTAAAAACGAAACAGCATTTATGGGATAATAATCTAGAGATAAAAAAAGAAAAATGTTCACAAATGTGTGAAAAGCACTTCATTGTCTGCCACCAAGAATACAGATGTTTGACTGGAGATTACTATCAAGGACATGGGTATTAAACTATAAACAAAATGTGCAACAGGAGATTACTCTGGGATTTGTTAGGTGTTAACCAAAGTAGACTGATGGATGTGAGGAGAGGCAAGTGTATCTGCAGCAGATGTGTGAGGTGTAGCAGGATCCTGTTCACTGCTCTGTTCAAGAGTCACATGTTAGTTTCTGTGGAAAGGGAAAGCTTTCACAAAGCACCCACCTAAAATGTATGGAGTCTGGAGTACATGTGCTAGCAGCAGGCAGAGCAAATACAATGCTTTGGATTCCAGACCATAGATTCAGTCCTCAGAGAGTGAAAGAAACCTGATGACGAACTAATTTGCTAGTGTAAACCAGCACCAAAGGCCATTTTTATTCACAGTCCCAGAAGGAATATGACCTAAGGAAGAACATAATTCTTGACTCTCAGCCTCCTACAGCTGTTACTAATCTGACACTGCTGATTTACTCCTCTCTCAGGCCCAGTCCTGAAGTCACAATGCAACACTATATTTCCAATTGGTGCTGTACTGAAGTCTCAGTACCACTGGAGAGTACAGATTTCTAATTCATTAATGCCTTTACAGCAAAGCAAGAAGGGACTGCACCCTTTAAAACCAATAAAACCATGCACTCTTTAACACTGGCCAACACTCAGGCTCAATATAATTCCTTGCAATACCAAGCAGTGGAATGGCACATGCTGACAAATCTGGAATGACCTCAAAGAGTCTAAGAGCTCCTGATGTGGTTGACAGAACATAGTAAATAAAAGCTCAAGGTACAAACTGTCATGGGTTTCTCTGATTAGGGTTTTTTTTTAATAAGGGAAAGATTGGCTTCTGTTGGAAGTCTCTGGAAGTTTCCCTCCATCCTACAGAGCAGAGCCAATGAGGACCAGCTCCAAGAAAACTTCCTGCTTTTGAACCATTAAGTTACGCCCCTGCATGAAAACGTATTTAAGAAGTTGTTGCGCATTTAGAAATTGGTAGCCATGGCTTAACATCACAATGCAGACATCAAGGTCAGTGCAGGAGGAGAAGAGGAGAAGGAGTGGGAGGGACCCCACGGATCAGGGAGAGGATCACTTTAGTCCCTGAATACATGGTGATGACCATGGTGATTATGAGTTGTCCCCTCAAAGCCCATGGGATCCATTGGGGTGCAAAGAACCCCCCTGTTGGAGCAGGGGGAGGCATGAAAGAAGCTGTTACCTCATGGGAGACCCCCAAGATGGAGCAGAGGTCCTGCAAAGATTTGTGGATGAGACCCACGGAGGGAGAAGCCCACACTTAGTAGGAGGGTCCCAAGGTGGAGCTAAGGTCTAGCAAAGATTTGCAGCTGAGACTCATGAAGGGAGAAGCCCACGCCTAAGCAGGTACAGCCAGCTTTTCATGAGAGACTGTACCCCGTGGAATGACTGACGAGAGAGCAGAGGATCTCTCTCTCATGCAGGGGACCCCACGGAATGCAGAGGAAGGACTCAGAGTTATGCTTCCCTTGTGACCATGGTGACAACTGTGGTGAAGCAAGCTTTGCAGCCCACAGGAAAGCCCCCTGAGACAGAGCTGCTGCTTAAGTTTCAGACTTACATCTGCGAATGGCTGACCCAACAACTGACTGTACCTTCCATTTCCCTGTCCCCCAAACTGTCAGGGGAAGGAGGGGGCATGGACAGACTGAGAGGTGGTGGTGGAAAGGTGTTTCTAACCTGTTTCTATTTCTTATTTTTAGTTTTTAGTTTGTTAGTAATAAATTTAAACATTATTCTAAGTTCTGCTTTCCCCGTGATGTTAATCAAAGCTCCTCTTTCAGTTGTTATCTCTAGCCATAAATTCCTAGCTGTTTTTTTGGGTTTTTTTCCATCCCTCTGGAAGATGAAAGGGGGTTGGCGAGGGGTGGGAAGGGAAAAAAGGCCTTGAAAAAGCTTTGTTGGACACCAGGCATTTATCCAGAGTCAAACCGCCACACAAACAAAAAGACAAAAAAGTGCACCTAAGTAAATCAGGTTTCAATAAAGACAGACTCTGCAGAAAGAACCAGTATTGCTAAATTCAAACTTACAAGCGTGCTTAAACAAGACTGATGAGGTTACCTAATTTTGGCTCCTATCAGAAGGGTCTCTCACCTGCAGAACTCACCGCAGCTCCTGACCACCAATTCCCACCAGCTCAAGCACTAGTCTGGCAGAGAATTAAACCAGCAAGAAAAGTCAATGTTTTCTTAAAGTGGAATTGGCCTGCTAGAGGTCAGATACATGCCAAAATGAGGACTGCCCATCCAAAGTTTAGAAACGACAGTGAGCAAAGCAGACTGAAGACAGATGAGACTGCCTCTCTCAGTGGGAGTCAGACAACTATATCAGCTTAGTTATATCAATTTCATATATTTTTATACCCCATTTCTCTACCAGAAATATACATTTACCTCAAAATATTCCTGTTTTGAAATCAGGGATCTAATTATTGATGGATTTTGCTTTGGTTTGGTTCATAGGATTTCCATAAAGTAGAAAGGTTCTTTGATACAGACAGATGCCTTTCTTATTTGTATCACTGGGAACACTGGCATTAATGCTCCAATCCATTCATTCAAAAAATGAGTGGTAACATGCACAAAATTAGTAGGTACCTAAAAATTTAAACTCTGTTACTGTGTTCCCTTATTGCTCCAGCTTCTCACTCCACCACAGAAAGAAAAAGAAAAAAGAAAACACCAACTTTGTAAATATTTTTATATTTTGCTATTCTATTTCCTTGTAAGAGACTATTCTAACTGGCTAGTATGTTTTTACATTGACCAGGGCAGTAATTAATTACTATCACAAAAGGTACTACCAGCATTGCTGCGGCAATCTAAACACCTGAGGCAGAGTTACTTTGAAGATGGACAAGAAGCGATCAGCAAAGACAGTTTTCCCCAGCCCCTGCATCCTTCCAGAAGTGCACCCCTCACACACACACTGTGTCCAGGGACCACACCAAATGGTGGACACAGACCTGGCTCTGTCTCTGCAGGACAGGGCTGTCTTCACCGACCTGGCAGACATTTCTGGGCTGCTGGCAGGCATGTTGAGGAGCCCTCAGGGTGCGACTGACAGCAGAGTGCAGGAAAATGGTGACATTTCTCCCAGCCTGGACACCAGCAGCCTGGCCAATCTGCACCCTGGGGGAGCCAGCCTGAAGCCCAGCTAACCCTGATGGTTGCCCAGCAGAGGGTATAGAAGGCTGTGCCCGAGGGTGCCTGTGTCCAGCCCTTTCCATCTCAGCTTCACTTAAGCCTGACTGCTGGTCCCGCTCCTCGTCCTGCCTGCCTCTCCTTGCTCTCGCCTCACTGTCCTGCCTGTACCTGGTTCTCTCCCCTTGAAGTCCTTCCCACTGGTGGTGATAATTCTTTCTCTCGTTCTAGCCTGCCCCTTTTCGTTTTACCTCAATAAAGTCAGTATCTGTTTGAGACCCAACACAAGGAGTTGCGTGCCTGAATCTCGCCCTCAGAGCAATCAATTTAAAAGAACCTGGTTACAATTTCCAACAGGATTGTAACATTCCTGCAATAATTTAAATGAAGAATTAGACACAAAAAGACATAAGTGTACTTTCAGATCGTCAAGGTTCCCACAGACCAGCACCACTCTGTGACAGATCCATCCTTTCTATGCTTACTCTACACAGTATCTGTAAGGTGGGCTGTATTTTAATCAGTTTGACTCTTCTGAACCATCTGTGTCTGTATTATTTTATATTTTGTCCTTATTTATATATATATAGTCCAATTTATATATTGTCCTTATTGTTATTAACTGCTGTTTTACATTCAAACCTAGAGACAAAGATTGAAACAGTAGCTACAGTTACAATAATTCTCACTCAATAGCACAGAAAAAGAATAGTGAGATTATGAGAATTATAGATTATTTTACTGCAAGGCCTCTATCTGAAGGTACATGTATGTCATATGCAGTGGGAAGAGTCTTAAAAGCTACCACTACTTTGGGTAGCCATGCACTGAGACTCAGATCCATGTGCTGTTTGCACAGCCACTGACTGCAAGGTACCTACTAAGGAATCATGTGGGGGAAAAAGGTTACCTGCTTGCTTTCTTTCTCTCTGTTGGTAAGCCTCAGTCCTCTGAATCTTTTCATCTTAGATCATCGCTGATAGACAGCAATGCATTTTATAGTGCTCTTGGAAATAACTTCCACAAGGACTTCCTCAAAGTAATGGTCTTCTTAAATGAAGGAGTCTCTATGGAATTTACTATTTTGGAAACTACTAGTCAAAAATATTGACGGTTCTTTTAATTAAGACTTCAATATGAAAAACCCAAACAGATGCACTTTTTTTTTTTTTTTTTTTTTTTTAAATCCAGATAACAGAGAATTGTTCACTATGTGCATAATCTAGGCACTGTTTAAAAATAACATTGTTAATTAAAGTTGGTATTCAGAACTTCCTGCCAGCAGCTGTTGAGCAGTTATTTCACTTGTGACACCGACAGTATGAGGGCCTGAATCTGAGAGATGGGAAATCAGTTCACATCCTGCTGTATGCAGACTTGTAGGGTAGAGTTTGTTAAAAAACTATGCACATCCTAATTATTTTTTTTTTTTTTTAAATATACACATCCTAATTTTATTTTTTTTTTTTTTTTAAAGACTTCAAAGTTCTACACTGAGAAGAAAATTACTCATGGGCTTGCAGGGTAAGAACCACAAATCATGATGCAATCCCAGGTGAACTTAGCAAAATACTTTCTGCAGATTTAGATGTGTTTTGGATACACAAAAATCATCTGAAATTGAAGACAGTGCAAAGATTCTGCTACAAATATTTCAGCATATAAATTCCTCACTTAAGAATTTGCCCTTTTTTGTTTCAGTTTTCAGTAAGCATTTGTGCAGTCAAGTTCTACTTGCATGAATTATAAAATACTAAAACGGGAAAACTTTCAAATTACCTTGCTTAAGCATCTAAGCTGAAAATCCTTAGATATAGTATCCTTTAGTTTTCACTATAGAGCAACAATATGAGGTCGCATACATAGCAAAGAGCATGTCTGATACTAAAATTGTGATTTTGTGCTTTTAAACAAAAAAATTTATCAATTTACCATTACACTCTGCTTATCCTTTCCTTCAAAATAACAGATTCTTTTACAAAAATTAATAACCAGATACTTTTTCATATGAATCTGACACGATCATCTTGTGGTCATTGTAAGATAATCAGCAAGTCAGCACTTCACATGTGCATACACATCCTTTTCCATGTCAAGGGAGGACTAAACAGTCTGCTAACTTGTGAGATGAGACTAGCTCTTAAGAAACAGAACCCTCTCCTTGACTAACGCAAATAAATAACTCATGGTCATTTAGGTGTGGGTGAAAAATGGTACCTTTGAGTATTCCTTTCTGTCCCTCACAAAGTCTGCACAAGTCACAGCACCTGTATATTTATTTTGCCTGAGGAATGTAAGCCAAGCAGCAAACTGAAGTACATATTTCTACTTACATTCCACACATACACATACCAGTATATGACTTGCTTTCAGTGCAGTGCCTTGAAGCCACACATTTCAGAACAGTCACCTGAATTTTACAAAGCTACAATTCATACCTGCCCTTGAGGAACATATTAAGTCAGTGTTCTTCCTGAAAAGACTGCAGCAACATCTCATCTATTTGAAGTTCTCAATATCCTTTCAAGGTCAGGACAAGGAGGTAGATTTGGCCACACCACATGCCTCACACAGTGTAGGGTCTTTTTTGTGCTAAAACATTGCTGCAGCCTATCTAAATATTGCACTCTAGGTGTGCCCAAGTGCACAGTCAAAAATACAGTGGTGACTCATATAGATTGATTTCTAGGGATTAAAGCATCAGAATAACTTCCAGACAGAACATTTTATAGAAACAGAAACTGAGGCACAAAAGCAATAATCATTGCCTAAGGTGTGTCTTTTTGTGCATAGAGAGCTTCTGAAATACCACACCCATGCCCATCCCCTGCAATATTTTTCTTCTTCAATGGCAAACAAAAGCAGATCAGTCCCTAAATATTTAGATTGTAAGTGTGTATTGAGTTGTGACTGATATCTGAAAACACCCATTAAAAATGTTTAACTTTGGTCCAGGACTTTCAAAATATTTCACCTTCCAGTGAACTCGTACTTAAAACTATGCTGCAATTCAGCACACTTTTGCATCTTTAACAAGTTATCTGTCTATAAAAGTTGCCTGATCCCAATACATACATGAACTTTAGGCTTGTACTTCTCATGAAAGCCTACAGAGACTTGTTCATCACAGGTTGCTCCCTGACCTACAGCTGACTGCAGCTTTAGTTCTCATTACTTTTTCATGAAAGTTCTTACTTAACACTATGTGGATAGAATGAAATGTTTCCATTAAAAGTATTTGAATATATATGTTTAACAGGACCTGCTGTTCCTGTCTTACTACATTCTATCAATCAGGAGAAGAGCAAAGGTCTCAAATATTTCCTTTGTATTTTTGAAGTAGTTTGGAAGGTTATTTTATTTTGCTGCCACAGTGCATCTCCACTGATTGAAGGTTCTCTGTCTCTCCATCTCCAATTATGTCTTGCTCATGTTCTGAGGTAAGAATTTGAAAGAATAAAACCTAGTAACTGGAAAGTAAGATCGGGGGAACACAAGGATCTCTAATTGGCACTATGCTCATGGGGAGCAAAAAAACAAAAAAAAAAAAGGTCTAGCCTTCCCTTTCTGATCAAGAGAAAGTACTCTAATTAATAAATATATTGATTAAGGAAATGCATAGTCTTTCTAGGACTCATTATGGTTTTTCCTTTGCATTAGAGCAACAGAGTGAGGTTTCATGCAGTTTATATTATCTAACTCTGACAAACAGTATTTGTTAGGTAAATTTACAATATGTGCACACCAAAGACAGACTAAAGTTTATTGTGTTTTTCTTTGGTTTTTTTTGTATGTTTGTGAGTTTTGTTGGTGGTGGTTTTGTTTTTTTGTTTGGGTTTTTGCAATTTTGAGGAATTGGTTTAGCAAGATGGGCTTACATAGCTAAAGTAACTGAACCATGGCAAGTTTAGAAGTGGTGGATGAAAAGGTCGAGGGAGAAAGGCAAAAAAGTACTAGGGGAAAATTATGGGAACATTTCCTGGACAATTTCAAATCTGCCAGTTTGCATGATCTTGACCAAAGAATACTCTCAGAACATCAATGGCTGCTGGTTTCTTTCCACATCCGGCCTCTGCTACTGGGCAAACCATGCAGCTCTCAGTAGAGCTAGGTAAGTGGCAGCCAGGTATTCCTTCATTTCGATCTGGGGAACACCTCCTGAGAGTCCAAAACCAACCTTCAAACTTACTAAACATTAGTACCAAGATGTAAAAATATTTAAGAACTATACCAGCCTTCAAGTAGAACTAGACAAATAAGAGATTAAATAGTTAATTGTATTAGAAGTGGAGAAACTTATGCAGAAGGCAATACTGAAACAAATGACCTGTTTCAGAATTAAAACAATTAGAAAATCATTCAAGTTATATATGTATTATACTGAAGTACTGATGTAGGGCAATACAAGTCAAGTACAAAAATAACCACCTTTTATTGATTTTTTGCACATATTTTTGTATCTATTTCTGAATTTTAAATATAAACAAAAATATTATGCTTCCTTTAAAGGGTATTTTTTACTTCTTGAGGAAACCTTTTCTAAGGAGTTAGAAAACTGATACTTAAGAAACAATGAGGAAAGAATAAACACATGCAGGATGGTGATGGGGTGGAGCAACCTTTTGGAGATATATTTAACTAATCTCTTACCTTTTATTATTGTGGGGGTTTTTTGTTTGGTTTTGTTTTGTGGGTTTTTTTTGTTTGTTTGTTTGTTTTTTCAATAACATCTACTAGGCAAGGACAACTCTTGTTACTTCCATTAACATCAAATAAGTAACTAAAAATAGGATTTCTGAATTGAGAAAGTGATGGCATATCTGGAAGTGTTGCTTTTGTTGACAGTTGCTGGGAGAGGCAGTGAGTGGTAGATACTGATTTGGAACTAGATCAAATGGCAAACTCTCCATTAGAGCCTGCAAACACTTTTATTCTGCTTTATGTTTTATTCTAATCTCAGCAGACAAGTAGCTCCTCCAAAGCCACTAAAAGGTTACCCTCTGTGTTCCGATCATCTCTACAAGGAAACTTTTCCAGATCTGGATTCTGTTTCACTGCTCTCACATAATTTTAGCCATTCCATTATTATGCTCAAAAGTGAAATGCAGCAACTTTGATGAGTAATTCCTATAGTTTAAACTTCAGCATCTGGGCGCTATTTCAACAACATATTTTTGAAACAATTGGAAGTCAATATTCCACAAGGAACCCTCAGACACTTGAACGTTTCTGCATTTATTTTTACCAGAACATGCATAATAAGAAAACTTATGCAAAATAAAACAAGATCCAATGATATTAAGTCAAAGTGTCCTTAAAACTGATAGTTCCATTAGTTTAAATACAGAAATTCAAAGGAACAAATTCTCTTAGAAGTCTTCCAGTCTTTTCAATTTATGGTAAACATCCTTGTTGTTTTTTTGCTTCTCTCAGTCTTTCATTCACACTGCCCCCTTCAAATAATGTAGAAAACACAGAATCATGCTTAGATTCCAGCATCATGAGCTGGTGCCACATCTGTTCATCAATAAGACCAAGGTTTTCCAAGTCTATAAAGTGTCTGAAGTATTAAAATGTACTTATAGTGTTTAAAAATTATGATCTTATATAATGTCAATTGCTATGGGAATATGGTCTTTTCAAAGTAATATGACACTATAAAAATTTGCCAGAGGAACCCTCTTTGCATTTATGATTTTTTTATTCATATATATATATATATATATATACACTTCCCCTCTATATATTTGAGTGTGTTTCTGTATCCTATGTAAATACAATTATTTTAGAGGCAGCTTTTTTTTTGTTTGTTTGTTTGTTTGTTTTTGGTTTTTTTTGTTCTGCGAAGACACCTGAAGGTGCAAGCATCCATTTTAAGTGCTTATTGCCAGCATCTCATTAATAACCATTTGGCCCATTATTTTGCACTGTTTTAAAGAGTTGAAGTAACTGGTCATAATTTTTCCACTAGGCTGACGGTATTAATTACACCAGTTATTCTTGCTAGCTCAAGTGATCTGAATATAATCATTATAAACATTCATGAGTAACAGTATAAGCTTTTATCACAGACACCACAAAAATAAAGAATAATATTTTTCTAGTAGTAAACAAAGATGGCTGGAAACAAGGTTTGGACTTCATTGTCACAAATTTTCTCCAAAGCCCTCCCTTTTAAAAGAAAACAATAGAACAAAATTGTGAAACAGTTCAGCAGAATTATTCAGCTGAATTATCTTCATTCCCTCTACTTTGCTTTTAAAATTTTATGAATACTGGAAAAACTAAAGTGAGTTTCCAAAACCAGTATTACTATAAGCCATTCTAAGAGTGACAGTTGCATTGTTTTTGTGTCTCTGGGTGAAAAAGATAAACAAGCTAATTGCCTTTGAAGTGGCAGGCTTTTTTCAGTACTGGATCTCATTACTATCTGCTTTCATGACTTATTCTCAAGTTTTGAGGCTGTATACCTCATAATATAAACAAATTTGTTCAAAATACAACTGTATGACAAAATCTTAAGTTTCTCAACAAATAACTATAAAAAAGTGACCCTGACTTTTTATTCATGACTTATATCACCAAGCTGTCCACGGTGATATAGTTTAAAATAAAGTTTATTTTCCGGTTTGATCTGGTATTTAAAAACAAGACTTATGTGATATGATATCTCTTACTATCTTTACTTCATGTTAGTTTGTAACATTAGATTCATACCCTTTCTTTTCACATATGCAATGAGAAACTGCAGAAATTAAGGGGAATATTCACACTATGCAAAGATAATATATAAATTGATCTCTCCTAGACTATAATTTCTGCTTCCTTCTGACTCACTTTAGCAATCTGTAAAATGTGCAGTTGGTACTTATCTAACAGCAGGACTTCAATGATTACTACCTTACAGTTACGGAACTTAGAGAAAAGCACTACAGAAGTGCAATATATCACATTTTACCTCAATTCTGAGTGAGAGAAGCAGCATGAATTGAGATAATAATTTTATGAAACATGTTAAAGGTTAAAAAAAAAATTACTTGTACTGTTGGCCACTTAATGGATTTTACAGTCTGGTTAAAATTACTAGAGACCAAATAATTAACTTGCATTGAACTGAAGTAACTGGGGCTTTATGGAAAGTGAAAAAAACTTAACAAGGATTTTCAGAAACTTTCTGTTATTTCAAATGGGGAAAAAATGTATCAGATGGAATGAAGCATTTTGCTCAATGGAAAATGAAGTGTTTTGTTTAATGCCAGCTTAGTTAATGGTTTGGGGGTTTTTTTAGCTTCCTTTTTAATTTTGGTCACATTGCAATGTAAAGTATAGCTGTATTAAAAAAAAAATAAATAAAAATTAAATACTTCATTTAAAAACTGTCAAAACAATATTTCTGCATCTCCTTTTTTCTTACCTGAACTGAATTATTCATAAATGTCACTAAAAAGTAGCTGTTTTTCAATGTTACTTTGAGGAAATGTATTATACACTAATAAGGACTATTTTGCTCAGTCCAGCAGGATAAATCAAAGTATAAATCTAACCAGCAACACTAGTGGTTCAGATTATCCTACTTTTACCTCTCTTCAGTTTTTGTGAAGATGGTAAAGTCTTACCCTGCACTCCATATTCCATAATTCTGAATGCAGGTAGCAATATAGCATGGGTTGTTCTTTTGTTGTTTTTTTTTTTTCTTTTTTTTTCCTGTGATCTATTGACTATAATGGAAAACTTGAGCTCAGAACCATTGTTCAGCACTTTTGCTTGCCAACTAGTTATATTGACTAAGTCAAGACTACAGGACCGCATAAGCAGCAGTATCCTGCCTATCAGCCCAGAGTCCCTGCCTTTCTGAGCGTATTTGACCAAGCTGCAAAGCTTTCTGCATCTCAGATGCTCTCTCAAAGCAATATGTGTAGTACTTGCCTATGCAGTGCATCTTACAGTAATATTTTCAGCATTTTGAAACTATATGAAGTTAATTGAAAAGTAGTATTAAGGTTTCCTGGATGAGGTAGAGAGGAAAGACTTCACAAACCAAAATAAGCATTATAAAGGGTGAGAGTGATTGCCTCTAAATGGGGTCTTTCCCCCACAAGCCCCTGACAGCCCTTTTATACTTAAATTCCTCAGGATGAAATGGTCAAATGATTGTTGTACTAACCATTTATATTATTTCAGGACTACAGTAATTACAGTCTAAGAGACACAGGGTTTTTTCCTATGCACTTTAGTGGGAAGGAAGGGAAAAGTAAATGGAGATATCTGTTTTCCCTCTTAAGAGAGAAAGGACCATAATGAAAATATTTCCGTTTGGACAAACATTTCTTAACTCTATGAGTTAGAAATAGTTTATGGAATACTTTTATTACTTCTGGGTTTGTATTTTTCTTTAATTGATGGCTGTGAAGTATACCCTTGCTTTTTTTTTTGGTTTGTTATATATAAAAAAAAAAAAAAAAAAAAAAAAAAAGAAAAAAAGGACACTGACTACAAACTCTAGCCTAGGGACTGGGGAATTTCTTTCTAATAATTTTAATTTTAATTTTAGTAGCCATAACTCCTACTCTTACTTGCCATTATGTACTCTTGTAAAAGGCTATTAGTTTTACACAATTAATCTCTTTAAAAATAATAGAGAAAAAAAATCCATGCCTGAAGTGCTTGACATGCTAAGTTGCTATTATTTATTCCTCTTATTTGTTGGCCCAGCTGTAGTATTACTGCTTTATATTTAGGCTTAATTACTGTAAGAAGTGAATATTTCCTTGTTCTTTTGGTTCAGAAAGCATTTATTCAGAATATTTGAAACTTATCTTACTCTTCACTACACTGAAAACATACTAGCTAATGCTAGTGTTAATAATACTTTTCTAGCAGGCACAGTCAGAACCTGTGATCAGTATAGTGTCATTTCATTTATTTCCTATAAAAGCAGCTAAATACTCATCATCTGAGCCATTTCATATTGTATTGGCAATACAAAATACATTATAAAGAACAATCATACTCTGATGGGGATGGATTACATAGCTTATTGGGTCTATTCCATCTATAATTTTCATGATGGCTTCTTGAGTGACTTATGCTGCACTAATCTGCTACTCCATATAGCAGAAATAGATTTAGAGCAAATCTTTCTCCACAGGTGGCATTTCCCAGTAATGAATTCTGCCATTCAATTATATAATCAGAGTAATTTCTTCATGTTAAAAAAAGACCCCTTCTTGAGTGGCACATAAATTACCATGGATTAAATTAGTGCTACTGCCAGGGCTTTGAGATTTCTCCAGTTGACAGACAGCACAGTACTGGTAACGATGATGAGAAAACATGTCAACTCAGAGATTTTTCTACTGTATTTTTCTATTTCTTCACACTGATTTCTTTCTGCATGCTTTTACGATAATGTGTGCCTCAAGTATCTTTCAAATTATTGCACCCAAAACCACAACAAAAGACTTTCAGGTTAGAAGAATGAGCTGTTGAGTCAAATAGGAGGGAAAAATAAAGGAAAACAACAACAACAACAATAACAAAAGAGAGATACAGAAAGATTTTAACACTAATAAAATATTTGGTTTACAAATGTTAATAAACTTTTGCTGAGTATAGCTGTCAGTTTGATTTACCCTTCTACATTAAAGCTAGCACAGCATTAAAAAATTTACAAAATCAGAGCTCTCTCCCCAGTGCAATGGGATATCATATTTTGCATACACAGGCAGTGATGAGAATACTAAGCCCTACAAATTTGTTAGCTTTAGACTTAGTTCCATGGTAAGACCTCAGATAAAACAAACACAAGATCTCTATGACTTGCGGAGTTATCAGTGATGAATTTCTAAGTACTTTCTGCCTAATATGTCAATCTTTCAGTGAAACAAATAATCCTGTTTAATAAATAAATAAATGGAAAGCAGAGTTTTTTTTATTTCTTTGAGTAGAAGTATAAAATAACACAAGGAAGAAGAGCCTATTTGAAAAAGAGGGAAAGGAGAAAGGATTTATGGATCCAGAAACCCATTTCTCTATTTTCTAAGGCAGTTGAGAAGCATGTCTGCTTTCAGATATTACAGGTCACCACAGATTTAACCACAGCAGACTGAAAGTATGTAAGGCATCTGTATAAAGTTAAGAAACTTTGTTGTTGTTCCATCTGAAAGCATACTTAAGCTAGTGTTCTTGGTAATAGAGTTGCACACTGGTGCTACTACAGTTCGCTATGCCTTACACAGTGCTGAGCACACTTTAGCCTGACTCGGCTGCATCAGGGTGCACTCATAGTGTACACATTCTCTTACCATCAGAGTAACCCCACCACTCTGCACAGGCTCACTCCTTTTCTGTTACCTGCTCATAATTTTCAACCCAAAGAAAAATGCAGTAATGAAATCTTTCCTTGTGACGCTGCCATCAGGGTTTTCATTTTAAATAGTTTTTTAGAGAACAGGGGACTAAGTCTTCCATGCATCTGTCCATTATACAAATAATGTCACAGTGAGTCTGCCTCAAAGCTTCATTACAACTAGTTAAAACCATTGTCTATGGACTTACTTACTCATTGGATAAAACAAACAAACAAACAAACAAACAACCAAACAAACAAAACCCACAAACAAAATAAATAAAAATATTAAAAATAACAAAAACCTCGCATCTGAAACATTGCTCTTCTGTTCTTGGTCACTCACCATTTTTCCAGCCAGTATTTCTTCAGACCCCTTAGAAACATTTGAGTGAACAAAGGACTATGCTTTAAGCTCAAATGATTCCTTTAAGAACCTTTTGCACTTGACAGCCTTTTTCAGAATCTAAGTCATGCTCTCTGGGGTCAGCTCATCAGGCAAGTTGTTTGAGGTGCCTTTGACCCTAATTCTGGGACATATTCAGTGGGTAACTGCCTAGGGACTGGGACATAATGCTTCATAGATCCTCTGTGATCCGAACTTTTACCTTTCAGTACACAGGCCACGAGAATGGCGGTGCCATTGTAGAAAGGCAGTCAGCTTTGATTCACACCTTTTTCTTTACTAACACCAGATAATGCATAGAAAAAAACTTCCCAGGAGATACTTAAATACTTCAGTCATACAGAAAATTGATTCCTGGGTTTGGCAGACTGTCCAAGTACATGAAAGCAGAGAACAGTAAATATAAACTATGGAGGGTTATTATTTTTTTTATTTTTTTTAATAAAGGCAAAAAAACAAAAAAAAAAAGCTAATGTGCTGAGCAGAACAGAGACATTTTCACTATTCGAGTAAGTACTGGACAAATACCAGGTCACAAGTTTTGCAAATTTCTGAGAATAAGAACAATCAAGCGTGCACACAGACAAACACATTGTGAAAGTGATCAAAGTGTATCATTTTTTGCAGCTGTAACCTTTTCTTAACATCATTTTCAATAGCTATCTACAACCTTTTACAGACATAAGGTGAAGGGAAAGCTTTAGTGTAGAATTTTTTTGTTATCATAATTAATTAAATTACTTTTTAAAACTAATTTATAGTTTACTCAAAGTTGTTTAATAAAAAAGTTTATGCACCTCATACATATTTCAGTTTGACATGCAAAAATGTAAAACTCAGTTAGATAATATGTTACTAGTTGTCATCCATGTATTAGTGAGCATATAAAACATACAACAATTTCTATATTTCTTCAGTATCTAAATCATTAATAAAATTATCATTCATATATCATAGAATCATGGAATGGTTTGGGTTGGAAGAGACATTAAAGACCATCTAGTTTCAAACCTCCAAGCTATGGGCAAGGGCACCTTCCACTAGACCAATTTCTCAGAGTCCCAGGCAGCCTGGTCTTGAACACTTCCAGGGATGAGGCATTCACAACTTCACTTGGCAACTTGTTCCAGTGCCTCACCACCCTCACAATAAAGAATCTCTTCCAAATATCTAATCTAAACCTACATTATTTCAGTTTGAAACCATTCTCCCTTATCTTATTATGGCAAGGTCTGGATCCAAACACAGGAAAGATGTGGACCTGTTGCAAGAGTTGAGACTGTTCATCGTGGAGAAGAGAAGACTCCAGGAAGACCTTATAGCACCTTCCAGTACCTAAGAAGGACCTACAAGAAGGCTGGAGAGAGACTAGTTGGAGTCTTCTCTTCTCCACGATGAACAGTCTCAACTCTTAGCCTGTCTTCATAGGAAAGGTGTTCCAGCCCTGTGGTCAACTTATTGGCACTCCTCTGGACTCATTGCAACAGGTCCACATCTTTCCTGTGTTTGGGGACCAAGAGTTGGATGCTGCACCCCAGGTGGGGTCTCACAAGAGGAGACTAGAGGGGGAAAATCACCTCCCTTGATTATTTGGTCATGCCTCTTTTGAGCAGCCTAGGATATGGCTGACTTTCTCGACTGCAAGAGCACATTTCCAAGTCATAATGAGTCTTTATCCACAAAGTCTCTCTCCCCAAGGCTGCTTTCATCCATTCTATACTCAGACTGTACTCTTGCTTGAGATTGTCCAGTCCCAGGTTCAGGCCCTTGCACTCGGTCTTCTTGAACTTCATGAGGCTTGCACAGGTCCACTTACCAAGCCTGACAAGGTCCCTCTGGTTGGTACCTCATCTCTGTGGTGTGCCAACCACACAACACAACTTGGTGTTGACAAACTTGCTAAAAGTGCACTGAATGTGACTGTTCACAACATCGACAAAGTTGTCAAAGGTGCCAGTCCCTGAGGAACACCACTTGTCACTGGTCTTGACTTGGACATTGAGCCATTGACCACAACTCTTTGAGTGTGATCATCCAGTCAGTTTTTTACCTATTTATCCAGCAAATCCATGTGTCTCTTGTTTAGAGACAAGGATGCCACGACAGACAGTGTCAAATGCTTTGCACAAGTCCTGGTAGATAATGCCTGCTACCCTCCCCTTGTATACCACTGCTGTAACTCCATCATAAAAGGCCACCCAATTTATCTCACATGATTTGCCTTTAGTGAAGCCATGTTGGTTGCCACCAATTGCCTCCTTATTTTCCATGTGTCATATGATAGATTCCTTAAGGATCTCCTCCATGATCTTGCCAGGCATTTGAGGGGAGACAGACCAGCCTGTAGTTGCTGGGGTCTTCCTGATTTCCCTTTTTGAAAATGGAGGTTGTATTTTCACTCTTCTAGTCAGTGGAAACTTCACCAGACTGCCATGACTTCTCAAATATGGTGGATAGTGGCTTAGCCACTTCCTCACCCAGTTCCCTCAGGACCCATAGATGTATCTTGTCAGGTCCTGTGGACCTGTGCATAGGACTTGTGCATAGGACTCAGGTTCCTTAGATCTTCTTGAACCCAATCTTCTGCTACAGTAGGTAGTTCTTCATTCTCCCAACCCCTACTTTCACATTCTGCAATTTGGGCAGCAAGAACATTTGCTGGTGAAAACTGAGGTAAAAAAGTTGGTGAGTACCTCAGCCTCCTCCCTATCTTGGGTAACCAGATCTCCCTGAGAGGACCCACATTTTTGCTAGTCTTTCTCTTATCACTGGTTTACTTAAAGAACCTTTTTATGCTATCCTTTCTGTCCTTGTCCAGATTTACTTCTGCCAGTGCTTTAGCTTTCCTAACCTGCTCTCTGGGTGTTAAGACAATTTCTGTGTATTCCTCCTAGGCTACCTTTCACTTATCTCTCTGTAAGCTACCTGTTTGTGTTTAAGTTTGTCCAAGATCTCTTGGTGTTCTTCCCCAATTTTCTCTTTATAGGAATGAATTGCTATTGACTCTGGAGGAGAGAATCCTTGATATCATCCAGCTCTCTTGAGCTCCTCTTTGTTCTAGGGCTCACTTTACCAAGATGATCCTTGAAGAGACAAAAGTCTGGTCTCCTAAAGTCTGGGATAGTGAGCTTGTTTCTTACTCTCTTTATTGTCCCACAGATCTTGAACTGAACTGTTTAATGGTCACTGCAGCCCAGGCTGTCTTTGAGCTTTACGTTCCCCCCCAGCCTCTCCTTGTTGGTGAGAACAAGGCCCAGCACAGCACCACTCCTCATCTCTATCACTTGAAGAAGGAAGTTGTCATAAATGCATTCCAGGAACCTCCTGGATTGCCTGTGCTCTGCTGTGGTCCCTCCAAGGAGATGTCTGTGTGTGGTTGAAATCCCTGATGAGGGCCATTGCTTGAAAACATAAGACTGTGCCTATCTGTCTCTAGGGGGCTTCATCACCTTGGTCTTCCTGGTCAGGCAGCCTGTAGCAGACCCTGTGCTACAAAATCACCTGCCCCTGCCATCCCTTTAATCTTGACTCACAACATGAATACCATTTTTCATAAAACTCAGTATTGGTAATAAAATAAATTGGTGCTCAAACATTTTAATGAGCAAAGCAAATTTTGTAGAAAACCAATGAACACAGTGGCATGAAACAGCCATTGGCAGTAGGATTTACTGTTTATCAACTCTGTCTTCCCCTGAGAATATTAAACTATTCTAAATATCTGTGCTTATTGAAAATCTTTCTTCCCCTCCCTTCCCGCTCTTATCCTGTACCAGTCACTTCAATATACACATGCAGTACACACATATCTCAAACAATAATTTAAGATTTTATTATTTTGGAGTTTGGATAAGAATTTTTATTAGAATACAAGAAGTCTTACACATTCACACAGACCTTTGAAACTTCTCCTATTTGTTGAAATACACAGTTACAACAACATTAAAGCAATACTTTATTTTCTCTTTTTTCTTAGCTAATTGCATTATATTACTCCAAATAAATATTCAGATATCAAAATTATAGGAACATTTGCCAAATGACACAATAAGACAAATATAAACAAGGTAAAATAACTGCTTAGCTCTATGTCTATCCAGTAGCTATGTCTTATTCAGTCTACTTGCTTTTCTCATCACTTTAATAATTGTAGTTCACTTCATATGTGACCTGTCTGAGCCTTTGAACTGTCTGACTGAAAGAAGGAAAATAAAATTCTCAGTTTGGTGTGAAAGTATCTTCATTTAAATAGGAAGCAAGAAGTGTGGAAAGGGGTTTTGGGTTTTTTTTATTGTTGGGGTTTGTGTTTTGCTTGTTGGGTTTTTTTCCCTCCTGTCTTGTTTGTTGGGGTTTTTCTGAGAGAATGTGTCAGAGGAGGGAACACATAACAGGACTACAGGCCACCTTTTCTCATAAAGTAAACATTTCTAGATAGTTTTTAAATATACCAGCAGCATTAATTCAGGATTCTGCATGACATATGATGCAAAGAAGTCTTGCACTACGTAAATTCTCAAACTCTTGGCAGAGTTTTCTGATAACTGAATAAGATGAAAGTGAAGACTGAATAAACCTGCATAAAAGTGAGCATGAAAGATATACACCACAATGAAACTAATGATAAAATCACCTAGAGGAATTATTTTTTTATCTTTCTTTCTCAAAATTGGCATAGAATGTGGCCTTTATAAACTCTGCGTTTCCTACAGCATGAAATAGTAGTTCTTCAGTAGGGAAAAGAAATATGTAGATAAAATACAGTGAAGTTCTGGAAAAAAAAGGATTAGAGATCAGTGATAAACTTACAGCATAATCAATAGAGCAAATGACAAGGTATGTAAGCAAGAAAGACTACTACTTTTTTTCTTTTTTTTTTTTTTTCCCCTTCATTAATACTCCCAAGACCAGTGGTTTATGAAGCCTAGTTTTAGCCATAAACATGCCCCGTTCCTAATGGATGGATAATTCTACACCTAGACTAGGGTTTTGTTCTACCATTGCCTTGGCTCTCAGTTTATAGTTCATTAAGTTTTGTCTGGAACCAGCAGAAATTGGTGCATTTAGGGTTGCAAGCATTGTTGAGGATAGCTGGTGATTTAATCCTGAAGAAAAGTCCTGCAAAGCTGTACTAAGGTTTTATATTCACAGTACCTACTTGGTAAGGTACAAATTTAGGACAGGAAGGAAACACTATGCAAGAGGAAATGTGAAGCTGGAATGGAAATATGATTCAGATTGGACTCAGGAAAGAACAGTAAAAAACGATTGAGCTATAGATAATGCTTCTGCTCTGAAGATTTTCCTTGTCTGGAAGAAAACATTGGAATAATTTCAGTGACATTACCGGGACTTTGGCAGCATTAGCTGAGCTAGTTACAGAACATGATTTTACATTCTCACTGAAAGATGCCATTGGGTTAAGGCTGTCAACAAAACTCATAGTGAGATCTCACAGGCTTGGCTGAAGTCCAGATAGGAACACTGGGCTGGCATAGCTAGACTAGCTCTGGGTTTTGCAGATGCTATCTAATTAGTCATCATCTATCAAATTAAGTTCAGGGAAGATTTAAAATAAAACTCTTAATTTGGCATAATAATGGAGTATGATTTCACAACATTTATTTACACTCTAATATTTTATTAATTTTTTTTTTAAAGTAAATATGATAATCACATACTTCCTGGTTTCCATATTTTTTTCTTTTCTTAGTACAGTTCTAACTTCTTTTCAAATAATATTATTTTTTAATTGATTTGTGCTACCTCTCATGGTTTACTGATAAGATACTTTTACAGTAAAATTATTTTATTTTTCAATTTACCACTGAAAATTTTTAAGAAAGTAACAGAGACAAAAAGAAATTTCCAGAACCCTGAACCATAATTCAGCATTAAAGTTACAGCTACTGCATTTCCTTCATAATTGTTTTCTGAGTACTGATAGAACAGGTCTGATGCCATGGTCATCTTACCCTCTCAGCTGAGTTTATTCCCGACCAGTGTAAACAAAGTAACATAAATTATTAGTTTTTCATTCTTACACAATAACAGAGCAGTGTCTTACTCCCACTCACATGAATGAAACATGTTTTCTCCAGCATTAAACCCTTGTCAAAGCTATCTTCCTTGAACTTCCCTGAACGCATATGATGTAGTCATTCTGGATACACTCGAGAAGCCCCTACTTGATTTCAACAACACTTACTCATGCCTCTAGTGCCAAAGAAGTAATCTGCCTCAAAAAAATTAGCAGTCACATGTGTGCGTGTATATTGCATCTTGCTAATATAGTAGACTGAGGAATGTTTCATAATATGTTTTCAGGTTTTTACAGCTTTTCAGGCAGGATTGTATATATTATACATAAATATTGGGAAAAAAAGTAATAGCCTTAATGTTTGAAAGAAGAGTAAATTAAGCAATGAAGAGATGGAAAACTTTTTTTTCTTCTTCAACAGATGTAGGTAACATTTAAAATATTCTTGACACTGATTCTAATCCCTTTCCCTGGTAACTGGCACTACGGCTTAGCCTTTCATTTTGCTCCTTTTATAAAAATATCATTATACTGGGAATGTCTTTGTGAGTTTATGCATGTAAATTCCTGAGTGAAAAACTGTTCACCTGTGTCTCCCACACATTCACACCCACTCATTTCACTCCATTTCAAAGTTTGATTGTTCTTCTACTGAAATCAAGGATGTTATATTCATAATTGTTCATCAAACTGTATCTTAACTGCAGTGAACCATCCCATCTGAAGAGGTTGCTTTCTCTCTAGTGACTATTAAGTTACAAGCCACAATATCTCCTTTAAAAAAAAAAAAAAGAAAGAGTTTCATGTTCAATAAAACGGCCTCCATTTTTTTCCTACATTTTGACCTGAAGAGTCAGCCTTAGGAACCATGTGAACACACTCTCCTAAGAAGGCCTTCCATTAACATTCATCTCTTCTAACTGGGAACAGCAGAATGTGAAATTCTTGCACCATATGATCCAGAGAGAGAGAAGCACATTATTATATGCATCTCTCCCACGGAAACAGTTGTCTATGCCTAGTTCCATAATTAATGTCTTAAACTGCACTGGAACAAAGCTTCTGTTGCAAGGATGTGTAAACAGCTGCACTTGTTTTATTCCTGTGTGAGCCTCTGTGACTTAAATTTTAACTCTACATATATGCTTTTAATGTTTATACTATTTGTCTGGCTTGAGAGAAAAAGAAAGAGCCTCAGGCTAAAAGATGTACCACAATAACAAATTAAATTAAGTCACTAGAAATAAAAAATAAAAGGAAAATTTTCTACCTCTTATTTCTCAAACTATCCAATTTAGATACGTAAAATCTGTTATTTCAAAAAGGTGTGGTTTAGTTTTGTGGGGTTTTTAAAGAAAAAGAGATATATTATATACATATAAAGGCAGATATTTATAGAAGTAAGTAGATATCCACATTACGTAAGTACAGTCAACTCCCTTGCCTTCAGTGGATCTCTCAGTTAACCCACATAATGGGATATAGTTAAAATATGATGCATAAAAAATACTAATACAGCTATAAATTGCATTCTATTTTAGTAAGTACTACACTAGTTATTCTTATTTATAAATTTAATTTGTATACTTGGAGTCCCTTACAATACCATTTCTGTATATTAGGAACTAGACCCAAATAAGTGTTTTAAAAATAGTGCTGTTCCTAAGAAAAACATTATTTAAGAATTAAAGCAAGAACTGCAGTGAGAACACCACTTTAAAGTGATACAAATACACTGAAGGTGAGAAATGTGAAATTTTGGGAATAGTTATATAACAACCTCTCTGTTTCACACAAAAAAGGAAAAGTTCCCCTCTTCAAACAGTAGCAAAATTCCCCTTAACCTCAGTAGCACAGTATCAGATCATCAAAACCCACAGTCATCTTGCATTATATGACTGCTCAGAGTACATTTCATGGTCCGTAAATCATCCTCCACATTTCTCTCAGAAACAGCTATGTTAACAAGTCTCTTCCATTATCTAAACAGCAGGAAGCTCCTGCAAACTCTCTCATCAAAAGACCAGGAGTACACCCACATTGTGAAAGCCAAAAGAGCATCTGAAAGAGAAGCTGAGGTATGGCTCCTTTGGCACAACTGGCAAGGAGAAAAGAAAAATAGTCATAATGAATAAATAAATAAATAAAAATGAAGTACTTCCATAGGACTAGAATACCTTTGTCGTTATTTCATAGCCTCACTGGCACACCAGAACTGTGAACAGCCATAACATATATAGAAAAGAAGTAAAGTGCTACACACAAACTGTGACTTTTTTTTTTTTTCTTTTTCTCCTAGAGGCCTTTAGTGACTCAGATAGGAAAAGAAAGACTATACTGCAGTTTAAATATATTTCAACCTTCATAAATGTGCAGTCAGCTACAGAACTTCACTTCAGGACTTACTCCACATTGGTGTGAGAATGAACAGTCATTCAGCCTGGAAAAACAGCTTCCAATAAGAAAACTGAGGTATACCAAGCAAAACACGGTACAACATTGTACCTTATGTGGAAGTGAAAAAACCTGGCCCCTGTATTTGTCACCACATTACATCCAGAAGTTACTGCCAGTGCCTGTATCAGTAAGCATTAGAGGTGAATACTAAATGTACAAACAAGCTTTATAAATACAGTATGAAAATCATCAAGAGCTGCCATGGTTCACTTGGCCCTGGAGACTCCTGGGATGCTGATGATCCTCCCCACCTGTTACCAGGCCACCAGTGTTGAGCACACAGGTCTGGCCCCGCAGAGGAGGGGGCACCATCCCACCTGCCCAGTGCCCCCCATCATCTGGGACACTTACCCACCCCCCAAATACCTCTCACGCTTCCCACAGCCAAACATGGATACCTGTTTCTAAATGTCCTCACACAGTGGGGGCATCTCCAGTGCCAGGCCCTTAATGCTCTACCCTTCCACTGCAAGGTGCCCCTTTCCCACCAAGCACAGTGGTCTGGTATAAAGAATTAAGCCATTAAAAACAGAAGGAGTTCTCAAAAGGAGATTTATAGGGAGTAAGAGTTACTGTGGGAAACTTCAGGCTGAACGATTATTTGCCTAAGTAATGATAACCTAAAACCTGAATAATCTCTTCCATCTGCACTCATACAGGACCCTGGATACTGAAGCCATCTTGTTTTTTTTTATAAAACATGAGGAAATAAAGGGGTGGAAAAAGCTGAAAAGATTGCTTTTCATTGGGGAAAAAAGTCCCTGAGGAAAATCTTGAGGGGAAAAAAAATAAATTAAAAATCATTATTAGACAAATCATTTCAAGTAGAAATCTTTCTGTAGACAGTCAAACTGAATAAAGAGACTTTTCTTTCTTTGTCTGCTGATCAAGACAATAGATTCTGGATGATTATTATTGTTGTTGTTCTTGAAAATAGAGGGTTAAAGTGAAAATTATGTGCCTTTTCAAAAAGTGGATAAGCATCTATGTTTAAAATATTTTCTTGTTTGAAAGGGAAAATAAGGTAAAATAAGGAAAGGAAATTTTATTATGCTCATTTGCAGAGAAAGAAGTGATGCACAAAGAAACTCTCTAAAGCTACAAAGTAAGTTCGTAGTAGAGAAAAAATATATAGAAATCATCTGAGTTACAATGAAAGATTTTTTTTTTTTTTCTCTTTACAGTAAATATGTTCAGGAAAAATAGTAAGGTAGTTCTCTACAAAATGCATCCAGTCAAATCCATGGCCCATATAGTTTTCCCTAATTGCATGGACAAGGCAAAATTTTCAGAATATTAATATTTCAGTTTTCTAATCTTTCTTTACTTGTATTTTTTTTAATTCATCTAAATTGTAACTATAAAAGTCCAGTTTCCAGAGAACATGTCACTATTTAGAAAATAAATGTGTGATTAGCTAGCTTCTGGGTTTGCCCCCAAAGAGAAGAAAAATCTTCCTTTCCATTTTTCGGTCCTTATAAGGGTTTTGCTTCAAAAAGATAAAGCAAAGATTTGCAGGAATAGCTCAAACTGCAGACAATTGCATTTCAGAATCTTGTGAGCTTATCAGAAGCTCTTGAAAAGCCAGTTAGGAGATTAGTAATGTCCATTTTGGCTGTTTGAACAAGCAAATTAAGAGCATTGTGTTCTCCAGCTCACTGAGTTTCATAGTTAAAGGTGCATGATGGATGTGCATCCAGTAGCCAAAGCTATATATAGGCAAACAACTCGGTTTCTATTAGTGAGAAATGCAGTGAGAGATTTTGTTCTATTTTGACTAATTTTGATTACTGTTCCTGACAAAGACATATGCAAAGAAATGTGAAAAACTTAAAAATAAAATTTGAAAAGTGTATATTGAAGATTTTGTGAGCAGCAAAAGAATCATCCTCACTTTCAGTAATTTTGAAAGATTCAGTTTATCTTTATCTTAATTGCAGATTATTAAAGCATCTTTTTATTTTTTTTATCTTCTTGTGTTGCACAGTACAATAGTTGGCACTACTTGTACTGCAACAGAAAATACTTTCCATAACTGACTCCAAGCAATATATGAGGGAGTTTTATAACTGGATTTTATTCTTAAATAGAAAGATGAGGTCAAGTCATTCATCTTCATTATTCACATTAAAAAAAAAACCTGTTTTTTCCATAACTTTTTAGCAGCACTGAACAGTATAAATCACATAAAGAAAATAAAAACAGAATTACTATTTGATGAGAGAAATATCACTGATTTAAGGCAGAATTTTATTACCCTGAGCCTTCACCATAATCCAGCTATTTACTAGCATGATTTAATTTGCCCTTCCACTAAAAGGACAAAACTGATGGGCTGGTGGCAATCATTAGTTTATTGTTTCTTCAGCTATGATAAACTGTAAAAGGAGAATTTACACTAATCTGAGAACTTCATTTTCCTCAGCCAATAGTTATAATTCCAAAATGATTTGGTATTTGCATACCTGGAGTTTGATAGTCATTCAGGGTGAAAAAGTTTATTTACCAGATGAAGGAAATAGATCGTTTAACCATCAGTATTCAAACATGACCAGAAGAAGTAGTAGTCCTTTGGGTTTGCACCAGTTTATTCATTAGTTTGGGGTTTTTTGTCACTGTTACATATTTATGACTTTAAATCTTTAGCTGCTGGTAAAACAGTGAAAAATGACACAAAAACAAGCAATACTGTCCTTTCTTTCTGTAGTATTCAAGTGGCATGGACTAAACAAAGATATCAAATTAAGATGATTTAATGCTGTCAACACCATAAAAAATAAGCAGTTGAACGTGAATATAAGCCAACACTTGAGGAAATTCTTTTCTGGACTGGCCATGTGAATGTGTTGGCTGGTCCAGCTACAGGATAAAGACGAGGACTATAGATAATCAGGACAGAGAGAGATGCTTCATAAGTCAGGATGAGTCGGGTCTCTTACTATCATTCATTTTGCCTTTGATTAAGAGGATATAGCTACTATATTTACTCATCTATCTCTCTGTGATATGATCAAGCAATCATCAAGAAAAATCACAGGTTAAGGTTATGGAATATTGTTTATATTTCTTTTAAACATCTAAGATGGGTGATCTGAATGTGTGCTGGGGGTTTGGCTGCTTAAGTGCAGGACCAAGTTAGGTAATGGCACAAGTGACAAGCTTTGGAGAGACCTGTTTGAGAAAGCTCTGCTAGGAAATCTTATCAGGATTGCCCATGCCAGCAGATACAGGAAATGTCCTGTGTCTATGTATTGAACAGAGATAGTGCTTGGATTTACATACATTAAAAATAAGCATGATTTTCTCTTATAACAGTTGATTGTAAAATGTCTGTATCATCTTTAACTTGCTTATCCTCTGCCAAAGTATCTAGAGCTTAGTTTTGGTGCTGCAAAGCAGTGTGGCATATACATAATTTTAAGTGTATGAAGTGCAAAAACACGGATTTCATTAACACCTTTCATATGTTTGAAATTATACATATGCACAAGCAGTTTATTAAAAGATGGCATTAGAAATTACCTTTCTGCATTCAAAGTAAATCCAAAAATGTTACATTTAAAATCTTTAGGAAAAAAATTAAAACTTTCCTAATTACCAAGTCCACCATTCCAGCACAGCAACCTTAGAGAAAATCCAGCAACCTTCAAAAACACTGTGTTCTAGCAGCCTGAGGTTCTTGTTTTTGCCAGAAGTAATGTCAAGCTAATAGAAATTTTCCTCAATAGTCATCCTTTTAAAGCAGAAGAATAAAATTTAATAACAAGGGCTTCCTGTCCTCTTCTCTCTATATTTAAGTTTTAGGGCATCAAAACTATTTGACAACAAAACATTTGGACGATGTATATTTAACTATGCATGTATTTGACTGAAAACATGTATAATGTATGGATGGAATTACAGAGTTCTAAAAATACTGGAAGTAACAATCTGGTAAGAGAAAATGTACTTTTCCTAAACCAATATCATTGAACTGTGACAAAACATGGATGTAGACAAGTCCTAACATTGCAAGTCTGATTCAGAGTTCTGCTTTACTGAGCTGCTGGTCTGAAGGAAATAGGATAGATGGAATAAGGTAACTTCCAGCTTTGCATGGGCTTTCTTTCTTCTTGGCGATATAAGCAATCCTAATGGACTGAAGGAAACTCACTGTGAGGAAACAGGTAACTCAGATGAATTTAATAAATTGGTTTATAACAGGATAATAGAACCTTTTCTAGAGGATCTTTCCAAGGACAAACAAAGCAATTCACATTTAGCTCAATAATATTAGCTTACATAACAGGAAAGAATAATTACCCCATTGCAGGAATGAAAGGTGAAATTTAATAGCTTAAGTTATTTTGTGGGTCAGATAACATGATCATGGTAGTTCTTCTTGACCTTAAAATCTATGGATCTGTTCTTTAAGCTGTAGAGGCCAGTCTAGATTTTTATATGGACTTTGAAATTTGGAAAGATTGGAAACTTTTTTCCTCCCTATTAAAGACATGATAATAAGCAGATGCTGATTTTACCCACTCTTTTTTAAATCTACAATTTCATTTCACACACAGTGTCAACCATTCTTTTTATCCCCTCAGACTAATAATGATTTTAAAAAGTTTTTACCATCTCTGACTGAATTGTTTTTCAGTGGATTTAAAAGTCACATCTAATGAATAAGAGTATGTATCATTCATTGATCTTTGGCACATACTGTGTGGAAAAAATAATGAATACAAGGCACTATTTCATAGGTTCACATCAGGTTAGTATGATAACAAAGAAAAGCTGAAATATGCAGTTTGCTTCAAAATTGGGTGAAATGAATGATTTTGATTTTTGAGACAATGCTTTAAAAGCTAATCAGAAGTGGTGAAGAGCTGGCTGTTATATTCTTCTACTTCTCTGAAGCATCTCCCAGTTTCTGTGAATAGCAAAGGAAAAAGCAGAGACAATGGCCAGATTGTGTTTATTTTCATGGGTTAGTTTTTCAACCCAAACTGTCTGCTGTCATCCAAAAGTGTGTACTATGCTAGAAATATTTCCCCAAAATAAAAGTAGCAAATGCAAAAATAGTGGCACCCAGTGGTCAAGATATACTTTATTTTTTCACTCAAATCAGCAAATTATTTTTTTTCTGGGAAATGCAGCACTTCTTTCAGATGGAGTATAGTATGTCCTGTTTCAGTGAAAGGACTAATTGCTACTTTACCATCATTCTTTGCCATAGCCTTTTTTTCTTCATGCTCAGTAAGTTTGACATTGATTTTAGGATATTTTGTTTCTGTGAGTAAAGTGGTTTTGAACAATCAATATAAGTTGTAGATTGTCTGCAAGGTAATTAATTCCTTAGAGGACACATATGAAGAAAGGTTGCTAAATCCAAATTTTCTTCTATTCAAATTTCACATTTTCTTTTCCCTAGCTAAAATGTGGAAATAAATTAAAAAATAATTATATATATGTATATATATATATATATAAATTTAAAAAAAAAAAAAAAATTGGAAGTTGAGAAAGAGAAGCCAAATGATTCAGTGATTTACAATGCTGATGTCTTTTCACTTCAACTTAGCTCACTTTCCTAAGCAGCTGTTGTACCATACTCCTACCTTACCAGTCAGTGCATATTAGTATACACACCTGAAAGCCTCACCAAAATCTTGTGATTCTTTTGGTCAGAATTGTTAACACACCTTAAGATTCTTACCATTTTTGGGTGAAGATAAACTGCCAGTTCTGCAGTGTCCTTCAAATCAACTTTTTTATAACGCAATATGTGATTTCACCATTCACTGTAAAAGAATTATGGAGCAACTGAATGTAGAGACCTTGAAACCATCCTCCAACAACAGTTCATGAAACATAGCTCACCTGTAGGTGAAATGCAAGAGTCAAACCTGATGAATTTATCAGGACAGGATCAAATAATAATTAAACAAACAAACAAACAAACAAAACAACAAAATAAGCACCAAATGATATTTTTTTCCTTTTTTAAAAGATAATTTATTTGCCATAAATATGGTAGCAGCTACTACCTCCTATATTACAGTAACAGCTATTATCTCACAACATTATCAATAACATAACTGATATTAACACAACTGATATTAAGTATAAAACTCAGCAATCAAAATATTTGGAGAATATCTGACTCCACAAAAAGTGGAGAAAAGAAATTGTCTACATAATATTTTTCTGCTAAAATCTTCTGTCTCATGAGGGCAAGTAACTAAGTTCTTACCCTATTAAATGTGATACGAGGGAAAATTTTGCAACAATTGCAAATGACTGCAAATGCCTGTTAAATCTTTATTCAGCTCTACTTCAGATGATATACTGTATTTTTCCAGCAGAGCTGTCTGCCTTTGATACTTCGAGCCACGTCCAGATTAGCTTCTTTCCCACTTCCTTTCCCTTTTCTAGAGTGTCAGTGCACCAATCAAAAGAAAAAGGACAATTTTTCAAGTATCTTCCTGTGCGGATTTACCTCTTCAGAATGTGTTATTTTGTTGCCACTAAATTTATAAGCATTTAGGATAATGTAGACTATATTTGGGGTTGAACTTTGGATCTCCTAAGTATACAAAATGGGAAGAAATTTACTTTCATAAGTCATGATCAAAAGTGGAGACCGATACCCAGATATTCTCATCTCTCCTTCTGGAGACCAATTCACTGAAAGTAACCATAATCAAAACTAAACATGGCAGGTATTTGAAAATATTGTTTGTTGCATTCTTCACAGCCTACTAGAACTGTTTCATTCCACTATATGGCTACTAATTATTAGAAAAAAACTTCTCTTTTTGCTTTTTCTTTTTTTTTTTTTTTTTCAAAATCTTAAGAAATAAATTCTATTTTTTAAATAGAGAAATTATGGTAAAATTGAGAAGAAATTATGGTAAAATTGAGAAAAAGTTATGGCTTTTTTTAGCACTTGTTAATGTCATGAGTCTAGCTATTGAAATAACATTTCAAACATGAATTATTGATCATAAAACAGAATTTTCATTTCAGAGGTCTTTGTCTTCTTGGTTTTCAAAGTTTGTGGAAAAAATGTTAAAGGGTGGAATAGTGTTTTGTGAAACAGATTTTCCTGGAACATGTCTTAATAGAGTTCAGATTCTTGACCAAATAACAGAACCACTCACAACCTTTCTAGCTTAGGTGTATAGTAAATGATAATATTTCTTTTTAAATTAAAAGAAAAAGAAATACGAATTGAATATGAACAGGATGGATTGTATCAAATATGGACTGCACTGTTCTGAGAATCTGAGTTCAAACAAAGTTCAGTGGCTTACTGCTTCAGTGAAGAAAAACATGGGCATGGAATCAAGCTTGCACTAGCAGAAACCTATCAGAGGTATCTTCTGGCTTCTAAACTAATGTGATTTAATATATGTAGCATACTAAAATTATGGGCAGTGGATATGAGTTCTACATCTTGCTGAGTGCATTCAACTCCTCCACTCTAATTTAAGACATGTGAAGATAATTCTAAGAAGAAAGATTTTCAGGCCAGAATGTGTTCAGGAATGAAGGCAAAAAATCTTTTGTGCATATTATAAACGGCAGCTTTGCGTTGATACAATTAAAATCCACTTTGCATGCTAAACTCAATTGAGTATGTCTGTACAGTAAATGTGTTTTAGAAAATGTTGAGAGAAAACTCAATATAGTTCAGACTAGGATATTTAAATGTTGTTCTGAGTTGTTTTTTAAAGTTGTTTTTTTCCATGTCTCAGGGTTCTAACAGTCCAAAGAACTACTCTGGGCCTCAGGAGGACCTGAGAACACCTACAGGTCTGTGGCTGAGATAATGTTGCAGATAAGCTGCCATATATTTGGTACTTCCAGTCACAATTACTTACTCTCTCCCCTTGTGTCCCATAAAATAAGATAAAAAATACACACATTCAGCAGATTTTGAAAGTGCCACAAAGCTTATTCTACTTTACACTTCTGTAACTTTTAAAACAGGCTCTGCTTCATTTCATTGCCAGTTACAAATGATGAATCCAAATTCACTGCTGTAGCTTTAGGGGGAGGAATCAAAAGCTTATCTGAATGGTGAAGAATAGCACTTCACTAAAGTAGGCAATCGTCATCTATGCTAATTAATGAACATTTATCTCATTCAGGGCTGCCAGAGGGATTTTGTTTAGAGGAAAAGTACAGCAAAATAACACAAACAAACAAGCAGAACCCCCCAAAACCACATTATTTCAGTCTCTTCATCCGCCCTTTTGGCTGCCAATTCCTCTTCTCAGACACACTCAGCTGTGCTTGATTCACATTCTTTTCATTGTTCTGAGGATATATGTTGATGATGGCTCTAAGTGAAGCATTTGAGATGAAGGTGAGTCACAGTTTCTATCTCTCTTCAGTGTGTCAGAAAGTCTGAAGTCAAACAAGATGAAGTCAAGCAGGTAAGTAGTAGGAAGAAACTGAATGATAACTGACTGAGGGGAGAAAGAGATCAGGAATTCAAGGAGCCTGAAAGAAAAAAGAGATTGTGGTCTGATACATGAAAGCAAAGAGCAGAATTCTGTTGAACTTTTACTGTGAGTCCTGGCAAAACTTGCGAAGTCAGATATATTCCAGACAACATAGGAAAGGTTCGAATTTCCCCATAATGTAGACACAGTTATATAACCATGAAAAATGATTCAATGTATTTTTCTTAAACCATTCATCTGTCTGTTGTATGCATGCTTATGCCATATGAACATATGCATGTATTTAACGCTTAAGGCCTATTGTTATTCTTTTTAGTAAATTTTTCTTTAAAGGTGACACTGCAGGGTTTTATATGTTTAAAGTTCTAGTGTTCTAGTCATGTAAGGTCAGATTTGATTCTGTCCAAATGACTAGAATGAATTAGAGTCAGAAAGGAATTTTGATTAAAAAAAAAAAAAAAAGGTGAGAGAACAAGAGAACAATATAATGTTGACTTTTTTACTTGCAACCTTATTTCAAATTTTTGTTTCAAAATCACAATTTCAGAATCAATTAAATTCTCAGAGATGACAAAAAAAGTGTAAAAATTATGCTTTGTTTTTTTGGCGTTTTTTCCTTGTTCTGAAAAATAAAATTAGGAGCAAAATGCACTATGAACAGAAGAATAAATTAAATATTAATTTCTAAGCATTTGTGTCTCTCAACATAATTTCAACAGTTGACTTTGTCTTCAACTATTCTACAGTAATTTCTGTGATTCTTTCCATCACAGCTCCATTAAACCTTCTATCAACATGCATGCATCTCCAAATCCTCATCTCGAAAAGAGGTAGAGCATACTGTTGTTACTTTTGATGATGCCACATTCCAAGTAGAACTGCTGGACTCAGGCTACATTTTTCTCAAAGAATAGAGTTCATCTTCTGTACCCATCTAAACATTTCAAATGAAAAGGAACAGAATATCCATTACACTGGAACCCTTCACGTACATTTTCTTAAGGACTGAGTAAAACTTTCAAAACCTATTAACATGGGAGTGATAGATGGAGAAACAGACTTTGGAATTATAAAAAACCCAACCAAATAAACAAAAAAAAACTGCCCCTCCCCCCAAAAAAAAAACCAAAAACAAACCCTTACAAATCTCTTCTCCACAAGTGGAATTTTATGCTAAATAAGAATTCTATATTTTTAATGAAAGCTTTCTCCTCCAAAATGTTTGTATTCCTGAGAGAAAAAAAACCCACAAGGAGTTCAAAACTACATTCAGAACAAAACTCTTTCAAGAGGTCAGAGATGTTTGAACACTGATTGTTAAGAAATCTTTGCTTCTAAGAAAAAAAAATATAAAATACAAAGAGTTATTAATATATCGAGGGAGGAAAAAAAGAAAATAACATTTGCCAAAGAACTTGCCAAGTATTTTTTATTCATATTCTCTTTCCTCAGTGGAGAGAATCACTGAGAGTATATGAAATAATAATAATTGTGGAGGCCTTCAATTTAAATTCACTTATTCTCCTTTTTCTCTTGCAGACTGGGTCAGTATATTTATGCTTGAGAACTCAGTTCTACTGTTTGGGGACAAGTTATTCGTTTTGTGGTAAAACCATCTGGCCATCCATCATTATGTCAGCCTTTGGCTTTACTCAGCTGGTGACTATTTTCTTGCCTTGTTCAGGAGAGTGAGTTGACCCATTCTAATAAGGTTTCAAGGGAATCCATCAGCTGTTTTCTCTGTTATGTTATTAATGGCTTCTATAAGAGTGTTTTACTGAAGAGCTGAGTCTTCACCTACTAAATAGCTATACATTCATGGGGTTTGCTGCATACAAGTATGACTTTTGCTTACTTTTTTTTTCTGCTTAGCTTTTTTGTATTATCCATTCATAGCCTGTTGTGACAGTGACAACAAAAATGTGCTCATACTGGAGAATTCTTCTTATAAAGAGGAAGATTTTTTTCTTATTTTTGTCTATTGAGAGCAACTAAAGTAGACCCTCTCTGTGCTAATTTACTCTTTTTACTTGCTCCAAGTTAAAACAAAAAGCTTCACAGGTTTGATTTTTTTTTTTTTTTTTTTACAGAATTATCTCATTTCTTGATATTGCTGTGGGTAAATATTATCGAAAATACTTTCAGTAAATTCTAAATTATTTTCAAAATTATTATTTCAAATGCACACTCAGGGCTGATTCAGTGTTTAGCACATTTATGCTGTCACCCTTCCATACCTTTTTATCTACTATCAGTTCATTGTAAAAATGAAAAAGGATTGAGACCTTATAAGTACAGCTCACAAAATAGTCAACATTTCAGTCTGGAGGAATGAAAGTTCCCTTTTGTTTTAATTCATGCGTGATTTCCTATCTCAGAGTTTGACTTCAAGCTCTCAACTTTAAACAAACTCAAAAGTAGTATGTGAAATTCTGTGCAAATCATCAAGTTTTGCCTCTACAAAAATAAAAATATTAAGCTCGCTGTTTTTCTGTGAGGAAGAAAATTTATATTTTTATGGCATAAACTGGTTATGTTAACTTCTCTTACAAAGCTGAAAAGGAAATTTCTACCTGACTTAATTCCAAGCAAGGGAAGTAGATAGAGGATGGGAATTTAACTGTAGAGAAAATTTTATGTCTGATTTTCTCTAATGCTTTCTATAATGATGAAATTTAAAAACCTCATACTTGGAAGGAATGTAATTTCAGTATTTTGTTGTGCATCAGATATTAATGAAAATGGATACTGATACATAGCATATATTGCATGTGTTGCCAGTTCTTTTCCAAACACTTCCACACAGTTTTACTGGAAGTAAATTTTGCAAATTAAGGAGAGAGTAAATTTATTTTCCAGCAGTTAAAAATCTGGGAAGGACAGAATAAAAAGTGTTTTGTCATTGAAAGTGGAGGAAAACATAGTGACCTTCATTATGTAATCATATTGCATGTGCATGGTATCTAGATCTTCAGTGCACATCAAACTACTTTTTAATAAGAAAACATAAGCCTCAACTAGATGTCCCTTATCACTGTCATTTTACAGTTGAATCTTTGGTTGTGTATGTTTACTGATATAACTGATAATTATGCCATTCAAATGCTGATGAAAAGACAATTTTCCTTGCTTCTTGTTTTAAATGTATCATACCTTATTTTCTTCCTTTCTGTCTTGGTGTTGTTTTGCTATTTTGCTAGCAGACCAAACACAGATTGCCTCCCTTTCTTTTTTTTTTTTTTTTTTTTCCTTTAATTCCCAGCCTCTGTATTTTCTCTCATTCAGTATTACATTGTTTGCTTCTGTGTGTTTCTGTTAGGATTCCTGTATCACTATGGAATAAATATTTTCATTGTATATTTTTGGACTTTTGCTCTTGATATTCCTTTATAGATGAGAGAATATTGTAAAAAGGCATTTAGCCATCTCTATTTAGTCTCTCCAGAGAAGTGCCCCAGGAGTCGGTGTGCTAAGACAATGATCTGTCAGCATGATTAGCATTTGTGACATCTCTCAATAATCATCTTAGTGGCACACTTTGGGAAACAAACTTCAAGGATCAGTAATTATTCCTTTCTGATATTTCCTTTGCACAACAGCTAATTTAATGAAACTTCTAAGTCCATACAGGGGATACCATGATACAGATGTATGAATGGTAATAATCACTTTAGAATCAGTCAGGAATTATCCAGTCAATATTAAAATTGTTAAATCTCTGACTGCTCGATCTTAGTAAATTTCAGCTTTAAGGTCTAACAGTCACAAATTTTTCTTCTGGGACAACATGATTTTTGTTTTAATTGTTGCAGACATCAAATGTTTTTAAAGCATGACTCAAATATTTTGTGTTGTATAATATCAATAGGATCTTCAAAAACTATTGTGTAGAGGAAAAAATTATCATTTGTTTTGTGTCTTTAATGAGTGCTTTGGGCAAACGTGCATGAGACTTTAACTTAGTACTTCTCTTCAGGTATTTTGCAGTACTTATAACTACAGTTTAAAGCTTCTGCGCTCTGACAGGAAGTGTAACTTAACACTTAGCTTCAAAAACAAAATTAAGAGCTTTTATAGTCTGATTACATTTTGCGTTCTGGTGTAAATTTCATTTACATGAATGAGATACTTAGAAAATACTAAAAACGTTATTGTTACTATCCACTATACCATAAAGAATTCAGGTAAACTCAAAAATCTTAAAAATCTCTGGGTTCATCAATTTCTGTGAATGACATTTTATTTCATAGCCATCAGCTTTGTATTCATCTTTCCCATCCAACTGGAATGTAAATGTTAGCCAGCCACTGCAACTGAATGAAGCCAGGGACATTATGCATAGGAATGAGATTCATTGTTACTAGCTGTGAGTTTATCACTATCTTTGTGTCTGCCTGCACAGACCCCTTAACTTCTTGATATCACTACTTGCTACTGTAAAAAACCCAACAAAAACAAACAAAAAGCCCCTTGGAATTTAACAATTTTAACAAAAAGTAAATGTAAACCAAGGCAAAGATGTCAGCTATTATGCCATTAAACTGTTCTCTCTCTCTCTCTTACTTCAAAAGATATCATGAATTCCTAGAAAACAAAATAGTAATAGTAGAAGATGTGGTCAACTCTCAGTTCTGGAATACTCGATCATAAATTAAAGATAAGGATAACCTGAGGAACTGACCGGTAAAGCAAATGGGATTTTTGAGCCTGTCTCCTGTCTTGCATGAGTTTTTGTGCAGAAAAAGGGCTCATGCTTGCAGTTGGTGCATGAATATTTCTTCTTCTTGTCTCTGCCTGTCTTTACAAGATTTAAAAACATAATGTCTTGAAAATGCTGATACAATTTTTTGAGTAAATGTCAAAATGACTGAATTTACATTTCTGTAACATAAATATTTTGATTCAACCAAATGTAATTGCAAATTCAATCAAAAATATAACTAGCCTTACTCAAACTGATTTGCCAGAGGTGGATTACTCAATTCCACTTGTGACTTTCATGTTTTTAGCAGCTTTTGTAAATATCTTTTTAGAAACCTGGATGAAGTCCCTAGTCATATGGAAACTGTTATTATGGTTGTTGTTAGTCTCATCGTTACTTAATGAAGTTTTCGTTTGAGTTCTAAACATCTAGACATAAAGTTTTCCCTTTCTTAATCCTCTTTGGACTGCTAAAGTCTTATGGAGGTGTATTTATCACTAAAGAGTTTATACTCTTTACTTTTTAAAACATAATTTTGTAAGTGCACCTGGATAAGTTTTTTTAAAAAACATCTGTGTTTACAGTTTTATTGGTTTTCACTTGACTCAGATTTGTATGTGTCTATATCAATAGGTATGTCTTTATGCATTATTCATAAGCCTTATGGAACAATACATAATGCATAAGAACAAACACATTGAGTCCTATTCAGTCTTTACCATAGAAAACTTGCCTTTAAACCATATTGTTAAAATTTGGTGATGCTTTTTTCACATTGGAATCAGATAACACTTTGTAGGGGATTTTTTATAATGGCACCTCAGAGAAGCTTTGGGGAAATTCTGCAGCTGTTCTGATTATGTGCAAAACTCAATTCTGTTTCTGTAAGAGGCTGTAAGTAAAGTACAGAAAGTAAAGGATTAATCACTTGTTGTTGCAAGAAATTTTAACAATAATTTCCTGTAATTCTGTCTAAGAATCTAACACATCCTCATTGTCATATATCATAGTTTAAGATTACATGAAGACAAGGTGATCTATTCCCCAGAATATGTCAACCTAGATAAAAAGAGAAAGCACGTTAGCTGATAGTGCTAATTTTTATTTAAATCAAAAAAGAAGATTGGGGGGTGGGAAGTATTCAATAGTCTCTGAACTCACTTTAGTCTCCTTGAAGAAGAAATATCTCAACTGTGCAAGCTTTAGTCAGATGAATGATGAACAGTGGCATATGAAATAGTTGCATTACTATTTTATGTTGCCATTATCTTAATTCTCAATACATTCATAAGTTTCATTAACTGAGCATGTGAAAGAAATGATAATAAAATGTGTGACAGCTCTGCAATGCAGTGATGGAGCCCACGTAATGTTACAATTTAATATTCAAAGTTAATGACAATAGAATGCACTGTATGAGAGCTTTGAGACTGAAAACTATAAACCTGGGATGGACGTGCAAATTTCTCAGCCACTAAGGTAGAGAAGACAGACAGAAATAATCAGAGTAACCTAGAAACATGCATTGAGAAAGTAGTCATTTTTCATTATTATGCCTCTATCACTATTACTAGGTGGTTTTAGTTCAGTATATATATACAGTTGTTTTACAAAAGCATATATATACACCCACATGCAAATGTTAATCGGAATTCATATTTCAGAGATTTTTTTTGTCTATAGCCCAGATTATGCTGTGAATTTGGTGTCATAAATCATGGTGTCAGTGTGGGTTTTCCATTAAAAGAAAAGAGATTCATCCAGATAAAGGTATGAACCTCTATGGAATCCCAGCACAAATAGGCCTTCAGCCCTGATCATAAGCCATCAAAAATACACAAAAAAACACTTTACTGTGTTTTGTGATTTTAGATCAATCTTGTATATATGTATGCTAAGTGCAATGACTGCAAACAAATGACATGTGACACTTTAGGGGACACTGGGAAGTCAAGTATATCATCAGACCAAATTTTAAATAGCTTAAAACTGAATTATTTGAATCGCTTTCATTTATTAATTTTAATGGTAAAAAAATAAGTAAGTCTTTACAGCATGTTGCAATCCAAATGAGACAGTCTCAGGGCAGAACAACTCAATTTGAAGATGAAAATGCATACAGACTGGAAATGGCGAAGGCCACCAAAGAGAAATATACATCCACGCTTTTAAAAGACAGACAGGAAAAAAAAAAAAAAAAAGAAAAAAGAAAAAAAACACCATAAAAGAAACTTTTTTTTCCTGGAAGCTTACTCATTTTTTCAAGCTTTTGGCTTTATTAATTTTATTTACTAAACAGAGATGCATAATTTTTTGTGTGTTTTGATTTTCAAAAAATAAAATTTTGTAATTTCGACTTCTGTGAACATTGTTAGAATGTATGAATTACTTAAGACAGACAACAAAACAAAGAATTTATAAAATAAAATAATAAAACAAAATACAATAAATAAATTAAATAAAATATATAAAATAAAATCACCTGCCTTTCAAACAGTTTGTACTAGATTAAAAAAAACTGAGGGTCTGAGTTTGATTATCACAAAATTTTACAAACTGCCCCACAAGGCAAAAGTAACTTGTTTTTTCTAATAAATCTCTGGGTGAATTAAAGTAAATTGCTACTAGATGATCAGTGTTAGCAGATGTATATGTAGCATTTATTTTAGAATAATTTGGTTGTGAAGGTAAACTGGTATGTAGTTATTTTGGTTGTTATAGTAATATGGCAATATAAACGCATAAAGATATCATTCAAGAAAATGTGTGAGGGAAAAGAGAGAACAAAAAAGACAGAAAGAAAAAGAGTTCATATTCAGCACCCAAAGTTCTCCCACGAACTTGGTTCTTGTTGCTGGGGTCACCGCTGTCACTGGTGTCTTGTCCATTGGGGAGTGATGGGGGAAGAGGGCCATGAAACATAAAGTGCCATGTTTTTATGCACTGTCAGAGACCATCCTCCTGGCACCTTCCCCTGTACCAAGGTGGGTGAGTGTGGGTGCTCTTGTGTACAGTCATGCTGTTTTTGCAGTCTGTTTTTTAGCACAGTTGTGCTGGTTTTGCAGGAATGGATCAGAGGATGGACTTGTTTTCACGCAGTCATTTGGGCTGGATTGGAGTAGGGGTGCCTTTGGAGGCACCCCTGCTAAGAGTGAGGTGTTCTCCAGAGAACTGGTGGGTGTGTGAAAGAGGGTCCCCTTTGAGGGTCTGGCTCATAGGAGATAAGCATCACACTCCCAGACACTCACTCCTGGCCTCCACAAACCTAGCAGTTTGTGGTCTATGGCCTCCTTCATTCACCCTTTATCTTCAATCTCTTGGCAGCAGGTTCTTTTCACAGTGTGTTACAGTAGCAATGTTCTCTGCAACTAAAAAAATGCAGTTCCTCACAGTGCCTTTTGCCTGGCTCGGGAAGTTTCAGGATGTTTTGGTCTGTCTGGTGTCTTGATTTTTGTCACCAAAATTTTAGATTTTAGCGTAGTGTTCATCTAATTTGCCATTTTGTTTGTAAGAGTATCTGTGAACAGGAGAAAAAATAAGCATGATGATCACTGTGTAGAAATAGATGTAAATATCTATATAATTCATATTCACAGTGTCATGCAAACACAATACATTTTTTAAAATGCAGCTCTTATGCCTTCCATATCAGTGAAAGCAAAAAGATTGTGTGACTTTTCCTTTCTCCAGAGCACGGAAAATAGAACTCTTAACTTTTAATATGAATTTTGCTCCTCATTTCACCACCATGACAAATAGACTTCAGAATTCAGTTTGGAGGGATGTCAGTAGATGGAGATATCCTCAATTTCTTCTTATACAAAGCAGGATCAGTTTGTCATGTGTTCTCTCTGTCTTAGCTGTTGAGCTTCTGGATTTCATGCAACCAACCTCAGCTACTTAGGGAACTTTAATTTCCAAGACCTGGGCAGCCTGCCTACCTTTTCACACACTTAATAAAATCAGACAGAAAGAATTACAGACTTAAAAGGGAAAAGGGAAAAAAAAAAATATGGAAAATGTAACATAAGGTTATTATTTTAAAGAGGGTTCACATTTGTTTTCAATATGAAACTTGAATATGGCATGGAAAATTGAAATAGTATTTTTCTTTGAGAGCTGAACTAACACAAAAAATTAATAGAAATTGTGAATCAGGATTGCAGAGAATACCTGGTGTACAACCATTTAAATATGAATAATTTCTAAGCAATTACTTCTCTCTCCTGGTTTCATTTCCTTGGGGTAAAATAATTGCATCTGCATGGTTTACTAATTTTTTTTTCTTTTTTTTTTAAATTATAGGTGGGGTTTTTTTTATCCCAGTATAAAAGGTAATGCCACTTATATTTTGTAAACTATCTGGTCTTAAGTGTTATTTAAAACACTGAAGTAATCAGTAGTGACAGGAGATAAATGGAATATATGACTTATTTCAGGAAAAAAACAGAACTCTGTGAAATTAGTCTTTCAAATAATTTGGATTTTTTTTATTTCCACTTAAATTTGCATGAGTAGGACACAATAGCACACGGATTTAACAATACAGCAGATGCAAAGTAACAGACAAACCCATCCCTATCCAAAATTGTTATATCACAACTTTCATTAGTTCTTTCTCTTGCACCTCTCACCCTCTCTGGTGTGCTGCACACCAAAATGGTTTATTCGTTGCCGTTTAGCTTAATGCTGCATCCTTGCAATTTGCAAACAACTTCCCCTTGCCCTTAAGCTTTGCACTTGGTTCTCAGGAATTCTTTGGAAATACTTTAATTATTGTCAATACCTGTGATGAATAATATGAGCAACGACTAAACCTCAAATGATATAACTGAGAAATCAGACATAAAGGATTCTTTTAACAAACAATATGGCTACACAGCAACCCAGATTCCTTATGTCCAAGGAATCCAGCTCCAAATATCATGAAAGAAATACAAATACAGATTGTTTAACTGCATGCCAAAAATTAAAGGCGAGTTTTTATCACCTTGTTTTCATTAGCTCTCAAAAAGACTGCTTCTATTAAATTCAGCTTCACATTGTTTTCTAGTGAAGAAAATTTGAACCTTTTTTTATGTTCTTGATGTTGAACACCAAGAAGATACACTCAGTTCTACTGAAAAGACAAGTCTTCAGCACACAGGAAATGGCTCCTACTGTTAGTGGAAGCTTCTGTATTTTTCAGTCCTTGTTTAGAGAACTTTTGTAAATGGATATATGGTAAGGGAATCACTTAAGTGATTGTGATACACACACACATATATACCAGCTAGTCATGAAATATCAAAGATGACGCATCAAAAGACTGTCACTGAACTAGTGAGTTGAAGATGATCATTCAGAGCTCTTAACAATTTGCAAAACTGGAAAGGTGAAAGGCTGGTCCTCCACATTAATGGTCATTTGACTACTTGTGGAATTTGAAACTATATTGGAAGAAAGGCTTATGGGGAGAGAAAATAGGTTTAAAAATGCTGATACAGCTAGAAAAAAGTGTGGTATTTCTGATGAACTGTCTTTTCAGCAAGATACTGATCATTAAAGCTTGTCCACTTTTTCTAACTACATTAGTTTGTCCGCCAGAAAGCAAAAAACAACCCCAACCAAACCCTTTTTCTGCAAATGCTAATTCTCTTTCCCTTAAATCATGTCACTGTAATGACACCATGAATCCAAAAATACAAACATAAGGATTTAAGTTCTAAATAATAGGTGAAATTTAATTTAAAATACTCAATTTCATTGATAATAATGAAGGATAGTCACTTTTATAAAATGAAAGATCATTTTATATTTGAGCCTATCTGGACAAGATTTCTCCCTGTCATAAAGTAGAACTGAAAATATGCCTGCAAAAGCATTAGTTAATAATCATGACAGCTTAGTAAGCCACTTTTACTAAATGTTTTTAAATTTATCATTTTTTCTGTTTTTGAATTAGCTGATAGTATACAATACTTTATCAAATATACTTGTTATTTAAACTATTTTTAATATTGATGTATGAGCATAACAGTTTGCCTGCAGCTTGTAAGCAAGAAATTCATGGAACTACTTTTGAATAGATACTCTTTTTTATAAAACTTGTTTGACTTTTCATAGGGGTTGCTGACCTGTGGTCAACCCATTTGTGTGGTCTCGGTGAAGAAGAGCATGTCAACAGCCTTAAAGAGAAGTGCTTGGACTTATTCTTTGCAGAAATACTTATACCACACATACATAGGTTCATAATTAAGGTACTTATCTACTTTGTCTAGGTATAAAAAAATCAAAGAGATAGATTATTCATCCCTCTCTTTCAGACAAAAATCCTAATTCTCAAATTCTGAAATGTGTTATGAAGAGGTATCTCATTTTTTCTCAATTAACTATGTAAGAATATAAGCCCTCTGATTGGTACCAAAAGTTAGATAGTATAAGCAGTGGTCTCAGCAAGTTATTAATGAAAATTATATAAAAATCTCTTCCATGCTAGAACATTACAAATGAACACCTAATCCTTTTTCTTTAGCAGCAAAAAAAGAAGTTGGGAACTCACCACATGTTAGCTAGATAGTTAAGATCAAGCATAATCTGGGATAAGAGTTGATTGTACTTTTAACACATGCTAAGATAAGCCTAAATTGAGGTAAGACTACTGGTAGCTTCTTTAGATCAAATTGCTAATTCTTTTGTGAGAGGCTTGTGTAATTTTTCTTTATTAAAATTTTGTTAGATAAACATTTTGTTTTTCTTTTTTCATTTTAGACATACTTTCTTCTTAGTTATAAAATTATGGGGTAATGTTTGCTCATCATAATGTAGGCTGAGTCATCATGCCACTGGCAGACTCAAATGGAGTTATCACATTTGGCACAAGCATGTAAATCCTGATGTGAAGTCTCTAGTGAACTATTTCTAGTGAAACCTGTTCACTAGAATATTCATAGGAAAGGAATGAAAAAAAAGGTCATAAGCACGATAAAAGTGAATTTCTTTTAAACACCTAGTGTGGATTTTGCTTTGCTCAGCCAGTAGTAATTAAGCTCTGGCTCTCCCTCCCCTCCCTCCGGTGTTTTCCATGTTAGTCCAGTTGGCAGAATTTATGTTTAAATCAGTGCTGGACAATGAGAAATGAAACTTACTTCTGTCTCATTAAAGTAAATAGTATTTTTTTTATTTTTTTTTTACATGTAGTGGATACAGGACCATGTTCATCATACGTTTCTTTCAGCATGTTTGTTTGTTTGTTTTTTTTTTCACATTTCCAACAGTTTACAAGTATTAGATACAGTCTTTTCTTTAAACACAGAATGCTTAAAACTAAAAACCAATATATTGCTGTCATCTCTTTCAGACTGAATTTAAACTTTAAGTGGGTAATTCCTTCCATTTTTCTCTTTCAAGAGGAAAGCTTGTTGGAAATATTGGTCCAATGACAAGCCCTTGAGAGTAGGCCAGTGAGTTATGGTGACAAAATGCATTCTTAAGTGCTCTAATGGTGGATCATCCAAGGGGAAAAAAGATAGGGCCCATAGTATCTAGTGGGTACTTTAATTCACATCTGACCTACTGCATACTGGTAAATGTAGGTTATCATTGTTTAGAATGTTGGCCAAGCCCTCTCCAAACAATTGAGGCACTATTATTGGGATATGATGTTATGAGTCAGAAATTATCCTATGAATACATTCTCTCTGAAGCAGTGAAAGGTTTACCTCTTTTTGTGTTGCCTTTTTTATCTTTTCTTTTTAAGCAGTTTTTAAATGGACAACATACTTATTGTCCCAATGATATTGAAAAGAGAGAAGCCAGCTGAAAAATTTTGCAGAAAGATTGCAAAACTGCAGCTTGAAATGTAATCTCAAGCATTTAGACACTTAAATAAATAAGTAAAATAGTCAGCTGAATGTCAGCAGCTTAAAGCCTTGGCAGAAGAATAGTGTAATGATCAGCTGAGGAGATGTGGGACTATTAGGTACATAAATCTTTGAATTGTATCCCTTCCTACATCTGGCTACACCAGAATCCTCCTCCTTTATTTTCTTTCTACGATGCTATTTAACATTGATTTTGGTCCCTGTGCACAATATGTGAAGCACCATTTCACCAAGACTGGGATTAAGTAAAGGGAAAGAGGAAAGATTTTGCTGTATTGCTTAGTATGACTTGTAGGGGGTTTTTTAAGTAGCTTGAAGAAGGATACAGCAGTAGCATCTCCTGTAATGTTGTCTTCTAGACATTCTGATGGCATATTAACTATGCAAATTAGGTTTCTCCAAAAATTATAGCTCTTTCTAATCATCAGTCCCACTTGATAGACCCAGCATTAATATTGTACATTTAGATTACAACACTGACAGCTCAGTAAATTTATCTCAAAACTATGCACAAAAATGGGTTCACCCATGACTGCAGTGCAGTGCAGGTGTTGTGTCTACAATGTGTTTCAGAAGTGCACACTGGTACTGACTGAACTGCTAAAGAACTTTGATTGGTATTAGTCTGTGGTGACCGTCACATTTTGTCTAGGAAGTCACTTACCCACAGCCTAGTCACAGAAGAGTTAAATACAATAGGTTCTTTATGCATGTAAATTATAAAATAAAATGTCAAAATACATCAAAACCCACTAAAGTTGTCTGTCTCACAGTGTTTCTGTTCAGTAGCAGCAACATAGATCTCCGCAAACAATTAAAGGAAACTCCAGGAAGTCTGTGCACTGATCCCTTAAGCAAAGGAGTTTCAGGAAACAGAATCCAGCACAAAAACTATCCTGTGACCCTCTATCCCTTGAAATGATGCCACCACTGAATGCATGCCAAGTTGTTAGTGAAACTGGTGTGTAGGAGACTCAATGTACATTCAAAACATGTGAATTATGCAAGGTAACCTGGTTCTGGTTGGGCTCTTGTCCAGAAAGGATATCTGGTTTGATTCCTTATGTCAGAACACAATAGATAAGAAAATAGTTTATGGAAAGTCAGAATAACTGAGTGTCTTGATTTAAAATTCACAGCTGTCTGGCTCTTTCTCTTATGCATGAACAGAAAGTCCCATGAATGTGGATGCAAAGTTGTCAGGAGTATATTACCTTATCACTTCTTTAGTGGATGGCAATGTAGGATGTCTCTGGAAGACTGAGGTGTTCTAGGAGATGTTTTCTAAATGTAGTTTCCAGGTCAGTTAAAAACATAAAATTATAACACTTTGGGAAACCCCATTTTCTTATTCAAATAAAGAAATTTTAGCTGGCATTGTTTCCTGCAGCTAAAAACTTGAGGGGTTTGGGCATTTGATTTTAAATATTCTTATTAAAACTGTCTAAATTATATGCTGTAGAAAATGGCAACATTTATCCAAACAGTTAACAAAGTTGATTACAAACTCAATTTCATATACTGAGGTAGTTCTGTCAGATAATTTCAAATACACCAGATGGACTTTAACCCTCTAATGAAACTGTATCTGTTCTTGCATATTATGCAAACTGGACTGGATTGCCCAGAAGGCTATTGAGATGGGGAGTAATCTTCAAGTACAGATTCTTGAATAAATTGTAGAATAAAATTGTTACATATTAAAACTACATGTATTAGAAATTTAAAATGTATACACCATCAGGAAGCAGGGGGAAAAAAAGTGTAGGGTTTTGTTTGGGTTTGGGTTGTTGTTTTTTTTTTTTTATTTATTACTTTTGGAAAAAAAAAAAAAAAAGATACTTCTAGCATATTCTTCTTCTTCACCTCTGACCTTCAAGATGTAAATTGTTCGTATACCAACTCTAAACCCATCACTCTGACAGCTGAGAGACTCTAAGCTGTAAGGGACTCCATTTAGGGCTGTGCTGAGACATTCTCACTACATGCTGCTGTGCTATAGACTAGTGAATCCCTTTAGTTTTCCATGCAACTCCCTTTTTCTGCTAGACCTGATTACTCTGCTAGGTTCTTGCTTTGTCTGCACTGATTTAAATGTCACTCCTAAGCTCCCAGTACACACAGCAAAACTTTCTGTGGAAAAGGCTTTAAATGCTGCAGAAATTCCATCTTTAGGCTGGCCTGAGTCAGGTGTCCATGTGACTGACAGTGCTCTACAGGGGTCCAAGGAATGCTACTCTGCTTCAGGAATCAAAGCCCTAAAGTATGTTTGCAAGAAAAAGAGAATATTTTTAACAGATAAATCTGTGGAAATGCAACCCCACTATTCCAGTCAGCCATAGTGTGGAGGCATCTTAGGTGTATATTAGAAGTTTGTGCTCTGTATCCTATACAGTAGTTATTAAAAGCAGCTCCTGCTTTGAGCTTACTCAGACAAAAGCAGCCTGGAGAACACTGATAACATGGCACATTGTACATGTAGCACACTCCTGCATCCAACACGTTATTTCTGAACTGGAGTGTGGTACTATTATCTTCTCCCCTTCATGCCTTTTTTCTGAACTCCCCTGTTGCAGCTTTCATAGGAAATCAGTTAATGAGTGGTAATTACCCTAAAAAATGTAGTGTATGAAATGATATTCAAGTTAAATAACAGCTATACTTCTGTAGATACACTCCATTCTGAAACAAACAGATATGTTAAATAATGTACCCAAAGTCAAGAAAGGATATTTTTTTTATATTGCTCCTTTGTGTAGTCATATTTCTTTTTGCATGAATAAATGACTAAAATAAATATATTTTGTGTGTCTCTGTGTGTATAGACATATATATTTGCTGTGTACTAGATGCTATAAAATCCTGCTTCTACTTGAAGAGAGAGTTGAATGCATGGCAAGTGTGCAGAGGCTGGCAATGTTTTATGGAACTTGGAAAATGTTAGATGTAATAACAATGGACATGCCAACATCCAAATGTCAATATCCAAAGTTTTCTGGAGAGACATTAAATCTTTTATAACCTGGAGATACTCATTGATCTTTAAAAAGATCCCCCAATGACTATTAACAGATGAGCTTTATTTATACATACTTATATACTATATAGAGTATATATATATATATATACTATATAGACATGTATGACATTATTTGTAAATAAATCAACAGTGCAAGGAAGTTCAATTAAATATCGAAAAAGAGAGCGAAATGATGGAGAAAATATCTCTTACATGAAATGATCTTCCTATGAAATAAAATACCTCTTACAGTTCTTTGTATTCATACCATAGCTGCATTCCCTCTTCCACAATAGTCTGTGACATCACTGTCTTTTTATGGGCACTGATTCTGAGCTGAAGTTTGTCATCCTGTCAACAGCAAGTGTGACCATTTGCAGGGCAAGGACATGTCAGGACACGTGGGACACATTTGTATATAAAGCCTTTTCCTGTCGTCTGTCTGCCTACAACCTAAACTCAATCCCACCCACATTCCTCTTAAAGACCACAGTGGGAGAAGAGAAAGGAGGGGAAGGACATGGGGGTGGAGATAAGAGCGAAAAGTGTTGACAAGAGATTACAATGACTGGAATGTATAAATTGGAGGTGGGGGACAGGAAGAATTGCTTAAGAGGAGTTAAGACATGACTTACACCACAATCCTGATTTTGCTTCTAATTCTAAGTTATTTCATATTTTATAATTAAAATATTATAAAATTTTATCTATTCTTTATATTTATGCTTCTATCTCTTTGTATATGTATACATCTGCATTTACATAGACCAGAAAAGAGTTAAAATTGTGTTTCCAGCATAGGCCATGTATATTCTTTCTCAGTACTCATATTGCTATGAATTGTGTTCAGCTGCTTGGGAAATGTATGGATAGTGATTGACATTCCTTGTTTTGGAATAATTTGTACATATGCACTATACATTTATTCCTTGTTCATATGGAAAAAGTGTAATGTAATATTTGACCTTCAGTTTTCGTGAACTGTCAGAAGCTTAGACTGATACCTCTTTAAAAGTATCCCCAATGGCACTGTCCCTTCACAACCACTCAGTGCAATTCCAAATTTCAGGATTCATAATACTAATTCAGCATTACTAATTCTTTCAGATTAATGGTCTTCCTGTAAGTTCCTCCATTCAAAACTGACCCTTTGACATGTAAATTTTAGTACCACTAATGCAAGGAAAGAAACGTGCTGTGTGCTAGAGTGGGATATCACAAATCAGTCTATGCCAATCTACCCTGGTAATAAAGAGTTCAGAAAAGAAAACAAAGACCTTGCATATGAACGTGACAAAATTTGGTATAAATAATGTAGTGATGTTTATAAATGGAGAACATAAGAGTAAAATGTGCAGTAATTCTTTTTTATTTATGAACAAGCCACTCGTAAAATCTACACCCTGTGGAGTAACTGTAGGTGCCTAATTGACTGTCTGTAAGCAAACCATTACAACTCTATTACTCTGTCAGCTGCGGGGAGGACACAGTGGGAAAAAAACAACTTGTAAGTAAAGTTTTCACACCCTTGCCTCGTGGTGAACTCCTCAGCTGCTTTTCACATTCAAAATCCCAAATGTGTCTCTTCTCACAAACTCCCTATCTGTGTAGTGCTGGCATACACAGCATGCTCTGCTATGGCAATTGTGCTAGATAATTAGAAACAAATTTAGCCCTAGTATAAGCATGCACACAGTTTCCAACAAAGCCACTGCCTTTATTAGGAAAAATGTCACAGTAAAAAAGAAGTTCTGTGACACTTATAGAACTGTGCATGTGTCATCATACGGCATCAACAGATCTCCAGCTCTTTTTGATTATCTTTGTCTCTCTCTAGAAGTAGCTTAAGACTGAGAACTGCAACAGAAGGTAGAAAAAACTGGAAAGCAATAGGGTGGGAGTGATTTAATATATTATTTTAAAGGTATATTTCTCTTGACAATGAATAATATTTTTCTTTTTTTTTTTTTTAAAGAAATATAGTATCAAGAACATAGATAAAATCGTTTTAGAAGAGTCACTGTATTTATTGACATCAAACTTTATATAGCTTCCTTCAGTTTCCTCAGCTTAGCTACTGTTTGAGAGTTTCAAGCTACAGAAATGGATAACACTTAGTACAAAAGAAAACAAAATATAGCTCACTCCCATCTTCTAATCTGCTGGGTATCTAAAAATATCTCTAAACCAGACTCAATATAAAGACTGCTGATAATCTGTGCAGAAAGAGCAGTGCTTTGTGAGGAATGTCCCACTGTGACCCAAGCAGTATTTCAGACTCAGAGGATCACAGTGGAGATGTTCAGGAAATGTAGTGACAGCTGGCTTTTCTGAAAACTTTTTGAAACTTCCTTCTTCTGTTTGGATAAGATATACCAAGAGAGGGGCCAGTTGGAATTCAAAAATGCAAAAATAAAAGTGAGTATGAATATGTATTTATACATATGCATACAAATTTCTCTGTCTATATATAATTCCTTAACAGTTAAACACTGTCCTAAAAACACCAGTAAAATTTGGAACTGGCTTCACTTCAAGTCTGAGGAAGTTTAAATAAGTTCATGTTTCATCAAAAGGAGTCCATCTACCCTACCATCTCTGTGGATTAACTGATTATTGCCCATAACCCAAAAATTTGACCAGATATTGGTAGAAGTGCATAAACGAACCACACCTTAAAAGGGCTCAGGGTTGATCTTTGTGCTTATTATATATCATGTCTTGTTAAAAACAACAAACAAGGAGGACAGATCTGATAGCCTTTTATTCTCTTCATGCTCCTGCATAGTTACTATTCAACACCCTTATGATGGAGGCAGAAAATCACAAGTAATTACTCCTTGTGGGAATTCATTAAACTGGGATAAGTCAATTGCTTGCAGTCACATATTCCTGCCCTTATTTATCTCAGCAGCTGCTGTATTCTGTCTGTTAGACACCAGGCCTATAAGCCAAGGGATCAGCTAGAAGATTGAGGACTTTGAAATCTGAACACATGAGTTCCACATGACAAACAACTCAAGGTACTCTAACTGCACTTCAGCTTAGTCTTCAAAAGTACACAAAAATAAAATCAAAGAAAAAAAAAAAAAGGAAAAAATGGGCTGAAACTTTTTGTGTTGAATGAGGATGCTATTTTTTTGAGATGCAATTAAACTGAGGAAACCTGGCAGTGGAGGGAATTAGTCTTCCTTTCCTGCTAAAATGGTTTACGAGTATGTCTGCATCTCTTTTACTACCCCACTATCCATCTTGTTAACCTTAAGAATTTACCCTTTGTACTTGTAGTCTTTTAAAGGGTTATAAAGATATTCATAAGAATCTCTGAGTATGTAAGATAATTCTTAAGCCATGGGGAAAGCCAGAAGTGTCCTTACATTTTTTCCATACACATTTTCATGTATTTTCTATCTTACAGTCTTCCTTCTTGTCAATATATTTTGTGAGATATCTCAGAACAATAGAATTCTGCCATTTACCTGCTTAGACAGTGACAACCATTACAGAATGATTTCCAGCACCTGAAAGAAAAACAAACAACACAAAAACAAACCACAAACAAAACAAACAAACCCACAAGTAAGTTGTAGAGAAACATCTCAAAATTAAAAAGGCAGAGCTGTTGGATCTCAAGGTCTAAACAATTATGGCCATTTTTTCCCCCATGTTATTTAGGGTAAAATCTAAGCTTGCTTAAAATTTTTTTCATATTCCAGAACACAAAGTAAAAATAATTTTCTCAGATCAGGGTTTTTCTTGTTTCTTTGTTACACCACATTGTTACACACTGCTAGTTAGAAGCTCGAAAAGTAAAATTACCAAAACTCTTATGCAGAAGCAATACACAACTAATCCAAGGACAGATCCAAAACAGCATTTAGGCACTTATTATACACTTATAGTGTAATTTAAACATATCCAGAAGGGTGACCTATGAAACTTCATCTACTCACATGTCTGAGAGTCCATTGGCATCTAAGTTTTCTAACTTGGTGTGTCTCTGCACACATCAAAATATGTCACATTCTCAGTTGAACAAAATGCACATCCTCCCCACTCAGTCCATCTGGGATGCAGTACAGTGTGTCCTTGTGCTAAGTTTGCCCAGTGGCCCAGTGCAGTGGGTGTGCTCTGAGCTCACTTTACGCATAATGACAGCATCCATGGCAGCACATGGCATAGCTCCCACAATCACTTTCATTCAAAAATAGGTCAGAAGAAGGCGGAAAGTGCTTTCATAGCAAGGCTGTTATGCAAAACGTGTTTAGTAATATCACCTCCTCCTCCTCCTCCCTCTTCTTGCTGGCTATCTTCTGAAAAAGGAGCAGGAGAGAGTTGTCAGCTGACGCTTCATATGACTTACATATAGAAGTGCAGCAAAGCATTTTGGTTGCAAATCCTAGTTCCATAGAACCTAATTTGGATCATGGATAACTGCCTAAATTCAGAAGAAAGGCAAAATTTTAGATGCTTCTTTCTCTGACATTTTCAAATGTGTAGATTAGACATCCACCATCAAACACATTGGCTGATATGAATTATGTTTAAGGGCTATACTGGAAAGTTTAGATGTCCCACGCTGAGCCATTAATTTCACTCCTCAGACTTGCATCTAATTTTGAGACACTGAGTCAGTGAGCAGTTCTCCAAACATTATTTTTTTTTTAAGATTTGGACCTTTAACCAGATTTTTAAAAGTTCAAGCTAAAGTATATTGAACCTTGCACTAGGGGTCTATGCGTGGTCAGTGCCTTCCTCTTCTGAATACCTCATTGAAGGAAGTTAGATGCTAGTGTTGTCAAATGGGTAGAAAATAATTTGAAAAATAAAGAAACTGAATTTCCACAATTATTTCAAAGAACTCCTGGTCAGTGTTAGAAATTAAAGGACACTGGTAGCCATAGAAAAAGTTCTATTTAGCAGAAGAACTGTAAATATAAAAGATCAGTCCTCTTCTACTTTAAACTCTGGAAGCGCTCCCTTCTTCTATCAGCTTCATCAGGAAAGTCAAAGCTGTAGAGATAGCTTATTTTGTCCATTTCATTCACAAAGATTACAATGAGTCTGACATCTCTGAGAAAGATTTCTCTTTCACAGAACTACCAGGAAATGAAGCAAGGATGCAGTGACAAGACGAACCAACAATATTCATTTTTATTTATATAGACAGTTCAGAAGGAAGTAGTTATATATAACAATCAAAAAAATAAATCCATAGTTAATATAATTTTTCCTGATATTTTAGTCAATATATGCTTTCTCTCACTTCCTTATAACCCTACAGGCTTATACTCCTCTTGCAATTGTTATTATAGTCTAAGGTGGACAGTCACAGTCATGCAGGTATCCAAATCTGCACTCTTTGGAATATTGTTTTTGAATTCAGGCAGTTACAACATTGTGAAAGGCTGGGAATGGGATGAATTAATTTAATTTCAACCATAAAATTTATTTTCTTCCATCTCTCTCTTTCAGGTTTTCTCTGTGAATTATCTGTCAATAAGTACTGCAGACAGGATTACTGCTCTATGAAGGCAGAGGTTCTAGTCTATGCTACTTATTCCACACAGCTTCTTTTCAAATACTTTGTTCTATTTTACCATTTTAAGTCCTCTTCATCCTCTTCATAAATGAAATATTCACACTTTCTGAATCAAAGCTCTTGATAAAGATAAGTTCACAGCACCTATAGGTCAGTTTTGGTGCCTTGTGTTAAGGGTTCTGGAATAGAGAGGTGGGATAACTAGCTATATGGTCACTGAGTGAGTTAGAAATTAAATCCAATACATTTCCTGCTATGACCATCAGACTGTTTCTTCCCCTAAAAACACTGAGCAGGGCACCCTGGAGCCTTTTTTTTAAGGTATTAGTGTGGGTACATGCATATCATCTAAGTGCTGATAAACAAGGCCAGGTATGTTTTAATAACCTTCAATGTGGAAGGTATTTGTGTACCACTCTTACACACAGTCAGTCACTGTGTATCTTGGCAAAGCAAGATCCATTTCTGAGGAAAGAGAACTATTTCCATCCTTCATAAGTCATTCCAAGTTTCCTGTGATGTTATAAGTAATCGGGCAAGCAGCCGGTTTTATTCGCCCTAATTTGATATGGCAGACTTGGAGAGCAGAGAAGTTCAGTCTCGACATAAGCTCTAGAGTTGGACTTCGACCAAGATTTCCCCCTTCCCTCTCATAATGAGATAAACTTTATCATAAAACATGCTTACCAAGGCAGCTAAGACAGGGCTCAGGCTTCACATCTATTTCCTAGGAGCCCCCTGCTCATAGTCGGTCCTGCATGCTGCATGCATGAGGTCACAGCCTGCTGGGTTTGCTTTGGGAGCTGGCAGCTAGGCTGACAGTCTTAGCTAATACACTTGTCATTTGGGAAAATAAAAAAGTGCTTGCAAAACACAGCTTAAATTAGATTGTGAGTAATTGGAAAAGGAAATATAAAGTCACACTGTTTTATATGCATGTCAGGAAGGCAGTGAGGTGATGCATTGAGTACCTGGGTTATTGGCAAAGGTCAAGCACTCTCATGACGGGCTGAGATCTTTTAAAACTTTGAGGAGATACAACAATCTTCACAGAACTTTCAAGAGCTGCACAATGCAGAGGCATGAGAACATTGCAGAGCTTAGTTTTATGCATGAAAGAAGGTCAATTGAAAGAACACATTCCTTCATAATTATAAGAGCAACAAGAGGAACTTTTGATTATATTAGAACCCGAGAGAAGATTTTTTTAAGTCTGCCTTTGCAAATGATGTTTGGCAACATTTTGGAAAAGTCATTCAAGCTGTTTCAAATTGTCATTCAGTTGTAAAAGAAGTTTAATAAATAACTCTCTACCTGTGTCTTGGAAAGTCAGGAAAATTAATTAGATAATGTTATTGAAATCGCTTATAGGCACTCTATAATACTACTGCGGGCCAAGCACTATATTGATGTTCATTACTTTCAAATATGAGGGAAAGGGACTTTTTTTGTTTTTCAAATGCTTCAGGTCATATTTACAGATTAGCTTCATTTCCAGAATGCAACCCATATGTACTGTTACAGATTTTAAAATAAAATTATAGCTTTAAGGTAAAACATGATAATAGGAAAATTAACCTGTTCTGATGAGTCATAACATAAAGTAGTTTCCCTTTTCAAACAAAACTAAAACCTTACTTTGCTCCCTTAACCCAGATGGTATTCTTTCAGAAGAGGTAACATATCCAACTTGAATCTTTTATGCTTCCTAAAACACTCTGCATTCTTAAAAAAATACTGCATGGGAATTGAGCATATTTTCCTAAAGAAGCCTACTCTCGATTTTAAATCCTCTATTAGAAAATTAAGGAACTGTTAGCTGAGTTATACTTCCTTATCATTTATTTGACTTCTTGAGAAAGAGTACCCAAGTACCTCTTCTGATCTGTTTTCTCTTTCCTATCTCTTTTCTTTCTATTCATCACTCTCCAAAGACTGAAAAGATCTTCCTGGATAGTGACGTAATGTTCTCAGGTAGTATGGATGTTGGAAAGATGCACAGAGACTGAACAGTTTGTTTGGATAGTGAGGCAATGCTGTTGCCCTGTTGCCAACTGAAGCAGAACAGTTTCTGCTTCTGCAGCAGCAGGTCTGAAACACGACCTGGCTGCTTTCTGGAGTCTGTAGACCCGATTCTGATCTCAACAAAGGTTGCTTCACACCACTCAGGTGGTGGAAATGAGTCTTAAAGTGAATATAAATCATATTTATACCTACTACAAGGCCTCTTTATATGGCTAAGTCAGTGGAAAGCTGCCTTGGTGTAAATGCACTATAGGCCCTCACACTTTTAATTTGGCATAAAATTGGGGAAAAAAAAGAGAAAGAAAACCCTTTCAGTGTCCCAAGTTAAGGTTGGATAACAGCCATACTGTAACATAAACTAGGATTTCAAAAGTGTCTCAGGAAACAGGTCTCCAACTTCCATTCACTTTCAAAGAGACTGACTCACTTCCTGAGACCTGTTTGAAACCCTGTCCATAATAATTATTCTGTCTACGTACAACTAGATTGTTTTCTAATGACTGACTAGAGTCTGACAGACTACCCACTACAACAAAGAGTCTGCTTTTAGTCAAGCTATAGAGCTCTTTGTTATCAGCATTGGAAGTCTTACCTAGCAGTACACATGTTCAAGTTATAGCTGACAAAGGTATTGTTTTTGCCTGTGGCTTCACTGTAGTGCCACATCAGAGGAGCTAATCAGGATAAACTTTGACCTGTGCTTGAACATTTGCATGGCAGATTCTCAAACAAAACACCAAGTCTTAGTCATTCGGTAGGTCTCACCACCCTCTGAGTCAGCAGTGAACCATTGCCCTAGAATTTCCAAACCAGCCTGCAGCAGAATTATCCTGTGACCAACCAGTGCCTGCAGGGTCAAGGGTTTTTGATCCACACCTACCACTGTTTGTTTTCCTGAAATGCCAGGATCACTCACAAAAATTAGATCCCATTCTGTTAAAGTAGATGCCTATGCTTTCATTCTGAGTAAACAGGGTGAGGAGCTAGAAGGAGAAAACTCAAAAAAGAAAATTACAACAAAGAATTAGAGTTGGAGTACCTTGTGTGGTAGTTAAGAAATGAATAAAACATCAGCTAATCTAACTTCAGGAAGCTTTCTAACTTCCCTCTGCAGTTAGTGCAGAGAGAGAGGTACTTGCAGAAGATGGTCCTTCTCTTCTCTGACATTATAGAAACAGAAAGGATTACTCTTCCCTGGGAGTTAAATTTTTCTGTCCATTGATGGGAACAAAAAAAAAAAAAAAAAAAAAAAGAGGTGTTTTTAAGAAGGACTTTCTGTTAAACAGCTCCACTCTCTTTAGCCTTAGAGCTTTAATCACACTCTCATCAAATTTATACATAATCTTAACATAAATTATTTGTTTACTAGCTGATATTATGTTATATCCCTTTAAGAATCTTAATGATTCATAATACAGCAAATACACTGCGAAATTTACATAGAGAAATACAGACACATACACACACATGTATAAGCATACGTACTGTATATCCAATCAATATCTGAAACTGTCACCAATGTAAAAGAGCCAAAAGTCCCTTCTGTAAGAAAAGCAGAAAGCCAAAAGCACAAAGTGATTACTGATGATGGATTTTATTGCTTTTATTGCCAAACAAGTCCTCAAACAACTGTTCTTTGTCCTGTGAATGCAAAAATCCCAGTACACTGAGATTCTAAGTATTTTCTAACTTATGATGTGAGAAGCAAGGTCATCAAATGCACTGGATTTCTTACCCCTCAGTAAGTAATATTAAAAAATATCTCTAGTCTTAGCCCCAACAGGACTTTGCAATAACAAATGTTTTGTGTGGCCAGACTGATTTTGGAACATCATCTGCTTGACTTTAAATCACTGTTTTGAAACCAGCCAATGATGATACTAAACTTCAGACAATTTCCACACTTATTGTATACTGTTAACTATCTTTATTAAGCTATCATGGTATTTGTTTGAATTTAATACAGTCTTTGCAAATTACAAACCTCTAATATGTAAAAGACCTAATACAGATATCCAGGAAAGATCTTTTGGACTGCAAGACTCAAATCTTCCTTCTTACCTGTAACCTCCTGTGCATTAAACTTCAGATGTAAGCTACCTGCTCTGGCTTTCTACACTGAGATAAGCTCCTGAAGAAGGTGATTAATTCCTCTTAGGCTAGTCATGATGTTAAAAAAAGAGGAGAAAAAATTGGGAGGTGTCTAACTTTATTCAATGATTATAAATGGAATCTTGGTAAATAGCTTATACCTCTAGATCTCTAAATATAAGAAAGATTACTCACACTCCTAATGACTGCTAAGAACTCCTCAGTAAATATCTGTCAAATAAAGAGTAAAGATTTGGTGCCTTAAAACTGAACACAAGACAAAAGCCTATAGTAGAAGCTGACTTTTCTTATGTAGAATTAAAAAATCATAAAATAGTTTGGGTTAGAAGGGGCCTTTAAAGGCCATGTAGTCTAATGGGCCTGCAATGAGCAGGGGGATGTTCAAACAGATTAGGCTGCTCAGAGCCCTCTCCAGCTTGACCTTGAATCATTCCAGGGATGTGGCATCTACCGCCTTTTTGGTTTTTCTCTCTCTTCCCCTCCTTCACTCCCCAGTTTGCAAAATATATGTAAGATTAAGAAGTTTGCATCAGGGAGTATTCTTTCTGCTCTCACTTAAGGTATGATAGAAGGGTAGTTTGCACTCCATTTTTTTCTGTGTGATTTTTTTTTTTTTTTTCAAATTAAACAAACATTTTAGGGCAAGCAGTTGTTTTCTGGATGTTCCCAATCTAAAGTGTTTCAATATTTCCAAATTTCTTCTTTTTAATGATTCCAGAAAATATATTGAGAAAAATTAATGTTAAAATGCATAATCTTGGCTTAAATGTCAAATCAATGTTTCAGACTGCAAGTGATTGGAGTGTTAAGATTTTTCTTGACAACATATTTCTATACCAAAAGAAATGTCCCAAAACTCTATTACTTTGAGCCTAACTGATCATCTCATTTTATATATTGGTGAAATGTAAATTACTGTTTTCTCCAAGCACAAATCTTGATTGTATTTTGGTTGCTGTAAACTACCAGAGCATTGACAATGCATTGCAAAAGGAATCTAACCAGTTATTCCTACTCTCCACTGCTTTGCCAGTAATACAGCAGTAGCAAATTTGACAACTAGAAACAGGACTCCATCTGAAACAGGAACAAACATGTATCTCAGTGGTTTTTAATCTGCCAGATAAGTAGTCTGAACTCCTGGTTTGTACCAGGAGACACAAATAAAATCCATAAACAAAACCCATGGATGAATTGCATGACTACTCTGGCAAAGTTCTACTCTGCGGGAGACTCCGTGATGTTCTTGTAATATTTGTTTTTTTAAAGTTCTTCCACCATTAAAAAAAAAACAACAACTAAAACAACTAAACAAACAAATAAACAAACAAATATGTCTTAAGGAGTGGACCTAATTACAATACTTAGAACATGAACCATAACTATAGTTTTTCAAAGTTAGAGGCCTCAGACTGTGATTTGAGATCAAGTTCCACCTCTGTTAAGAACACAAACCAGAAGACACTTTTAAAAGTCCCCAGACACAATGTAGACAGTACAGCACTTCTAACCAAGAGCCAGGCACGTGGCTCCAGCCGGCAGGTCTAATGAGCAAGATTAGTACCTGTTTTATGAATTAAAATTTGAAGTAAAAAAATAGTGTTTCATTTTCTCAGCAACCTCAGTCTAATTAGTAACAGCAGGTTCAGCTGGCAAATTTCAGTACTTTTCCTCCTTTCATTTCTAACTGAAAGGCTTCAGCCTCTTATTTAGTTTCCTTCTCCTCTAATGTTCTTGTAGTTCCATGCCAGCTACTTCTACTACCTTTTTTTTTTTCCCCCTATTTTATAAGGTTTCATTTTCCAGTAAAAGAAATATATAATGTATGAATTTCTGTAAAAGCTCACACTTTCACATTTGTTTCTCCCCATTGTTAGCAATCCAAAGTAACCACATGTTCACAGCATGTTCTGTCTGGCAGGAACACCCGTTGCTTAATTTCCTACCACCACCCTCATGATCCTGGCAGGCTCTGGCCAGTCAGATACATTTGTTTTCCCTAATTGCCTGATGGCATTTTCAGAAACCCTTTTCAGTGTGAAATGAGTGACCAGAGGAGACTTCTCTAGACATAAGAAAGACTGATAGTCAGCAGCCTGCAGGAGGAAGTCAAAGAGTATTGTTTGCCAGACTGTAATGAACTTGGAGATATATTATGGTTATTAGCTTTTATTTAAACACTCTATTAATCTGATATTTTTTCTTCATGAATTTTCAAAGATACTTGCTTTCCAAAGTGAGATCTGCAGCTCAAAAGACATGCAACTGTCAGTAGCTTCAGGGATCACTAAGTGAATATGTCTACATATTTGTTATTTGGAAGTTATGATTGCTAAGAATTGGGAAATAGAAAACATTTCAGAATTCAATATTTCCAATAATGCAATAAAGTATTGCCTACTAAAAATTTATTGCAGAAAATGTCTTCAGGGAAAAACAAAGTATTTCAGAGAACCATAGAATTGCTCGTGTTGGAAAAGAGCTTTAATATCCTCACATCCAACTGTTCACCTATCAGTGCCAAGTCCTTATGTCCCTAAATGCCACATCTACATGTCTGTTAAATACCTCTGGGGATGGTGACTACTCTACCCTGGAGAGCTTCTTTCAGTCCCTGACTCCCCTTCTGGTGAAGAAAATTTTCCTAATATCCAATTTAAGCCTCCCTTGGTGCAGCTTGAGGCCATTTCCTCTTGTCCTATTACTTCCTACTTGGGAGAAGAGACTGACTCCCATTTGGCTACAGCCTTTTTTCAGGTAGTTGCAGAGAGCAATAAAGTCTCCCCTGAGCATTCTTTTCTCTAGGCAAAGTAATCACAGTTCCCTCAGTTGCTCCTCACAAGACTTGTGCTCTAGACTTTCACTGCCCTCATTGCCCTCCTCCGGACACATTCCATCACCTCAATGTCTTTCTTGTAGTGAGGGGCCCAAAACTGAACAAAGGATTCAAGATGCAGTGAGCAATCTCCTCCCATTTCATATTAGCCCTCCCAGCTTTTGATGGGAATCTCTATGCGATAAGAGATTCAACTAATGTTACCGTATTATCAGTCCTTTTTCTTGAAATACTCTCTATGTTGTCACCATGAAGTTCAAAAACTTCAACAATGTCTAACATTGTCCCACCTTCAAGTGGAACAGTCTGAGAGCTCATAGTTCAGGAGGGAGTCTGAAAAGCATTCAGTTTTGTTTTTACCTTGAGTTACAATGCTTTCACTACAATACCTATGTTGCTAATAGAGTCACATGCAGTCCACTTTATGTTGTCCCATTCTTCCTGTCCATCAGATGTGACACAGGCAGAATAATGTAAATCTAGGAAGAATAATGTAAATCTATTAATTCTCAGTGTGGTACTGAGGAACATGGAGGACTTCTCTGAGTATGACGGCTCATACTTTACTGCAGTAATTTTTCAGCCATTCGTTATTTGAAATTTCATTGGAAAATTATATACACTTTTGGTTCCAGTCAGAGCTCAAGATACAAATCTCCTTAAATGCAATCTATTCCTTGCTCAGGTTCACATACAACATAAAAATAAATTATTAAAGTGAATGAGAAAAAGAAATAATAAAATATAATAATAAAAAAGTGTTTGAATGAAAACAGATTGTATCTTAGGCTATTTCTGTGTACTCTTTAGGTACAAAATACACTTTACAATATTCTTTTCTATGAATTTAAATTTAATTTAAGTAGTCCATTAATATTTTATAGATGTGGTTTGTGACTAGGTGGCATTAGAACTTTTGTTTACAAATGCTTGACTTTTTTTATTGAAATTTTATGTTTTCTTATTTCTGTTAAGATGTCAAGAGACTCTGAGGTTTGGACACCTATTTGTTGAAATGATGATGATGGCTAAAAATATTGTGTTAAGCCTCTTGGGTTCTGGCTGCAATATAAAGTTTGAGTAGAAAGGAAATCAGGCTTTTATACTACTATCATTACAATGTAACAGATATGAACAAACATTTTCATGTAAAAGAACAATAATATTTTGCACTTAAACAACATTTCCTGTCCAGTTATGTCAAAGCATATCACTATTGTGGGTTAAATAACTTAGAGAAGTTCTTCAAGACTCTATCAGGATCAGGAATAGAATCTACAGTCAAATTTTTCTTTTGTGAGAAGTATTAAAAATATAAAAGTTTATGATGTTTATATAATGTTTTATTTGCTTTTTACTTTCTCTGCTCTTTTATAGTAAACAAATGACCTTTTTTTTTCACCTGGAAAAAAAGAAAAACAAGAAATCTTGCAAATTAAAGAAAACTGTAAAGAATATAATTATTAATACCTACAAGAAAGACAAAAGCACTTTGTGGAAAGATGGGGTGTTTTGTCAATGAAAAAAAAAAATTCTGAGTTTTCTAATTAAGTTTACCTACCATTTGCAATTATTGTGATTGGTAACACATGGTATTCATGAAACAGTTCAGTCCTGAAAATGTGTTTTTACAGTGGGTGTTTATTTTTTGTGCATGCGTGAAGGATTTTATTCTTAACTGTACACAAAAGTCTGCTGACAATATGGTTTGGTTTTCCCTGTTGTTCTCAGGAAGCATATACCCAACTCAGGCAGCTTTGTATTTCTCCAGTGACTGTACCAGAGCCATGCCAAATTACTCCAGCTGGGTGTCTGGATCCTTATAGTGAAAGGAAACCATTGTCCTTGCAAATCTGTAGTCTCAAAACTGAGGAAAACTTCTTATCCATTTTGTTTCTAGATTAAAAACTACAGACATTGTTGCAAAGACATTCTCACCTAAGAAAGGTATTCTGTAGTAAGTCTGTCTGATGATTTATCCTGTAACATCATTCCAGAAAGATTACTGCTGCATAGTTTATTATTAAGAAATAAGAATGTTCTATCGATTTAACTCAGTAGATTTACAGAACTGGTGCCAAAAACTTTGTCCATGTTCAACAAGCTTGAATCACTGCAATTCATATCTGAATTCACTTAAGACAAATGGAGTTTTCTGTTGTTAGAGCAGAATACAAATTTATCACTGGTGAAAAAAACTTCATGTTTGAAAATTAGAATGGCAGTAATTTAGTCCAAATTATCTAGCTCAAGTCAAATTCATGTTCTCTTATTGTGTACCCTTTAAAACACAACATGAACAGAAACACTGACTTTTTAAATCTATACCTGAAGAACTGGTGCTTTTACTGGTGGGATCTTATATGAAGAAAAGAAAAACCTGCATATTATTATAACATATAATAAGTAAATAAAAGTCACACATGTATTTGTAGAAAACCTCATGATTATATGTAGGTTATGGCTGAAAACTCCTAGCAGTCTAGTGCCTCTGTATCTAGGCAGGAGAACGAGGTATGGTTGCAAAACAGTTGCTGCAAGATGAGCTGGAGTGAGCTACTTCTGTGAAATTGATCTCAGACAGTTACATTCAATAAAATGCATGAAGATTCTTTCTATACTTTAATTGGGATTTAGGCTTTCTCTAACAGCCTCTAGCAGTCTAAAGTTTCCCACTTCACCACTTCATTGCAGATGCCTTGACTTCTAGCCTTTTATTCCTCTGGACTTCATGTAAAATAAAATGGATGTTCACGCCTAATTCGCACTAATGTCTGTCCTTGTTCATTATGTTAATATGCTTAATGGCTGGCAGCAGTCAGGCTGAGCTACATCTTGTGCATACTCCCATCAGCTCAGAAAATATAACAACCAGGAAACAAATCCATTTAATTAAAGTATGAATAAAAATAAATGGACAATTTTAGGCTGAAGAGTAAAAGTGTAGAACCTTTTCCTTTTTTCCTTCTGCTTTCATGAATTGGGGATTGCTGAGACTAACAGGAGGGAAGGTTGCCAAAAACATTTTAATAGTGTATGAAACTATATAAAAAGACTAGTAATGAATCAAAAGACATTGTCTCAACTAGTCAGCGTATCTTTCAGTCTACTTACATCTTTTTGTGCAGATAATACTTCAGGAACGTGGTGTTTTAACTCTATATGTCAAGCTAACCTGATACAATTTTAGTTCCTACAGGCCTTCCTCTCAGAATAATAATTGTAGGATCATTACTCCTAAATTATTCAGGTCAGAAAATACTTCAGTATGTCTCAACTCAGAACGGGGTCAGCTTTAAGGCTACAGCAAGTTGCCAAATCCAGTTGGGTCTTGTAAACTTCTGAGGAGAGAGGTCAGCCAACCTCCCTGGGCAACCTGCTCCAGAGTCTGACAGCTCTCATGAAACAGATTTCCCTTTAATGATAAGGGAACTGAATCCATTCTATATTAAGATTTAGGGGATTTCTTCTTCACAGTTTCTAAAAACTCACACCCACAGACATACAAGCACAGAAAATCACACAGAGTGTACATATGGCCATCTGGAAGACCAGAATGTGAACACACACATGCACACACATGTGATGCACACACACACACACAGGACCTTCATCCAGGAAAGCACTCATGATCAGACATGTATGAGAAGGCAGGATAGATTGTGTGGATCATGCACAGGGCTTGGCTGGACAAGGGTAAAATCAGCAGCCTGTTTACATGTGATTCTCCCTCCTTCCTGACCTTTTCATTCACCCACTCTTTATTCCTGATCCACCTTAATCCTTTCATTTTCCTGATCTTGACCATTCCTGTAAACACCCAGTAATTCTTTTCATAATTCCACAAGCACCCTCAAATATCACATATGACATTTGCCATTTCTCATGAGAGCTGTGGTTATCTTGTTTCTCCTCTCTTTACCAGTTATAAAGTTGTCTATGAACATCCTCAAGAGTTTCAACAGTTTCTTCAGTGGCTCAAGAGTTCTGGGCCTTGCTATTTTTGCTGTTATCTACTGTTTCTGAGGACCTGTGTCTGGGTGTTTAAATTCCTCTCTCTCCGTTCCCAATCTGATTGTCCTTATATTCCACATATCCTTACTTTTCTATCCAGGCACAAACTTTCCTTTTTCAATTTATGTTGTGTTGTACCTTCCTTGCTCATACCATTGTATGTCTCCATTTTCTTGATATATTCCTCATATCCTAGATATATTCCTGGGATCTGCTGTCTTGCTGGCTTGTGCCACATTTCCCAAAGTTTTTCAATTACTTTCTTGTGTCTGGAGTACTCAAAAATGTGCACAGTATTCTCAGCATGGTCTAACAAGTGTTGAGTTGGTGAGATAATCCCTTTGCTCAGTCAACTGGCCATGGTTTTGGCCAAGGATGTTGTTGGCCATCTTCGCTGACAGGGCACAGTGTTGACTCACATTCACACTCTGTCTGCACTACTCATCACTTTTAGCCAAGCTGCTTCCCCAGCCAGTCAAGCCTCAACCTGCAACATTGTTCTTCCTGCATATGGGCAGGATTTTGCTTTTGACCTTGTTGATTTTCCTAAGTTCCTGTCAACTCATTCCTTGATTGTTGAAGGTCTCCCTGGATGTCAGCCTTTCATTTACACTTTATCAACTGGTTCCCCAGTCACAGTCACCTAATCTTAAAACTGGGATCTTCTATTTGCAGAATATATGAAATGAGACTAATGTTTTTTATTGAAACACTGCTTTTTGAAATCACTATATCATCCTCATTCTCTCTAGATTTCAAGTAGTAAATACTTAGCATGGTGAGTTAGCTGAAAAGATGAAGGTTCCTGGCATGCATTGCTCTTTCACTGCCTGGGATAAGAATTCCCATTGTGTTTGAAAACAAACAAACAAACAAACAAACAAAACCAAAAACTAACAAAAAACTAAACCAAACCAATATAAACTAAAAAAATACTCCTCCCCCCAAAAAAGAAACAAACAAGTCAATTAGTCAAATGCGGTCCCCTAACCATGTTAACTGTATGCTTTCCCATCTGTTTCTTTTCTATTTTAAGGATTCTGAAAATTATTTTTCTGTAGGGTTTCTTTTGAAGGTGTGGTCTAAAACCTGGAAATCAAGGTTACTCTACTGTATTAACTTTCTAAAAATATCATGGTTGGGAAATCAATGGCTAATTATATTCCATTATATCAAGAATATCTATCATTAGTCTATTAAAGCTCTTACTGCAAACTAACAGTAGGAAAGAAGCATATAACAGACAGTAAATAAACCTCCAGAGTAGCAATCACTACATTTTAAGAATTGTTAAATAACTACACAGGAGAACATGCAATTTACATGTCCTCAAACAGTAATTCTTATTTACAGTTCTTATATGGACTAAACTCACTGTGACTTCAGGAGAAACCTGAAGATATAATGCTTAGAACATTTTGATTTGATGAAAAAGATCAGATAGAAAACATACTTAAAATTACTATGTGTGTTGGCATGGAAACCAGGGTGAATAATCACCAAAAAAAAATAAAAAATAGTGAGGTTCAGAGAGCACAAGTCAACTTCTCCTAAAATATACCGCCATAATATAAGCCCAAAATTGTACTAAGAAGTAAATTGTAAAAGAACAACAAAAAGCCCACCCCTTGCATGTACAACAAACATGCCTCCAGCGGGGTTACTATATATGATGAAAAGGAAATAAAATGTCTTTGAACAATTCTATCTCTTGGGATCATCATAACAGTAATATTGATTCATGTTATCAGGATTGATATTTTAAGGATGTTAGCCAAGTCGTCTTGTGTCAATCCTTCAAAGATAACGTTTTCAACTAACAATTTTGGCTATATGAGAGACAAATCATAAAGTGGTTGTCCATGGAATATTGTTACTAACTTTCTGAGATATAAAAGGCTTTGTGAGTGAGTATTTAGTAAAGGTCCCCCTTGGCTTTCTATTGTTGTTGGATAATCCCTCGGCTATCTTAATGTAATCTCAGGAATCTGAGGTTTGAGGACTTTAACAGATATGTTGAAGGCCAAATTCACTTCTTCCTATACAGCTGATAAACTGATAAACAATATAAATAAGTCAAACGGTACTTGTACTAAATAGCGCATAGATTACTTCTGTCTATGTCCCAGAGGTAAGAATATGGTTTAGCTCTGCGCAGAAGGGTGTGGGCTCTACAACAGCACTGTGTCAGGAGGGCTCTCTCAGAGTATAGGCCCTTCCAATGAGAGTCAACTTTCATAAAATCTTAGTAAATGCCAGGGTTGATCTGAATGGATTAATTGTTGAAATCACATCTACAGACCTAATGAGCTGAAAAAGTCATCTCCTCCTTTGTCGTCTCCTCAACCTCACTCCTATTCCTTCTCTTCTCATGAGTCTAATGTGATTATGACAGTCTCATGTATTGCTGGCTTAAGCAGGTTCAAAATCCAAGTATTTCAAGTGTGCAAGTGCAATAAATAAAGTGGAGGAATTAGGGAGAAGGATGACATTACTATAGTAGTGTTGGATTATAATTGTATGTTTAAGAATTTACTGAACTTGGTCTGAATTCAATAACAATATTTTATGAAATTTTATGAGAGTTTCCCTGATTTTTTTCTTATTTTGGGTTTCTTTGTTTTTTCTTTTGGTTTTGTTTGTGTTTTTGTGTGTGTTTGGGCGCGAGGGGAGAGTGGGGGTGGGGTGTTGCATTTGGTTTTGTTCTTTGGTTTGGTTTGGTTTGGTTTTTATTTCTTGGGGTTTTTGTTTGTTCATTTTTTGGGGTTTTGTGTGGGGTGTTTTGTTTTTGTTTTTGGGGTTTTTTTTGGTTTGGTTTGGTTTGGGTCTTTTTTAGATCCTAAATAGAGAATGGCTGTAGATTTTATCTAGAAGTTTTTTTACAGATATACAGCTTGTATTTTTTTTTATTTTTTTTCCTAGTAATGATAAAGATGATGCTAACTTAATTAAGTTTTGATAAGAATCTTGTGAAATTACATCTGAATCTTCAGACATTAGGTGAACTTGAGGATCTTCAATGACATGGCTTCTGAGATTAAGCAGCAGGGCCTGTAGGATAGAAACTGGATTTAAAACAAAACAAAATAAAACCAAACATAGAGGCATCTAAAACAAAAATTTCATTATTTCCTCCATCTTTTCAGTGTCTCTTTGTGTGTAAAGATTTATTGGTTTATACATAAATATCCCTTGGAAGCATTTACACTGCATAAATACTGTACATTACTTTTTGGGACTTTGTTTAGGGTTTTTTTTTGTTTGTTTGTTTGTTTCTGTGTTTGAAAGCATGTCAGGATTCTCTGTGCCATGCAGAAACAGTGTGTGCTTTCCTTTTGGCATCTTGTATCAGCACAGCAAATTGTTTTGTTAAGTGCCACTTGTTCAGTAAGTGTAACAAAATTAAAGCCTAAGAAGACGAATTGTATATAAGGACAGAGATCAAGGAGCAGTTTATTTTAGAAATGTCTCTAATAGGCATATTTTTTCTTTGAATCAAGGAAATATTTGATTCATATCAATGGACACATCAGGATCATAAAAGGGCATCTGTACTTTTCAAGGCTTTGTGTATATAATTGATTTTCAAAGAAACTTCATCACTCATGTATTACTTCTGCATGAAAATATTTCTTAAGTGTTAGTAGTTTTTAAATGCAGTTGTCAATAGTATGATTCATAAATGTGAATTATTTTAAAGACAAAAAGAAGGTCAAGGAACTGCCTATCTGCAGTTCAAGACAAATCAGTTGGACTGTTTAAATAATCCAGCAATGTTTATAATCTAAGCAAAAGTCTGCAAGACTGCAAGAGGTATCAAATAAACCACTAATTGCTATCTCTTTTATGTTTTTATTTGAGGTATATTTATATACCTCATCTATATATTTATTTGAATCCACTGAATATTTAATATGTTCATTACTCTGTGAATTCATAGGTACATTGTATGGAAAATATTTAAGAAGTGCATTCATAATGACTCTAAATGACCATGTTTATATATTTATAGACCATTCCTATCTTAGCTGATGGAGTAAAATGAGTCAAGGTAATGACTACTGAATAATCTTCTTTGGAAATAATTCTGGCCACTTCAGCATACCTCAAAGGTATGGATATGTTAAACTTTGTATTAAATACACATTATGCCTCAAACAGGTGGAAGAAATAGGAACTGGTATTTTTATTTAAGTTTTACATCTTATTTAGGCTTGCAGCATCAGTGGCCACTTATCTTTCAAGTTAAGGATATATTTGACTTATCTTACCCTAATCTTTTTCCACATTAGTGGAGGTAGGATCTAATTTCTGAATGTACCAAATGTTCAATATTCTTTGAAAGTTTTAGAAAATGTTTGCTATTTTGCTCTTTGAAAAATGATAAAGTAGGCACATCTTTAATGCCTATCACTGTGTTTAGAATAACAGAAAGCTGCCTGAAATGTTCAGCTCATAGCAAGGTGCTTCCCCTGGATGCATTTTGTCTAGGTGTAGACAGGAATTGTGACTCATATGTGTGCTTTTCATACAAACCCTACTGACCTGATTGGTCATGGAGTTGTTCATTGTGTGGATCTCATTGGAGTGCATCATAGAGTGATTTAGATAACAAGGAACATCTTACTGTACCTGTGATCCAACCTCTTTTCCAAAGCAGGAACAACATGGAAGTAGATTTGCCTTTAGAGTTAGATCATAGTCCATACACACCTTATCATCCTTTCCAAAGGAAACATGGTACACTCAGGTCTCACATATGTGCACAGATCAGTCAGGGAGACACAGGCATGCATATGTTAAAAGGGGAGAGACATGGTTGAACTCACTGCCTTGTACCATAGATTAATTTTTTCTGCTGTTACTGAATCACAATTTTATATTATGCAGAAGAGTATGATATATAGTAAAATGAAGTGACTGTTGCTCAGCCTAGGTGTGTGATTGGTGACATCAGTGTGAAAACACATAAAGAGGTTATCACTAACTTTGGAGAATATATTGCACAAAAGCTGAAAATCATGTCAAATCCATTCCTAATTTATATCAATACAAAGAAATGGCAAAAAAAAATAAAATAAAATAATGCAATGAGAAGACTGAATGAAAGTATTTAGAAGGATGACTAGTGCAGCCAGTTCTAAGATGTGACCTTTCTTTCATTCCACTGCCTCTGTACTACTAGGGGGTTAATATCTGTGTGCAGTTCCAATGAACAAAAAATTGCAATTATCTAGAAGGGTAGCTGTGGTCATAAATAAAAGATTCTTATTTATCAAAAACTCCAACAAACACAACATCACTAAAGAAGATATATTAGAGTAAAAGCACAGTCTCTGAACTTTTACACTCATCACATTGAGAGAGAAATGCTGAAATATACAATCTGCAGAAATAATTACGTTAATTTCTGTAGATCTCTATGCTTGAGAAATAGAGCTGATGATATTGAAAGCTTCATCTATGATGGTTTTGTAGTAATAAAGCTTACCTGTAAACTTAAAACCAGGGAAAAGGTCTTTGAAGTACATGTCTACTAAAATCCTTCTGGCTTAAAGGGTGAAAATGGGTGAAAAAGGTCTAAAGTAATAAAGTTTCTTATAAAGAAACAGATTTTTTTCCTGACTGTTAACCCTCCCCTTCTGCTACCCCAGGATGAAACCAACCTTAAATACTCTTTTTGCAAGGCATAATTTCAGAATACTGCCAACAGAAAAACTGTAGTTTTGGGGAAGGAAGCAAATGATGTCTGCAAAAGATCTTGATTCCAAGCAGATGTCAGTAATAAAAGAAAAGCAAAATAGAGAAAATCCATGAGGCAGAGGCAAGGTGTTACCAAGTTCAAAGTATTTTTAAAGTTTTCACTACAGCTACATTTCAGAGGGCCATCAGACCATAACCTGAAAGTCTGCAAGATCTGTGGAAGTGATTCACAACAGCTGCTCTTCAGTTTATTGAAACTCAAAAAAAAAAAAAGAAAAAAAAAAGGAGAAAAGAACAGTAATGAGGAAGATCCAGCATCTCAGGAAAACAGAATTAACAGGAAGGCAAAAGGGTATCTGTTATAGTACTCAGGCAGCTGAACAGGCTGCTGAACTCTGGCCTGATGATGGTGGAAGTCAGGAGTCTGGCACACACATTTCCTGTTTTGCATTGTTTCGTGAATCCCAAACAGCTGCTGTGCCACTGAAGTCAGGAAAAGCCTCACCCAGCTCATTGTTTTGGACATTATGACAATAAATATTAATGACGCAAAATTAGAATTCTTCATGCCAGGGCCACCAGTGTGTCCCATGGACTTTACTGTGGTCATGATTTTATGTTGATTTTTGGCATCCTTCTTAAAAGTTTAACCTCTGAGATTCCAGTGAGAATTCTGTGTTATATCTACTATATACTATATTATGTAATGTCATGTATTGTAATGTAATAGAACAAAGAAAATCAAGGACGGTCTGAATTTATGTCATCTAAAGGGATATCATGATAGAAACAGAAAAACTAAGCAGAAAGATAATTTAGTTTCTTGGACAGGAAGCCTTCAGAGAAAACTGAGCATTCTCTCTGAAAATCTAGCATTTGGTTGGTTGGGTTTCTTTCTCAGTATGATTATGTTGACATTTTATTAAATTTTAAGGATTATGGTTTCTAGGCATGTTTCTGAAAAAGCAATTTAACTCCTACTCAAGACCTGACTCACCTTCTGTTGAATTAATGTAAATATTCTCACTGATCCTAGAAGAAATTGTATTAATTTAGGTTTTATTTGAATGAAATTACTAAAGTTAGTGGGATCTTAATAGGCATAGGAGGACCTATGCTTATTTTTGAGCAAACCCGAAATTCTGACATATGATCCCTTGTTTTTACAGAATGACAGAATAGCTGAGGTTGGAAGGGACCTCTGGAGATCATTTAGCTATGTTTAATGGCAGCTTATCAAAGCAGATTTTAAAGATCAATTACTTATCCTTTGACGTAAATTATGCCAGTTGAAAATGTTTTCTCAAGACAATATGTCTAGAAGCATTCTTTAAAAACTGATGTCATCTAAATATTTTAACCTGTAATATAAAATACATCTCTTTAGTAATATGTAATTTTCTCAGGCATCCCCTAGAAAAAAATCACTATTTAAATTTATTTATTTTTATAAATATATGCAATCTCCTCTCCTATGAGACAACAAATTTACAGTTATCAGTTACAATCGATAAGAGTCTTTCTCTGGAGCTGCAAGAAGCTGAAAATTCTCTCTAAATAAACATCAGTTTATAATGTGACAGACACTCCAAAAAGTTTGTCACACTGTATGACAATATTTCTTGGCCAGAGAAGAAATCATACACAGTTTTTCTTTCCTTTATTCATCACCTTTGAGACTTCTGTCATTATGAGTTTTGTATTATTCTTGTCCATAGACAGACAGTCAGGAAGGAGTCAATGCTATTAATAGCAAAAGCTACTGCAAAAGTTCAAAAGGGAACAAGTTCTCTAATAGACAAAGACTGCTGTGTTTATAAGGGGTTCAAAGCATTTCGGAAGGAGGACTCATACCTTTGAAGCACTGGATATTAGATCCTTGTGTGGAATCACCAAAGGAAAGAGAAAGTGAGGGAAAGGAGTGCTGGAAACAGAATGTTTCTTCTGAAATAGTGAACATCAGGTAATCAAAGTACAGTCTCAGATTTTATAAACATGCACAGAGCTGTCAAATATTCAAGCATTTGTACACATTTACTTCTGTAAAGGAATAGAGTTTTATGCTTTGTAGGCACTACAGCATGGAAGGAAAACAATCAGCAAAAGATGTTCAAAAGATTTTTTTTTTTTATTTTTTTTGGCAGCTAAAAGAAGGAACAAACTATGAGTAAAAGATATGTGCAGCTCTTCTGGAGAATTTCTTCAAATATTATACTAAATAAGCAGTCAAAGTTATATTCTGTGAGTCTTTGTATTCATTCAGCATATTTTTACCCTTGTCAGAAACTGCTAATCCACACAAGAACAAAACAAACTAGGAACTTCATGATAAGCAGCTCTCTTTTAAGACTCTCAGCATTTCACAACAGACCAGGCTCCACACAATGTCTAAATTATTTCTTAAATTTACTTAGATTTTTTTTTTAATTTTATGGGTTTTTTTGCAAATTTGTCTTCAAAAAGCAGTGACTTGTATTTGCCTTACGGGTGGAAATTGTAAGACAATCAGGCTGAAAGAAAGTACTTTTTGCTTATAGCAATTATCTAGAAACTATAACTTTGTGAATGAGCTAGATATCTTTATGATGTACTTTATGCATGAGGTCAGCCAAAATAATCAGTCTGGTCCTTTCAATATTAAGATCTATCATTCTACTTCCTCTTCTATGCTCTTTTATTACTTTTAAATGAACTTGGAGCCTGATCTTAGAATACCCATTTTCAAATATTTCATAGTTACCCACCTGGAACTGACTCATGATGCCTTCTAAAGGTGAAACACTCTATGCAGCATGCTGGTTGTAGCAGTGCACCTCACCTGTATACCAGGGAAATGCTAGCTCTTTAGATCTTTGAACAATATGTAGAAGCAACTGTTAGTGCCACAAATGTTTATGAGCTTCTGTTATCATGCTCTTCATTGTACTTTCTCCCAGGAGTTGAGGTTCAGTCCTTTAAAATCCTAGTGGGTTCATAACTTTTCATTTTTATCTCTTAGCTTTATTCTGGTCTCTCTTCATGGTGTGGGAAGGCTGTGCAGGCAGTATCCTTCCAATAAGCCCCCCCTGCACCAGAACTGTACTAATTCTGAGAAAGGGACTAAATTTTTTTCCTCCTTAAGTAATGTGGGAAATTTCCCTAGATTTGAAATTCTATGTAGTGGAGCATATAATGTAATCCTATGTCACCCTTTTTCAACCACCTCAGTAGAAATTGTGACCTCTAGAATAGTTGGGCCCAAAGAGAGTTCTTTACACCATGCTGCTAAGGCACAGAGGTTTTTCAAATGAATGGGAAGCAAGGCCACAAACATCATTAGCAAACATTCACCATGGGAAAAACAAGAGAAGAAACTTGAGAGTTTCAGTGAAAGTCTGAGTTCTTGCAAAATTGAAAATCAGTTCTGTCATTAAGCTTGTAAATTCCTAATGGCTGAAACTACCAACATACATCAGAGAATTTAATTATTAATTATAGAGGTTTGTGTTTTAGACATATCCAGCTGGATTATGTTAACTTAGAATTCACAACTTTCTGTTATAAAACTCCACGGCATCATTGTATTTTAATTATTTTGAATAGTGGAACAGCTGATTTGACTCTAAAAACAATTGTGGATTATCTCAAGTTGATCCTTCCCTTTTAAGTCTCCTCTCTCTTCTTTAGCACCATAAACCCCTCAATAGCCAAACTAGACCTTCGACCTGTGTTTTAAAAACAAGAGTAGGGATTTCCTCTAAGGCAGATGTCAGTAGCTACATGTAAATCAGCCTGCCAGATGCAGTGCCATTCAGGGAATACTTGAGCAGACAGCTTTCCCTCCAAGGCAGAGAGACATCCTCTTAGCAGTGTGACTCAAGGACAAAAGGACATGGCAAATGCAATAACTCCAAACATAATCTACAAGCAGTCTAAAACCTTTTAATAGTTGGAAGCCGCTCCTCATCCTGGGGCATTTTTTTCCCTTTTTCTAGTTGGCAAAATCTGTTGATAAGGCAGTCAGCTTTGCTATCACATTTTCAAGCTAACCAAAAATCTTGTAATAAAAGATAGCGTTAAAATATTTTGTTGGGCTTATTTGATTGTGTGTGACTGTGGGTAGTGCATCATGATGTGTGTCCTTTTTTTTACATCCCCCAAAGGGAGAACAGTCAAGTGTTCTATTCAGATAGATCACTGATTAATGTTCACGGTTCTCAGGATTCACTGGCTTCAGGAATTGTTTATTGAAAATATGTAGCTCAGTCTCAAAGCCAACAACATTCCCCCAGGGTGCCCATTAAGCAGAAGGGCAGAACGGTTGTAAACAATCTACTTTCTAAAGTCAAAGAATTTGATAGAAAAGACATCTAAGTGATATTTAGCAAATATTTTATATTTTGCTGTGTGTAGTTTTCAGGAAGAGAAAAAAAGGGGAAGACAAAAATTTAAAAAGAGTTACTCAAGGGAAAAATATCATAATCTAAAAATACCTCTATAATAATAATCTAATAATATTTTTCACTAAGTGAATATATCCCCATCTGTGCCAGTTGATGAGAATGTGTTCCACAGCTTTTCATGGAGAAACAGTACCCAGGAACAACAGGCCAAAGAGAGGACAAGAGTGAAGGCAGTGTATGAGGGTTTCCCAAGGAGTGGTAAAACCCAAAAAATGCTGAACCCAAAAGAACTGATAAAGTCAGGGTGTGAAGAATCTGATGCACCTGTGCAAGATCACAAGTGCAGATGGGCACCCACTGTGGCTCTGACTGACCACTGACTGCTGTACACAGATAAAGACTACAGGACTTCTACTACTGTAGAAGCTACTTCTGTACCAACCAGCACAGCAAGGGGGTCTCCTGACACATCCCAAGAAGGCCCTGTCACACCACAGCAGACCCACTGCTTTAGGGGAGCACCACTGGACATCACCCCCTTGGGGCTGACCTGCCTGCTGATTCTTTGGTCTGGTATCTTGGAACAAGCATGTGACAATACCAGTGTACTATGTGAGTCCATAAGGGTGCTGTGTTATTCTTTGTTAGGAGCAGCAGTTTGAGTCTAGTATTAATAACAGCTTAATGAATAAAAGGTGTCCTAAGAAATTTTGGCTATAATCTGTGCCTTTCTCTCTGAATCCCCTACTAGATAGGGGAATTTACAACCGATACATGCCCAAAGAAATAGAGAGAGGAGGAAAGGCAACATTAGGGCATTTATAAGTGCTACAGGGTGCAACATAAAAATTGTGGGTCAGTAAAAATTAGGCAAGCAAAGATGTTTTGAGAAACAGGCATGAATAAATGCTTATATTCTATTTGCAAGAATGATAGATTCTCTGAAACTGGTATATTTCTTTCATACTATGTATAAATGCACCATGATATCTGATCATATCTTTCTCTATCTTTTGCATGTCATTCTCTTCAGAAATTCTAGAGTAGAGGAATTGTTTTTTTAAGTGCTTGCACAGAATTTATCTCTGCAGTGTAAAATAAGACTGGCTATTAAGTAAATAATAATAATTGATTGATATAAATGAGAATGTAATGTTTTAAACAGGAATGTGTGAGCATCTAGTCTCAATTTTGCATTACCTCGAAGGACTAAATTTAGTTTTATCACTCTTTGTCATATGTAGGGCTCATGAAAGTATGCTAAATGTTCATTAAAGAGAATAATTTGTGGTAAACAACTGTAACTTTAGCAACATCTCTTTCTAGGAATAATAATTACATCATAGAGACATAACTTGGTTTTCTCTCTATTTGTTTTTAAATGTCTCAGTAGCCAATTCTGATTTGGTGAAATGCACCAAGGCAAAACACTTTCATTTTATTAGTAGTACAATTGATTTTTTTCTTATTATTGTTGTTTCATATTATGTTGTTTCTAAGCTGAAAATTAATGAATTATATTTGCAAGAAATTCGATGTCTTTAAGCTTGTAACACTATATTTGCAAATTTTAACCTGCATAGTAATAATTTTTTTTCATTATTACAGGTATTCAAAATTATCATGAGACCATTGACTTTAGCTTCACATAATTATTTGCTAAAATGTGCATGCAGCTTCTCTTACTTTCAGATTCTAGTTTCATAATGTACATTCTAATGAGTTTTATTTAATCAAATTAAAAAATAATAATTCAAAAACCTAAACCATACCAAACAGCAACAACAATAACTACAACAACAAAATGACTTAGTGGCAGAAAGAACTTTGAAAATGTTCTGTAAATTAATTTTCAAATTTATTCAAGCTTCTGAGAATGAGTCCAATTTCAATTCTGGAATGAAATCCAAACTCGGTGCAGTTTTTCATAGTTTCAAGTTTCATTGTAAATTCCTGATAAAAGTATTGCATATTCAAAATTGTTATTTGTTGTTAGTGTTCTATTAAATATTAGTGTTGTATCTGAAATTTAGATTCAATTCTTAGAGTGTTCATATTTAACCTGATCAGATTTTTGCTTCAACAATGTGAATTGAAACAACAGCCTGTAGTGAAGTCCTGTCAGGAAAAGTATTAATCTCCAGTCACCCACTACTAGGGGTGATGTTACTCAAGAAGTACTACAGATTGGTTGAAAAGGGAACACTGGAGCTTTGTGTTCCAAATGTATGCCAGATACAATCTGGAACTGGTCTCAGACCAAAGCTGTCAACCTGAATATCAGGTTATGTTTTTGAGTTCATGACTTGAAGATCTCAGTGTTGCTGCATCATCCTAGAATCTCTCTCCTCTACTAATCCAAACAAAGGGCCAAACCATGAGTTCAGGCATTGACACATATGTCCTGTTGTTTGTTTTACCTCATGTCAATCCCAGGAAATGCCTGAATTCCAGGATCTGTTCTCATAGAAAGTACAGAGGAGGCCCGTGAGTCGAGGATGCTGCTATCTGTGACATACACTTTCTAGAAGTGACAAAAACCAAGCCTTGGAGCATTTTATCTGCTACCATAGACATAGCCATGTAATACAAATTTGGTTTGGATCATCAGGGTATTTCTAGCAAATTACCAAGAGCATGCTGAACAGAGTTTATGCCAGATTTCTGATTTTATACATTTTCTAACAGCTGGGAGAGAACTCTCAATACCTATTCCCATGCAGGCTGTAAGAAAAAATGTCCTTAAAAAATGTTTGAAACATAATCAACAGAGCCAGTTTGTACCAGTTAATATTCTGTCAGAAGAAAAGATCACTTCTTATCCAGTACCAAATGTCCTAAACTGAGGGGATGGTTTAGTTTTGTAAACTCATAGCCTGACAACTTTTTCTAAGTGAATATTTTGTATGCATAAATTCTGTTTTGTTTGGTCTCTTTCTGTCCTGTTTTCCAGGCTTTCTTCTGCAGTCCAAAGAATTTTCAAGCAGTAAAGATGAATGACCTGTGGAAATTATAATATATTTTGACTTGTACAGTTTAAAAAAAAAAATAAAAATGTAGCAAATCAGGACACTAGAAATATTTTTTTAAATGAAATTTTTCTAAACATATAGATCTGTTCAAAGTGCATCAGTATTTAGAAAACCACTCCATGTGTAACACAGATGAATTTTGTTTATATTTTCCTGTTCCAATTTTCCCTCAAAAAACCCCTCAAAACATGCATGACGCTAGGGGTTTTGAGTAGAGACTCCCCACCACTTCAAGTCACAGTCACCAGAGTCTTTTTGTCTCTAAATATATATTTTATTATAATATTCTGATAATAACCTAAAAATGAAATTATTATTTCAGCAAAGTCAACACTATTAGCAAGAGAGACTGAAACTTCCCTCCTGTCTGTCTACATTTAAAAAATAAATATTTTTTCAACAAACTTAAAAAGGTATCCAGGGTTAAAGCAGAATGTTTCTTGAGGAAAAAGTGGGTTTCATCTGATCACTTACCCATTTTTTTCAAGCAAATTCCTATATAGACTGTTCATAATCTACTTTGAAGGTAGCAATATGATAAGCAGCTATGGGAAACCTCACAGCTTTTGGGTTTTTATTGATGAGTCTCAAGGGTATGACTAATAGACAAATAAAGAATTCTCAGGTGACCATGGCTAATAACTTTATCTTTAGAAGCTGGCAATGTTTCTCGTTGATCTACTAATAAAAAGGTTGAAGTATCAAAGAGAAAGCATATAGCAGATTTATTATCATAGTTATTATTTCAAACTACATTAATTCAGCTTTCAATATGTCTTCATCCAAGAAAAAATGTATTTTATTTTGTTAGATTAAAATTCACACTGTAACAAATATTAATAAATTAAATGTAATATTTGTGATGTGAAATAAACTTAATTGGAAAGGACATAAGACACATGGAAGTTATTAGAAGTCTTTATATAAGAATAAGTTACCACAGAAACTTTATGCAAGGTACAGTAAATGTGAGAAGTACTCACCAATACATTTGAATCTGTGAATGATACTTGGGCAAATTCATGTGCCAATTACTATAGGAATCTGTTTACTTTTTCTGCTGTTTCTCAATTAGTGCAACAACCACCTTGGGTCTCATCTCTAGTGCTTGTTGACACAAGTGTCAATGTTCCATGAAAAGGTACAGGTGGTGTGAAATGTTTGTCTTTTGCTACTTTGTTTTGACATTTCTTCTGATCTTTTTGTGCTTCATAATGTAATTGGTAATTTGAAATAACTATAAGAGGTACACGAATGAGTGACAACTACAAAAAATTATTCTTCTTGCTTCATATATTCTGAATATGTTTGTGTCCACCAGCTGGTAAAGAAATTTGTGGTTAATTTACACATCATTTGCATCCTGTTTCAATGTACATTGAGGTCAGATGAAAGACAAAAAAAAAAGATGCTGTTCTATCAACACATTTAAGGTTGAAAACCTGATATGTTTACTGTTTTTCTTGACATACAGGCTCCTAGAGTCAGGTTATTATTTGGGACAGATCTTTTTAATTAACAAACAAACAAATCCCAAACCAAACAAAAATAAATATCCCCTCAAAAACACCAACAAAATCTCCTCCACCTATGTAATAGAAATAAGGGCTAAAAAATCAGTCAGATGAGTGAAGAAAACCCTAAGGTTGTTAATTTCAAATGAGCCTTTGGGATGAGAAAATTTTAGATCACTTAAGTTGTAATTGCAAACTATATATTTAAGAAAAGCATCTAGGCTTTTTTGTCCCTTCTCTATATTATTCAAATTTGTAAACTTTGAGTGAGTTACTTACAGATTCATTTACTCAATGAGAACTGTTTTTCCTTTCCAATCAGCTGACACAAAGTTTTCTGTCTATAACATATTTAACAATACAATTAATAATTCATGAAGTCAAGTAAACCTGCACTTCTAAACAAACACTAAATAAAATAACTTAGTAAAAAATGTAAGACTTCTGGAGATTTTTGGCTCCTTGGAAGCCATTGTCTCAGCATAACAGTTTTAGGACATGGAGTTTGTTTGAATGAAAAAGATGTGTTGTAATGATCTGTGAATGCTACTGTTGGTAGCCAAGTCCCAAGTAAAATGGGAACTGGCAGGCATCTTGTGGGTGATTTGGGAAACCCAAAGGAGGATGCCCAAGACTCCTCAAATGGAAAATTAAAGGATATTTTATCTGGGTGTTTTGGTAAGCACTGAGGACTTTTTATGAAAGCTTGATTCATTCAAGCATATAAATAGAAGGTCATTTACATTACAAGACTAATTTAGGTCACCCAAGTGTCCTCTGAGAGTAGAGCTGATAGTGACTAGTTGCCAGTATTGGCAGGTTGGGAGGCCAAGTGACCCTGAGAGAGGCAGCTTCCTGCTGCATTCTGTCAAGAGCTTTCCTGAGAGCTCACAACAGCAAGCTATTCTACTACAGTGCAACGCAGAAGAGAGTATCAGGAAATACATGTGTTCATGAATGTCAAGCAATATTACAAAACCAAAATCATTTGCTATTTCTTTTCTTAAAAATGTATCAAGTTTCTGTTGACATGTCTTCACAGAAGCCATCTGAATTGCAGTATGGATTCATTTGGTTTAGTGATTACGCAGTTTTAGGAAACCCAAGAGAAGTTCATAATTTAAAATGAATCATGAACAGTTAAGAGATTGGTACTGAAGTTGGGAAAAATGCTATTAGAGGCACCATTAAAATTGTGCAAGTCTAAGATACCATATATTCCTCATACTAAACATTGCTGTTCTAGTGCCGATTAATTCAGCCAATTGGAATATAAATTAGTTCGCTGACCTATGTATAATAACTCCAGACAAGTGGCTGTGAGGGAGGGGAGGACAGTTATAGTGCTTCATCTGGACTAGGCAATGTTGTATGTATTATTAAAATCAATAAAAGTAATATGTGAAACCCAAAAATACAAGTCTTGGGCAAAGTCAAACCATAAAGCAGTATTTATGAATTAATAAAAGCATGGTGTTTATGTTTCTTTTACTATAAAATTCACAAGTGGCACCCAGTTACTGTTTTTTTCCTTAAGTCCACTTATCATCATGTTTCCAGAGGTTTGTTTGTTAAAAATATTTCTGCTGATCTTTCCTGAGAATTCCAGGGAAGGAAAAAGAGTTAAAGAACTCTTTTGTTTTTTTTTTCTCTAATTGTTAGTTTTATCTGGTGTGGTTGACACACCTGAAGGACAGAATGCTGTTCAGAGAGACATGGTCAAGCTCAAGAGATGGGCCCACGGGAATCTCATGAGGTTTAACAAGGTCAAGTGCAATGTGCTACACCTGGGTCAGGGCAACCTCTGGTATCAATACAGGTTGAGGGATGAAGAGGTCAGGAGCAGTCCTGCTGAGAAAGACTTAGGGGTGTTGGTGGATGAGAGGCTGGACACGACCTGGTAATGTGCACTTGCAGCCCAGAAAGCCAATTGTGTCCTGGGTTACACCAAAATCAGTGTGGCCTGCAGGTCAAGGGATGGAATTCTGTTCCTCTATTCTTCTTCAGTAAGACCCCACCTGGAGTGCTGTGTTCAGCTCTGGGGTCCCAGCACAGGAAGGATGAGAACAAGTTTGAGTGAGTCCAGAAGAGAGACACAAAGATAGTTTAGAGGGATGTAGCATTTCTCCTAGGAGGAAAGGCTGAGAGAATTTTAATTGTTCAGTCTGGAGAAGAGAAGGCTTTGGGGTGACTTCATTGCAGCTTTGAACTACCCGAAGGAAGTCTACAAGAACAACAGAGACTATTTACAAGAGTGTGTAGTGACAGGACAAGGAGCAAAGGCTTCAAACTGAAAGAGAGTAGGCTTAGATTAGAAATATGGAAGAAGTTTTTTTTTTGTTGTTGTTTTTTTTTTTACTGTGAATGTAGGGAGATGCTTCAACAGGATGCCCAGAGAAAGTGTGGATGCCCCATCTCTGAAGTGTTCAAGAGCAGGTTGGATGGAGCTCTGAGCAACATGGTCTGTTGAAATTGTCTCTACCCACAGTGGGTGGGGTCAGAAGTAGATGATCTTTAAGGTTTCTTCCAACCTAAACCATTCTATGGTTCTATGACTCTTTGATTCTATCATTCTATGATTTTATGATTCTTGGTCTAAGTTAAGTCTGTTATCTCTACCATCTATTTGATATCCTTTTAATTAAGGATAATTATCTATCAGTTAAAACATTACCTTTGACAAAACCCACCTGACCTTCATATTGTTATTAAAGCACTTAGACCAGTGTTTTAATAGAGTTGAGTAGACAGTGGTTCTTTTATATCACCTCTGTTGGAACTTTCACTTTAGCTACATAAGATTAAGGAAGATTTCTGGGATTTTTTTAAAACAGAAATTCAAGTTTCTGTACTGCTGTAAGATATATTTTAATGATGTTGTTTATAATATTAATATTTTATTTACAATAGAAGTTTATACATTTATAAGTAATTTAAATTACTTATAAGAAATTTAAATAGTTAGAAATAAATCATATTCATTTTGAAATGAACTCATTTTTTAGAACAAAATTATTATATATTTTATTTAGAATTTTAAATGTGAGACTTTTATATTTTTTTAAATAGTTTAAGTATTTTTTAAACAAAAAAAAAAATTATTTGATTGATGCAAATTCCAAATTATGTTTTCCATCTACAAAATAGCTTTCACTGGAAATTATTTTTATTTGAAAAAAACAACTGTCTACCAGTGACTTATTTTATCATTTTCTGCTCATGTTGATATGTTGTATTTTGTAACTGACATTATAACTGACCTAAATTATGTAGTGTATTTCCCATTTGAACATATTGGGCTGCTGCTAATTTGTGTTTCCTGTGACATTTTACCTTTCTGAAAAGTGTTATAGACAGATGAAGTGCTATTATCTCAGTGGACAATGGAGGATTCAACCTTACTAACAACATAACAGATAATACTTTTTCATTTTCATGTATCCAGGCAGTCTGGGTTACTGTGTCCTATATGGTGATACACTGAAAAGATTTTGAGAGATGTACTATAACAGGTCAGCATAGACAAAAAGTGTGCATAATTTCTAGTATGTTTGTTCATGAGAATGGTTTGTGCCAGTACTTAAGAAGGAATACATTTACCACACATGTAAATGTATGTTCTTCTCATTAATCTCTAAAATCAATGTAGTCAATGTAATGTTAGTGAAAGACTTAGTAACTTGGATTACTTAGCTTCATGTGGTTTAACTTGCTTTCATTCTGTTGTGTCTTGTCATTGCACATTTCCCCCTCTGGATTTATTCAGTATGTTAGCCATTAATTGTCTCTGAAAAAAAAAATCCTGCAAAACTATACAGCTGTAAATATGTAAATGTGAAAAACGCTTGCCTTAAATGTGTTTCTGATTTAATGTTCATAGCATCATAGCTACATATGTCATGATTTAACCCTAGCCCACAGCCAAGCCCCACACAGCCACTCACTCACTCACTTCACCAGCAGAATCAGAAGTGTAAAAGCAAGAAAGCTCAAGGGTTGAGATAAAGACTGTTTAACAGGGAAAGCAAAAGCTATGCACACAAGCAAAACAAAACAAGGAATTCACAGCATCCCATGGGCAGGCAGGTGTTCAGCCATCTCCAGGAGGGCAGGGCCCATAACACATTACCATGACTTGGGGAGACAAACACCGTCAGTCCCAACACTCCCCCCTTCCTCCTTCTTCCCCCACATATACTGAGCATGATGTCATATGGTCTGGAATATCCCTTTCGTCACTTTGGGTCACCTGTCCTGGCTCTGTCTCCTCCCAGCCTCCCATGAACCCCCAACTTCCTTGCCAGCGTGACAGTAGGAGAAGAAGAAAAGGCCTTGCCTCTGTGCAAGCCCTGCTCAGCAATAACAAAAACATCTCTGTATTGTCAATCTTGTGTTCAGCATGAATCCAAAACACAGCCCCATACTAGCCACTGAAGAGGAAATTAAGTGTACCCCAGTGAAAGCCAGCACAACATACCATCTCCTTAAACGTACAGAGATGTGTTCTCAATGTTATTTGAAGAAAAAAAAAAAAAAGAAAAGATGTATTTAATGGATTGAGAAGTCATTAAAACTCAAGTGCATTTTAATAATTTATTTCCTGGAAACTTTGTGGTCAGAGTTGTTAAAAACAAATAGATTTGACTGGGGATGAGCAAAAGTAGCTTCTAAGACAAAAAAACACAAAGAACCATAGAAAACTGAAATGCAACATAAAGATCTGAAGAATTACCCCATGGACAGATGTTATTTTTCTGTCTTTTGCCTCGAAGATGCATTTCACATTCAGCATGCAACTGTATTTTCAACTTGCTTGTTTTTGAAGTGTAAAAACAAGCATTGAATAGTGATCAAGATAGAGATATGTCTGTGTGCTTGACAAAGCTTTCTACAATTGAAATAACTGGACCATACAGAACAAATTAGCTTTGTGAAAATAAGATAATTTTTTTTCCAAAAATTATTGGTTATTTATAATCAGGAGCAACATATTTAAAAATATATATTCTTAAAAGATGGCTGAATTTCTTTCTGTGTTTCTATGTTCCTTGTTGGAATATTTCCTTGTGAAATAAAACCATTCATTCTGCACGAAACATATTTTACATAATTATTTTTTGTTGATAATTCATATGTGCTGAGATTATATGACTCAATGGATCCACCAGACTTTCCATAGTTTCCCAGATTAACCAGTACATTCTGTTGTGATTTTTAAGAACGGGTAGCTTCATGTGCTAAATATATTAGCTAACACCAACCTTTTAAGACTTCATAAGAGATTAATTTTCCCTATTCAATTGTTTTTATTAACACTTATTTTATTCACACTTTTTTCTAAAGCCACAACCTTAATATATGTTATACAATATCAAGGCAGAAAAGCATGCTTTGATTTTAAAGAGTTAAGAGAGCCAGATGATATCCTTATACTCTGAAGACAGATTTGTGTCTTTTTCTAGGTTTAAGAGGAAGACGTGCTCAATAGAAATAAGAACGAATGGTGACATTCTGATATTTCACTATAGCAAGAGATACTACTCCAAAGAGAGCATAATGAACCAGGGAAAGAAGCTGAGTAGACAAATGTTTTATTTTTTAATGCTGGGCTGGTCAACCAAATTCCCCAAAGCAAGATTTTGTTGTTATAGCATCTACTGTAAAGTATAAATCACCAGGGAATAAGACGAAACCCAAGCATAACCACAGTCTGAAGCCTTGGCCACAGAAGCTTCACTGTAAATACTACAAATCTAAGAGGAAAGAAAGAACAAGAAAAGTTTTTGAAGCTTCTGAGAGAAAACAGAAAAGATGAATCTACCATCTCTTCTGTGTTTTTACTGATATTTAATTTGTATGTAAAGAAAAGAAATACTTTATAATTTATTTTTACCTCAAAAATAAATAACACCATGAAAATCACCATTCTGTCTAGCATGTTTTCAAATCCCTTCTCCCCTCTTCTTTCTTCTCTACCTTTTAAGCATCTAATTACTTTCTTGTTATGAGTTGCATTGTTATTGTGATTCCACTGTTTTCAAATGTGTGTGAAAGCACATGAGGGGTAAAGAAATAATGTCTGTGAATATGTCATCCCAGTGAATAACCTTTCAAAGGGAAGGATGGGTGAGGGGGATGTATTTTTTCAGTATTTCCTCTGGATGCCTGTATTAATGATTAACAGAACCACACTGAATTAATTTTCATTGTAAAAGCCTGTAAACTGAGTCTGGATTCTGTTCTTTTGGCTTATCTTCCTTGGTCCCTGTCCCACTGCCATTTGAGATACTGGTAATGCATCTGTCTGCTGTAAGCATACCTTTGTGCAGTTTCTATGTATGGTTCTTTGCTATGACTTCAGATTTTAAAGAGAAGGTGAGATATTACATCACTGAGGCTTTGGTAGTGAGAAGAACTTTGTTTTCCCAAGTAATTCTGCAGGGAAAAAATAAATTGGTGTCATAGTCAATATTCTTGGTTGAAGATTGACTTTGTCCTTCTGTCTTATCCTGCTCCCTTGCTTAATCTCATGTAAAACCCTTCTTAAACTGAAGAAGCACTAAAGATCACACTGAGATGATTACCCTGTAATGCAGCAGCAGCACAACTGGAGGGTGTTTCTCTCAAGCCACAGTACAAAGAGTGGACAGAAAGAAGAGGTAAGTTACAGGTGTAGAACAGGTAACTGGATCCAAGGATCCAAGGAAGTCTCAGTTTCTCGAGCTAACTGTAGTAATTTGTTTTTGGAAGAACAATTCTGTCACTGCTGCTGTGTTAGACAAAAGTTCCATCAGTCTTTGCAGTGGATTCCAACCCTTTATATCTCTGAGGTAGAGATTTGCCTGCCTCATAATTTTTCCACTTCATGTTGCTGTCTGCTTTGTCAGTGCTAATATTGACCTTGACTCTAAGCTTACATCATTTGAGGCAGTATGGACAAGACTCAGTCCTATTTTCCTATTTCAGATACCATGAAGCTGCCCTCAGAATTTTTGATGACTCTCCATTTGTAGGCACAACCAAGGAGTCTGCTCCTAACCTACACCTGGAATGATAAGTCAACAACCCTACAGATGTCTGAAGACTTTGACAATGTCCTGAAGCATGTCTGCATAGCACTGGACACAGTGAAAATTGTACAACTGTGCTTTCATAATTAACATAACTGATTTCCATATAAAGACAAAATATCTTGATGTTTTCTTTGTGATGATCAGTATTATGGGCTACAGTATAGATTTAGCATATAAGTAAAAGTTGGTATCAAATTAAGAAACTTTTGTAAAAGGACAATAAAATAAAATAATATATATAATAAATAATAAAATAATAATATTAATAATATAATAATATATAATATAATAATAAAATAATAATAATAAAAAGCACAATAGAAAACAAAATATATGTAAACAGATACTCAATCCCTCCCTCAGAAGATAAACAACTGAACCTGAAGACCACAGCAGGATTTGAGAATAAGATAGCAGAACACTTGGCGGGTGCTGCACTATCTGAAAGCCACTATCAACAGTAAATGCTAGCACCTCCTGACAAGATAACTTGTCAGTTTCTAGTCATACAAACACAAAATTTGGATAAAAGAAAATATATTGAACTGTGCTAAGAAAGCCAAAGTAAATCTCAGTTCCCCAACAACACTTCCAGGAAAAAGAGTAATAAATCTGCCTAAAACACAGGGCAAAGAAAAGGAAAAAGTTGCATGACAAGATGTAAGAGGGAATATGTGAGTAATATTATCAGAGACAGAAACTGCTGATGTGAAAACTGATAGCAAAACACTTTATCAACTCAACAAGATTCTAAGTGGCAAATTTACATTATCTAAAGGATATAGTACTAAAGAAGAAAAAAAAAAGAAAGATCACAAAAAAGGTATACTGTGTCATCCATTTGTGTACTTGGTTTTATAAACCTACTCTTTTTTTTATATGAAGTCCAAATTTGTTGCCTTCATTTTCAAAGCTGTGTTTACAGCATAACCTGCTCTTGTTTTTGATCTTTAATCTCTTCTGATCTATGGAATAAATGATTTTCTTCTCCAGTATTTCCACAGTCCACCTCTCTTGCCTACACGAGACAACTGAAAAAAACACAAAAGTAAACAAACACCTTTGGTTCAGTCCCATCTTTTGTTCAAGTGCGGAGGAGCTTCATGCAAGTTCTGTGAAAAAAAATATTCTTCCCTCATTTCCCAGGATGGGGTCAAACTGTATCTACAATAATCTTTACAGAGACTATACTACTTTTTCTTAAAGACCTTTGATGATGCCTTATTAACAACATTGATATGTAATCAGTTCACTCTCTTTACTAATTTGTACCACAGATAGAGAATGTACTATTAATTTTTGTTTACACTTCTAAGACCCTGGAGATTTTTATTATTAAATGTCCTTCTTGAAAGAGGTGAAAACATATTTTCAATCTTTCAACGTGTCATGTTTGCTAAGCTTCTCAGTTTCTGTTGTTTTCCTCTGTATTAACCCAGGGCAGTGAATATCTTTCTTGCAATGCAGGGCCCAGAAGTGGACATGGAAACTATGTTGAGTATTGCGGTTTTTACCTCTGCTTTTCTTGTTATGCAGGGTTTTGCTTCTTTTTTTTTTTTTTTTTTTTTTTGTATAGTCCAGCATGAAGTTTACCTGCTTCACAATAGCATGAACTTTGCAAATTCGCAATCAATTCATAATCTAGTTCATAATCTAAGAACTTCATTTGTTTTCTAGTTGCCTATTCCTCCCAAACCACTGTCTCCATTTTTGGTTTTTTTTAACCATTTTCAAACTATTTTAGTATATATTGAATTCTAGCTCCCCTCTTTTTTGTTCTTGTATTTGTTCACAGTTTCTTATCTGCAAAGGCAATATGCTTAGCCTCTAATTCATCTTTTAGTTCTTCATTGAAAATGGTGAATATAACTGAACCCAAAGCTGACCCTGTAACACCCCTATACATAACCACACTTGGCATGAAATAACTTTTTATTCTTGTTGATTTTTGTTGATTTGGCGGGTGTCCATTATAGGCACCATATGGCTTACCAACAATTAACTCATGTTAGATAATTTGTTCTGACAATAGAGATCAAAATAAGAGCCCAGGAAAAAAAAAAGAAAACAAAACAAAAAAAAAAGACAAAAAGATTACTGAATGATCTGCTTAACAAGATAGAAGAATGAAAATAGAAAGAAAGAATGTAACAAAATTTCACCATTTTTAGTTCAAACATTAAATTAGGAAAAAAAATAAAAATCCAGCTATATAAAGTGTATTCTCATGCTCTGAGAATAACACATATGCCTATAGGAATCTAAAGAAAGAAATAAAATGAGAATGCTGGAATGTTAATATTAACCAGTTTAAGTAAAATCTGTTTGTCAAAATAAGAACATCAAGTACTTTAACTTTCCTTTAACTTTCTCCTCAAATGTGAATTCCACCTTATTGTACATTTCTGAAAGTTACAAGTTTACTAAAGGTATGTAGACAGATGTCTAAATGGTTCTGAAAATAGATACCCCCTAGAAAAGAGGTATTAAAAGAAATGTTTCATAACAGCTGCTGAGATACATCAAAGCATTTTGCAATCCTTCTCTTTACTCTTATCCAGCATGGAAATATTTTAACTGTATGTTAGGAATAAGTTTATGGAATTTGTTGTAACAGGTGTAACTTTGGGCATCTGGAGGAAGAAGTATAACTGCCATTTTAAAATCTTTATTGCAATTCAGTTTAGTGAGTCTTAATAGCATATAGGCATGTTATCTGTACAGACCTACAGACAAACACAGAGGAATTTTGTTTGGAGCAGAAGAAACTTAAGAGAACAAAAGAAGAATAAAGCCTGAATTCTTCCCTTCCCAGCTGGGTCTTGACAAGGGGCTACCTATGATCCTTCTGTGAGCTTAGAGCTCAAGAGAACAATATACTCTTTAGTTCCTTGTGTCTCATGAGGAAAGAAGGTGAAATTCTTCATTATAAACACATGCCGTCAGAGGAAAGTAGGACCTGAGACTAACAATGAAAGGGATGTTAAAAACTGGTTGATCTCCTCTTCCCAATAAATTTATAGCATTTTTAGTTCTGGTTCAGCCTCAGTGTGCTCAGCTCCTTGAAATATACCCTTCACATAGTGTTACAATATTAAACTGAACTAACTGGACTTTTCTTCCCACTCTGTTTAAGCACTGTGCTGAAATGAAGTCTGTATTTTTGCGAAAATTCTGCTTCTGTAGTTTACCTCTGCTTTGTCTAATACGATCTCTAATAAGATATTTAATCATAGTATTTTGGTTTTTTAAATGTTTCTTATCTACAATAGTTTTTCACTTGCTGACCTTAGAGCAGTGTTGTCATACATCCACAGCACCTGGTCAGATTACTCCAGGCAAGCTTTTCTCTTTGTAACTGTGTCTGGATTGCATTGTAACAAGCTTTACCATCCAGTTGGAATTAAATTAGCCATTGATGTAATAGCTGCATTATGGCATTACAGGATTGGCAGACCACTTATACAACACAACATTTGGAAGTGATTCAGCTTTACTAAAACTGTTTTCCACTTCATGGCAGTATTCAGCATTATTCCTAATATCCCATTTCTTAGTTAGAGTCTCTGGGTTCTAAGACACTGTATATTGAAGTTTGTTTTCATTTGTTGATTGGATTATATTCTCTATTTAATTTATAATACTAGGTGTGAATTAGGGGCACTTAATTTTTCCTTTCCTGTAATTTCTTGATGGTGTATACTATATATGGAAACCAGCAGGTGTTCTATTTTTTTTTAAATCATTTATGTCTTTTGTCAGGATTTTCTTATTTTAATTATGTGTACTTCCTCTGAACACTGCTTTGAACGTTTCTCAATAGTTCAGCTATATCTGCTGTTTAAAGGCATTTCTGTGGAGTTAGATCTGTCTCTCAACAGTCTTCTTGTAGGCTTTAATCATATGTCCCACAAATGAGCCTGTCTCTAGTTAGTGATGCCTTAGGGTTTTCATGAATTTGTAGATTTTTAAACTTCTAGGTAGTTTCTCACATATAGAGCAGCTAGCAACCTCTAACCCTGTGCTAACTGTCTTAAGGGTCAGATAATAGCTGGAACACCATGCTTGGGAAACATGTACCAGAGCTAAGACAATTAGATATCATGTTAGTCAAAACCAGAAAGCAAAGCCCAGCAACCTTGGAGAAGCTCCAATAAGGGAAAGTGGTGTGAAGATGATGATAAAGGATGAGGTAAGGGGTCTTAAGACCTCCAACTCAATTCTAAGAGAGGCGTGCCATGGGGTGGTTCCAAGGTTCTGGGTATGGACATTTCCTAGATGGGATGCAACCTTTACATATGATAATTGAGTAGTGTTATAAAATTAGTATGCTGCCACGTAGAAAGGGCTTTTCCAGCTCCTACACCTTGTTGACATTTCTCACACACACACACACACACACACACTCTCTGCTGCCCAGCCTGCTGTGGTACCTTGTGTTCCCCCCACCCCGAAAGGTGGGGGGAACTCCGAAGAGCTCTGCTTGCAAAGGGGGTTTTCTCTCTCTTGCTCTCCTGAGGTGGGGGAGATGTTTCCCCTCCCTTGTTCTCCCAGGCCAGACCTCAAGAACCTCAAGTCCTGCTCAAAGGAAGATGAGACTGGTAATGGGAACTGAGTACCAGCATGAGCTGCTGGGATAGCTGAGCTGCGGGGAAGCAGCTGTAAAAGGGAGTTTCTCCCTGGTTTCTGGGTACCAGCATGAGCTGCTGGGGTTAACTGAGCTGCATGGAAGCAGCTGCAAAAAGGGATTTTCTCCCTTGTTTATAGTGGGTTGGGAGGTGATCTGACTTGGGCCCAGATGTTGCAAGAGTCAGTTTCCCAGCCTGTGGGTGAAAGGGTCTTTCACCTGGGAGAGGCAGGTTTTTGTCCCTTGTTTGCTTTGGTAGAGTGCTTTGCATGGCAGAGTGGTTCAGGGGTTGGCTGGGTATGTGTCCAACTGGGAATGAAATGAAAGGGACGTCTTTCAGATTAATTTACTCTGCATGTTTTGAAGTGGTGGTGCTTGGAAAAGAGCTCTCATGGTATTCCTGAGGCCGTGAGTTCAATCCTAGCACCGGTCTTTCCTATCTGTTACCTGTCAACACGTTGTACTGTTTTATACTTTTATATTCTTTTATACCCCTTTATACTCTGTACCCAAAAATTCTATAAGTAAAAGAACTCTTCTCTACTTTACCCACATACAGTTGTCTTGGAAAGTTTTTTTCCCCCTCCTTAAGGCAACATTAGCAAGTTTTTTGTGATTCCAGTGCTGTGTGTGGATGCCAGAGTTCTCAGCTGTGTAATGTTAGTATTGGTTTAGGATGTAAAAGTATGTTATCATATTCCAGTTTCATTCATTAGTAGGTCATAATCCTCAGGCATCTTTATCAGCTGTTTCAGTCTTCCAGTGTATTCTTAGTCACGACATCTCACTCAGCTACACATTCTTTTCCCTGCCCAATGAATTGTTTAAAGATTTTCATTTTCCTTTATTTTTTAATGGTCACCTTTCCACAAAGGATCAGTTTTGACTTTGCACTGACAGGTTTTATTTGGGAATGTGATAGTTGTCGTTTGTGTTTGTGCTAACCATGCTGATTTTAGTCATGCTTTATAAATGACTTTGACTCTCATAGACATAAAACAAACATACATGTTTCCCAGACCTATCCTGCTTATTCAGGTGAATTATGCTTCTTTAAGTCTATTTGCCCTAGCGGGTTTGGATCCTCCTACCCAGATATTGGACATTCAGAAGTCCTACTTTTGCCAATATCTGGTAAAAGCTACAGTCTATGTATGCTGTACTACTGCATGTCTATACACTGTAAAGTCAGTATTATTCAGGAATAAGCAGAAGTACCATGCTGTGCGTATTCTCTAGGTGCTTTCTGACACCTCCTGGAAGTAGCAAATGTGCTTCCCTTGCCCATCTTTTTTCAAGAGCTGGTAAAATTATTACTTATATTCTCCTCAATTATTCTGTGCATGTAGAACAAATCTTATTTAAAATCAAAGTGTTGGTACTTAATCACTCTAGGATGAATGCACATTTACTTGTCTTGCAAAAAAAAAAAATAAAAAAAATTATCCTTTATTAAGACAATTATTTACAAAGGTATTCCCTGAAATTGTATTCAAAACACTTTTTGTTCTGGAGGATTCCCAAAGCTCTTCCTGTGCAAACTGGGTTTTCTCAAAATTTCAGTGTATTATTATTAACCAGTGTATCTTACTTGAATGTAATGTTTGTTTTACTTGAGCAAGTTTAAACCAATTGTAAGTCAAACAGCTGTAGTGCATTAGCCTTGATTTATTAAAATTCCTTTTAATCAGCTAACTGCATTTGAATATATGTGTGCTACTGATACTTTTCAGTAATCTTAAATCTGAGCAAAATTAGAGAAAGATAAACTAAAAAGTAAAAACTTGCAGTTGGTCGAGATCTATAAAATAAATTATTTTCAAGGAAGTGTCAATCAAGTGTTAAAAAATCCCTCACTCCTTAAGTTTATTTGTAAGATGATGTTAGCTTTGAACTGGCCCAAGTTATTTAAATTATTTCTGATGCCTCTGGCTCTATTCTGCCAGGTCTGTCATTTCACAGCCTTACCTCAGAACTCTAATATGAGATAGTGAAACTAAAGATCTCTTAGGAACAAAAGCCTAGATAAGAAAATAATCTCTAGTTTTGGCTTGCTGTTAAAAACTGCCACACCCTACAACACAGCAAATCAGTCCCCAGCTGTGAGTTAGAAGTTTGTTAAAATAAATTCCTCTAAGATATGAATGTTATTTCAAGCAGAACACACAGACATACATGAAATTTCTGACTCAGAGATAAGACTCTCACTGGGAGGAAATACCTGTCTCAGCTTAGCCTGATTTCAAGATAGCTGCTTGGACATGCAGAATTAAACTTGAGGAGGAATTTTACTCCAAATCTCAGCCCTGTTTAAATGATTAGGTGGGAGATAGGTATAAACCAGTTTTGTTCAAGGTCACTAGAATCAGTAGTTTTATTTTTTCTTAAAACCTCTGGAGCAAACACTCAGGTTCACTTTGTAGAAAACAAAGTTTTCTCAAGGCAGAATAATACTGAAGAAAGAAAGGAAGGAAGGAGGGAAGGAGGGAAGGAAGGAAGGGGAGGAAGAAAGAGAAAGGAACAGGCCTTGTAAATTTTTTTTTGTTTGTTTTATATTAAGGAATTAATGCAAATATTAACAAAATTATTAGCACTGAAGTCATCCCAGGCATTTGTTTTGACATACACTTATTTGCTATATAGGTTGTTATAGGATCTCATTACTTGATTCCAAATAAGAATTTCGGCTCAGTTTGCTTATCTTTAAGTACTGTTGTGCCAGCAATGTGAATTCTGAGAAAAATATCAGGAAGAAAGAGAAAGATAGATTTATTTTCTTCTTGATAGAGTTACATTTTGTTGCAATGGGATTACAGTTATATAAAACCTTTCGTTTCTAAGAAACCTTTTGTGCTTGAAAAACTGTGTGCAAGTGTGAATCATTTCACAGAACTAAAATTATTTTCACCTGACACTGAAATGAAATCAACATGGCAGGTGCTTCAACAGTATGGCATAATAATTTTGGAAAATAAAAAGGAAAGAAAGTGCTAAAATAACACTTTACAAAGAAAGAGTGTGGCCAGCCATTCGAATTGGAACATAGATGCTTGACCTGTTTTCAGTTAAAGCTTTCCTTGTGAAGGAAGTCACATGAAAAGACACCAAATAATTTTGATGAAAAGCATTCAATTTACATATGTTAAATCTTCCATCTTATCAGTCAAGCTGGTTCTTTTGGCACCTGACACTAAAAGAGGTAACACATATACATAGAGATAAAATTTATAAGCATATAAAAACAAACGATTGTGAAGCACCCTGTCAGTTATTTGAAATGAGAAAGTTGCCAACAGCATTTTAAGAAGAGATACATCTCCTCAGGTTTTCTGTATATAGATCTTATAGATAAATACTATGGCAGAAATTCTTGACAACTTGATCAAAATAGACTGTACTTGGTATTTTCCATATCTGAAACAAAAGAATTACCATAACCAAGCCTTTCAGTTTATACTGCTTTTTGTCATGGTATTTAGTAAAAATACAGAACATTTTCCTTTGAGCTGTCACTAGGGCGATCCTGCTACCAGGGTCTCATCTGTTGCACATGTGGACAACAATGACAAGGCTCCTAATCTCTCTGGCTCCAGAAAGGATCCCCTCAGGAGACCAGCAGTGCTTCACTTTCATTAATCATGTGTTTGCTACAGTGAATGAGTGAATAAACATATGTTGATCAGCCAATGGAGAAAATCTCTTTTTTTCAAGCATTAATTCTCTTGATAAAACTGTAGTAAGTCTTTATTATACTGATTTCACACAGAGACAACACCTGAGACATGAAGGTGAAATTAGGCTGCAAACAGAGCACTTGCCACTGAGAACAAAATCTGAGAATACTGTTGACTTACAATTCCTTATTGTAGCTAACAGGCAAATTTCTTATTAAAACTAGTTAACACTGAAGTAATTTGATTCAAAAGTTTTCAGGACAATTCTATCCCAATGAAATCTACTAAAATGTTAAATCCATTAAACCTTTACTATGGTACACATCCAGCATAGGTCAGTTTAAATAATCTTTATTTCTTTTGAAGAATGTTATGATAATGCATACCACAGCTCTATTAATAGTAAATATATTTTATCCTTAAAAGTCAGACTGATAATTTATGGAAGTAGTTGGAAGTACAACTTCTGCAAAGTAAGAAGTGAAGTTGGAATCTTGATATTATTCTGGATGAAGAAAAGTATTTGCAGTATTTTTGTTTCACTCCTGTATGTTCTTAGTCTTCTTTTAGTGGCAGGAGATAACAAAAAAAGGTACCATTTCAATCTTACTATTACAGGCTACCTGCCTGAAAATAGACTGGAAAGACATTATAAAATTGGTCAGGTAAACTGAAGATACCAATTATTAATATTTATGATCAAGAGAGATGATACAATAACAGTTTCTGCTTCACAATTAGATTAAGGATGTTTGTATTTCAGACACAGATTCAGTCTTTATTACTGAAGTGGGAATGAGAATTGCAGTAGCAGTTTGAACCTCAGATCTGAAGGGAAATATTCACAGCTGACTATACATCCAGCCAGATATAAAAGATGAGCTTCTTAGTAATGTAGGAAATACTGGGGTTTGGATCCACAAGGAAAAAGATGTGGATTTAAGGTTATGCTTGGACCAAGGTACTTCTGCTATTGAAGAGACAGGGACAACCTCTTGTACCACTGTAGCTGGATGTTTTAACACTCAAATACCACAAGAGAGCATCCATAATATTTCTGGGACAGCAGGGACTGATTTCTCAGTTTGAAATCTTTGTTGGCAATGAAAAGACTAATCTAATTTGCTGCAAAACTTCTGAAAAGTTATTAGGAATGCACTTGTAAGTTTGAGAAGAAAGAAACACTGCAAAGGGCTACTTAGGAAAAATGAGTCATTATAGATCAATATTTTTGGATAAGACTCAAACAGTTTCCAAGGGCAATTAAAGAATTTTCAAATATTTTCTTATTTTCTTCAAAAGAATTGGACAAAATTCTGTCTTTGTGTTCTTCTTATTCCATTCTCCTGTGTTTTAGTAGTAACTCTTTTTCTACTGTAACAGCATTTAGATAAAATACTCCTTCCTGAATATTTATTCAGACAAATCAAGGCAGTCTATGACTTCCGTTTTGACTTTATCTGACAAAAAATGTGCTTTAAACTATATGTCATGATACTAGTCTGAGACATAGACAAAGTGGAATGTAAACAAAAGTAAATGTTCCTCTCCCAGATTCTGGTATTGGTCTCTACTGAAGCACCTCATGTTTTCCAGCAAGACTCTTTAGAACTACATCCCTAAGACAAGAATGCAGTGTAATTGGAGACAGTCCAGCTGGCCTATATCATGCAGCAGATATGTGCCTTTCTTGAAAAATGGAGAGTAAATGAAGGTTTGTCCATAGCAGATGTTAGAGCAGTCCCTCTTGTGAGATTACTCTGTAATACTTTTGGTTTATCTAAAGAACATATTGTTTAAATACCAGTAAACTAAGTCTCCTGGGACATGATGTGTCAGTCACACAGTCTTTTTCAGCAACACTGTCTGCAAAAGCCAACAAGAAACATTATTTTATAAACACAGACATGCTCTCTGTTAAATCTTCTGATCATATTTGAGCAGCTTAAGTAGAACTATGGGGTTTACATTAGCCCACTAATTTAAAATGATCAGTTCACATTTTTTATTCTTTTAAACTTTTAAAGCAACTGGAATGGCTATGACAGTCACAGAAAACCACTGGTTTGTTAGGTATAAGGCAAGAGTTGGCAGGTAAGTTACTTCATAGTGTGACGCCAGTGGACTTCAGTTCTGACCTCTTGTTTCAGAACACCTGTCTCTGGAGGCCTCATCTAATTCACAAAACCACCTATCATCAGACAGTTGCACTTAAATTTGCAAATGAAATTAACAGGATAAAATCAGGCTTAAGAAGATACTGCGTGATGACAAGTACTACTTAATCTCCTATGTCTTTTTTTTTTTTTTTTAAATGTATGCAAAAATATGTCAGAATTTCATGTTTTTCCAAAGATTCAAATGTATATTAGAATCGCACATAACAAAGAATTTTCCTGCTAGGACTTGCCAAATCTGCCTGGAAGCAAACTCACTGCCATCTAGCCTGCTAGTGCACTGTACTCTGGGCTGAGACATTACTCCTGGTTATTATGCAAGCCCAAAAAAAAAAATAAATGTTACATGAACAGTACCAACATCTCCCAGAGACATGTGACAAACAAGGCCTTCCAGAAAGCTTACGGTTGGATTGCCTCTTTAGAGTGATGTTGCAAAATTTGAGGTGTCATTCTGTCTGAAAACAAAGATGCTTCTTCCTTTTCAAATGCCCTCATACCCAGAAATTGTATTGCATGATAAGAAAAACTGACAAACTCCCTGAAATCACAAGCTGAAGGAGATTATTCTTATTTCACAGTTTCATCACTTCTGAAGCAAAATGAATCAGAATGATGAAATAGAATAGCATGCATCAAGTTAAAGAAGGGCTTAAGGAAAAAATCTTAACCGAAAGAAACTTCAGGTCACTCTAGGCAATTAATTAATCTGACTCCTAAGAAAAATTCTGTGAAGTATTTGTTCAATATTCTTCACAACCAGTTTGTCTTCATGACCCATGTACTTTCATGCATTTGAGTTTTCACTCACCGAGATGCTCCCAGGAACAGTGATCCACTACCACTGAAATCAATGGGAAAAAGGTCTTGATAATTTCCATTGGATAAGGCCCAAACCACAGACGTGAAGTTTTACACTGAATTCTCACACATCAAATGTTAAACTCTTGCACACGGGAGCAGTTGCACTGAGATTAGCTGTATTAAATCAGCATGAGATATTGCTCAAAATACAGGACTACAGACATCTCAGTGCTATGTTAGAAAAGTCGTGAAAGAGAAGGAATATGTTGAAATTTATAATCATAATTTAATATAGAGATATCAGAGTACCAAATACAGTTTTTCCAGTCCCTGGAAACTTGTAGTCACTTTTACCATAAAAAGTAAAATAATAAAAAATAAGTAATTACCTTTTCAAAACCAAAAAATATCCTTCTGTTTTGGTTCACCATGAGAAGGAAAAGGAAAAAAACTTGTCAAATAAATTATATGCTGTGAATCACTTGCTCAGATCTGATCATTAAACTAAGCCTTTTATAAAACACATTGTTCTATATGAAAAAAAAAATGGGTTTTTTTCTCTTTCTTCCCAGCTCCATGAAGGTCTTACATTCAAAATTTCACTTTATTCTTCTAATTAATTACACATGCCTTTGTAGCTCTAACTATAAAATGTTATTTGAAAAGAACATTCTTTAGAATCAGTATCAATCACATTGTTTTATTTTCTCAAGGGAAAAGAGGATGCTCAAAAGAAATTAATCTTATGTCAACGCTAACTTGTTTCCCTATCGAATGTTCTTCCAGCCTTTGGAAAGCATGCAGCATTGTTCACATACATTTACAAATCTGTCTAAAATAAAATTTCAAAATAACTTTTTTTGTTGTTTTTGTTTTGTGTTTTTGGTGGTGGTGGGTTTGTTTTTGTTTTATTATTATTATTATTATTATTATTATTATTATTACTCGTCTGTTGTGTTTCAAGAAAGGTAGAGTGCAGAATGATGTCCCTATAATCACAGGACTGATATGGTAAGTTTGCTGTTCTTTGTCCCTTGCATGCAATTCCTTGCAACCCAAATTGCTTTCAGCAGAACACGGTGGAGTTCTCTAGCATGTGATAAAGAGTAGGTAAAGACAAGCCTTAATGCTTCTGCCTCATACTGTCCTCTCCATATTGTTGCCAACAACAACAAAAAAAGTTCTCTGGGAAAGTAGTTAAAAAAAATGAGGTTTAAGTGTAACAAATAAAGATGTTTCAAAGCACGCCCGTTGAGATTTCCTCCTGTATAGACTTCTGTATTGCTAGTTCTCAAAATGTGATGTTTGTTATTGTATTACTTTTGCAAAGATCACAGAACCACCCAAAAACATGAAAATTGTATTTTTATTTTTCACTTTTCAGAAATGGTTTCTATCCATGGGACAGGGCAAAAGCAAGCAAAAATAGTTTTATCCAGTATGTCCACATACTGGTAACATCGATAAATTGACATTATATTCTAGTGTATGTCTTATATCTTATTAAAATTATATAGCAAACCCAGTGGACTACTGCATTGCACCTCTTGTGAAAAAGCTCCTTTGGCAAATGCTATATTTCAAAGCAAATATTGCTAGTCTCAGAAAGAAATCACAGAATCAAATAGGTTGGAAAACATCTTTGAGATCATTGAGCCTTAACCTATGATCTAACATTGCCACGTCAACTAGACTATGGCACTAAATGTTGTATCCATTCTTTCCTTGGTGACTTCACCATCTCCCTGTAAAGCCCATTCCGATATCTAGTCGCTTTTTTTGTGAAGAAATTCTTCATAATGTCCAAACTAAACCTCCTCTGGCACAGCTTAAGACTCTGTCCTCTTATTGCTTAGTGCCTGAGAGAAGTGGTTGATCCACACCTGGCTACACCCTCCTTTCAGGTAGTTGTAGAGAGAGATAAGGTCTCCCCTGAGCATTGTCCAGGCCGAACAACCCCAGCTCCCTCCGCCACTACTCACAGGACATGCACTCAAGACCCTTCAGCAGCTTCATTAGTGAAATCTCGAGGCTTGGAAAGATGAAACAATTTCCTCCCTATAAACTGTAAATCTTTGAGCTGTAAGTTGACAGAGTCCAAGCTCAATAGCAAAGTTCTAATTCTCAGCCAAGAATTTCAGAGGTAAATATGCTTCTTCTGATTCTTTTTTTTTCTTTCTTTCTTTCTTTCTTATTTCCATTATTAAATGATTTTTTTTTTTTTTAGAAAAAATATCATTTTGATGACAAAAAAGCAATGTATCTCAAAGTAAAGCTTATTAAAATGCCAAAAAATCCTATACATCATAGTATAGAAGTATTCTTTTGAACTTTTGAACTCCAGATTCTTCAAAGCATTGCTCCCCAGAATCTATCAAAACAAAGTGTACCATTGCTATGGAGAAGATCATATTCTTGATGCAGTTTATTTGATATCTTTCTGAAAGAAGAAAGTCAGTCTTGTCTCACAGAAATCTTTGAAGCTCATTCTAATGAGAAGTACCTCTTCTATTATTTTACTGGGTTTATTCACTACACTCTTTTTTTATGGCTAAAACTATTCCAAGAAAATGGTCTTAGCAGTTGGTTGCTTAGCACTTCATCTGTTCCTGCTGTTTATTCTTCCCTTGAAGTTACACTCCTGTGTTAAAGCCACTGAACTTGTTCCTGTAGCCATTGGTCCTCATGCAATAAAGCCACACACCACAGATATCAGATGCAATTAGACTGTAAATCAAAAGGGCTGGAGGAAGTAGAGACATCATCTTTTCACACTCAACAATGAAAGTCTTAATATCTTAAGTCAAAAACTACTATGAACAGGAACATCTGAAAGTCAAGAACAAGCAAATATAGGTTGAAAAAAGGGTATCTTTCAAAAGAATTTGGAGTCTGAATGTGTGTTGTATGTCAGTCACCAGAATTCCCACTGATGTTTGAATCAGCACTTTTGGTTCAGGAAAGGAATTGTCTGCTGAAATAATATTCAGAGGACATATCACTACATGAATGTCTTTTCCAGGACTTTCTTTAGATATCTATCAACCACAGGGAAAAAAAGCTAAACAAGAGTGTCCATGCCACAGTTAAACAAGAACATTGATGATCTTGACCAAAACATTTCTCCTTAAAGATTTTTCAGAATGTTCTGGTTTTCCATTTTTAGCTTTGTCTTGTCTCACTTTCTTTTGTCACTATGAAAGATTAAGATTTCATTTCTCTTCCATTCTATTGATAGCTGTCCTTATAATCATTGTAGACCAATGAAAATCTCTCTAAGTCCATCCAGTCCCTTTCTAACTCCAGCCTAAAACAGACACTAACTCTGTTTGGAGGATGATCTCTTAGATAGACCTTTCCTTTCAGCTCTATTCTGTGTTCTCTTGGCAGCTTTTTTTGTCTGCAGATAGGGCTTCCTCAAAGACCTCTCTGGGGTATTTTGTGCATACAGTGGGTCCATGACACGGGTAAACCCAGTACTTGAGTTAAATTACACAAAAAGACTTCTGTATTTTCTTAAGGGATTGTACAGTTAGTTACCATGCTTCCTTTTGAACTAGATGTAGTGAACAAGAGTGTCATGATCTAGACTACTATCACAGATTCAGTTCCCCAAAATATCAAGGACAGTTCTTCAATATTAGATGCATCAGTCCCTTTCTGCTCTTCATCTAATAAAATTTACTTGTATTGTGTACTTGTATTCAGTGCAGTACTTTTCAAACCTCAGAAATAAGTTCTTAATCATGTTTTGATCGATTTAAAGGGAACATTTACATGGTTCAAAAATCAATGATACCTTACAGACATCTGCTCCATTCAATATCTGATATATTTCATCTATTGTTTATAGAAAAAGCTCTTGTACAGCACATAGCTAGTGACTTATGACCCACTTAAAAATTATTCAGTTGACCACAACTTTGTCTTGTTTACATACACAATAATTTGGTCCCATTCTCCTTATGGAAGGTAATTTGAACTTCAATATTAATATATCTCTACATCTTTATTAATTTCAAAATGTCAAGGATTACAGAATTCTCTAAGTCATCTAAGCAACACATTCACATCTCAGCAATGCATTCTATAAACAAACCATTGTATTGAACTCACTTTGCTCCACACAGCTTTCTTATAAGAAATTCAAACTGCTTCTAGCTTGAATCCAGAATAGTGAAAACATTGCATACATTCATGGGAAGAATACTGAGGCCAGCAGTTCTGCTATTATACACAATGAAACTCTTCAGCAGAAAGACCTATTTCGTCTAAACAGAAGGCAATGTTTTTTGCTGGATACACTGAACACTATGTGTTGAATCTTCAGTATTGTTCATAAAATAAGAACTAAGATATTTCACAGAATGCATCACATTCCACATAAATGCAAGGCTGAGTTTTGGCTTTATAAAGACACCATGACAGAACACTCTACTCCTCCACCCCTCACTTTATACACTGTTAGGAACAAAATGGTTCAGAAATAATTTTTGCCTGAGGGATTAGATTCTAGAATTAATTTATGCATTAACATAAATTTTCTCAGATTCACAGGTATGTTCAGTGTCATTCCTAATATATTCAGAGTACCTGTTGCTTTCAGCAATAGTTGAAAGATAAAGGAACTAGAAGGATAGGGAAGAAATTCTTTGGCTTTGCATTAGGAAACAGTCACTTATAATCATGGAAAATGTATGATGGAGACAAAAGGGGCAGTGAAGGGGCAGTGAAGCTAAAACACCAGTTTTACATAACAAGAGAAAAAAAACAAATATGTGATTCATACATTTGAATCATGCTAACTATGATGTGAGTTTAAGGAAAGCTTGAATTGTCCATATGGCAGGCCCAAATCAATTGGAAATAGGATATTATACTGGAATGCCAGGCCACTGATGACATTCACATATTTATAAGAATCTTAATTAAAAAAAAAAAAAAACAAACAAAAAAAACCCAAAAAAAAACAACAAAAAAATTGTCTTTTAAGTACCGAGCAAAAAATTCTCACTATCTTGTGAAGAATGAAGCTTGGTCCTAAATAATTAACATGAAGTAGAAGATGAGACCTGTAATACAAGGAAGGTACTACCTTAAATATATCTTTGGCCTTCCCAGATATAAGATTTTAACAATTTAGCAAGAATGTACTCCATTTGAGTGCATAATTACAACGATTATATATGCTGATAGGGTAATTGAATTTGCTAATGACAATTAGCCATTTGCACATACAATTATCTAATTAATGTGCACTATTTGAAATAAAAAATTGTGTCCTTCACAGGTTTTAAAAATCATTTTCTATACTCTGGAAATTGGAATTAGTGATAGCAGTTTATTTTGCTGCTCCACATGGATCAGCATATTGTTGATCCACAGTCTTTAATCAGACAAGAATACCCTTCCACAACTGTATCTAACTATGAAGAGCAAGAATGTACACTATCTCTTTACCTCACAGAATCACAGGATATGCTGAATTGAAAGGGACCCACAAGAATCATCAGGTCCCATCACGACAAAAAGAGGCATAAAAGATTACCAAATTGCATGGAATACTTTATTTTAATCATAGGATTTCCTACTCTTTAATCTATGAAATGCCAACATTCTACTTTATATTTAGATCTCTTTCCACTGTTCCTGATATGCAGCATGTTCATACTATCATTGTTGACTAAGGCTCTGTGGCCATTACTTAGTGAAAATGGCAGCTTAACCTGCATGCACCACTAATCATAAATAACCATCACGTTCAAGCACTTATGATATAATCTCTACCTAGATTCTTAGCTCAGTAACCAAACAGTTTAAAATGTATTTAATTTTTGTGCATATTAAGGGCAGGAAAAGTGGTCATGCAGACACAGGACAGAAACATTACATTCTCGTCTTGTATCTGTCATGACATTTCTAATATTAACGTTGCTCTATTTCACAAAGATGATGGAAAACTTAAGTTTGTAATGTATGCAAAAGTCTTACAGATAATAGGCACAAATTGTATTGATTTTGAGACACGGTAGAAAAATACATAAGCAAATTTTATTATTAGGGTTGTTATTTCACACTACTTGCAAATTTGGGTTGAATTCTGCCAAGAGTTGACTTTCCCTCTGTTCTCAGAAAAGAAGCCAGGGAGGATTCAGACCAGAAAACTGATGGATATTCTGCCATCATGTACTATGCCACAGATGACCACCTGCCCTGAGGTTTTGGTACTGTATTGGTATATTCCCCTGGCGGAGTAAATTCACACTCACTTATCGCCTCTCTGAAGTGTGTGTTCTCTCATTGTGATAAAGAACTGGCCATCAAAAATACAAAATCTTATGCTATCCTCATAAGAATATTTAATTTTTAATAACTAGTTCAATCAGTTTAATCACCAGATTCTTTAGAATGTGATTAACAAATGACTAAAGAAGTTTTTTGTACAAACACCTCTGCCTATAGGAGTTAGAAGTGTATGCATCATCCCAGTAATTAGATTTTTGTACAATTCAGAAGTTTTCTTCAAACCATCACTTAAAGCATGGAGAGAACGGATGAGAACATGGATATCACATCTTGCTGGTGAACATCCCATTCATTACATGGTACTCTGCCAGCCTTTAAACCCAAAGCATTCCTTTGAAACTCTTCCACCTTTCACAGACACCAGGGAAATGAATTGAGAGTAGGCTACACTTTTCCCAGTGTTCATGACATGCTGCTGTTTGTGTTTCAAATAACTTATACTTTCTATTTTTTTTATCATATAGATGATTAGGTTTACAGGCTGATTTAAGGTTTTGAGTTCCTTTTAGTTCTTGCTCTCTGAGAATGTATTCTTAATGGGTAATTTTCTTCAAGTTACAGTTCCCTGACACCAGAAACAATCTCATTTCACAGACAAAAAAACTTCAGATTTTTTTTCAGTTAAAAACTATGGTTTATGTTAACACAATCAAGAATCATAATCTTGTTATCTATACAGTAAGACATCAGTTGTTTTTTTCAGCTGTTACTTGCAACATCCCTGTTCTCATAAACAGCAAATGTCTCAAATCTTAGAAGACACGACAGTAGCTCAGGTGCAACTTCCTTTGCAAAATCACTCTGTCCAAATTGACAAACTACTTCAGAAGAGGATAATAATTATCTTTAGAAAAGCTGTAACATGGAAGAAGCTTGATTTAATTTAATCATTAGCACTGTAATTTAAGTTATGATGCATGCTTTAATTATTCAAAGCGAAATGTTCTCAGAGAACTTTCATTAAGGATCCAGTCATTGGGAAAACCTAGTCATATATGGGTTTTCTTACCATGGTCACTGGGAATATTATGTAGAATATTAACTGTAAATTTTGACTAATTCTGTTTTGCTCATGGTTAAATCCAGCTGTGTTAGAAATGTATGACTGATAGCAAAATCATATAATTTACTTACTGTGAATTATGCATTAAATTCACAAATTCACAAAATTATATTATTACAGTTTTTGCAACTAGTTCTGGCCCAGTTCCTAGTACTTACTCTACTATTCCTTCCTATCCCAACCACAGAATTTCATATTAATACAGGAGTCTTACTTGTGATACAGGCTAAATCAGTTCATCACTTACCCTTACTATGTGATGAGAGTCACACTGCATAAATTGTTCATGTCAAGAAATTAGAATAAAATACCCCTGTATGATTATTACTAAAAGCATGATTTTTGAAGTCATTCCCAAAACTCAGCAAGATAAGTACACTAACAACAGCACTAGATTAGTGATCATTACAGTGCTTCACATTTACATAACACTTCTAAATATTTCATGATATATACATGACTAAATTAAACCTCAAATACTTCCAAGAGACAAAGGAATAAATTACACTTACCTTGGAACTCTATGTTCTAAAACAGAGAAATGTTAAATCACTGAATAAAGCTGATGTTTAAAGTGGTAGGGGTGGGAATCCAAGTCATACACTTGAGTCTTGACCAAACTAGTACTACTGCTAGAACAATACTGAAAAGATACAAATTAACAGCCAGAAATTCTGGTAGATTTTTTGTAACATCTACTAGTGGAAATGTCTAATTTTAGGTCATCCTACTCATGGTAAACAGTCTCCCATCCAAGTCCACCATAACCCCAATATAACTGTGCTTCAAATACAGTCAGTTGTGAATATTATAGAATCACTTTTTTGTTTTAGGGTTTCTTTGCTATTGATTTTTAGCGAATAACTAGAGTGGTTTTCATACTATAAAATATCTTGCCATCATTGCCAACAAGGACCCTAAGCCTCACCCTCTTTTATGAAGACAGTCTCACGTTTTAATAAAATATGATCTACACTGTTGATCTATGTGTACATCAGCAGCTTACAATACATATACAGTTATTTCTTACAGTAATAGGCCAGTGTCCTATACTTTTAGAAGAACTGAGTCCTCTGTACGTGCCCTTCCTCCTTTGTGAAGAGAAAAACATCGTATTTACAATTAGATTTTACTCCACCCCCAGCTCAGGATACAAAAAATTAGAATGGTATATTTTAACACTAACAGTTTTTTCATGTATGAGTGATCCTATGGTTTTAGTTACAAATTTTTCATTAAAAACAATGGAAGCCTCAGCTCTTCAGAATGTCTGGGCTTTAGCAAGATCTAATACATGTTTAACAAATATATCCTGAGAAGCTTAGCACAGTGATCAACGCTTGCTGGGTGTCTTTGCTGCTCACTATTTGATCTTCCCTCTGCAGTCATTGAACGTGACATTTCTTTCTCAAGGCAATCAGTAAGACAATACTTAAAAGTAATTTTAAGATGTTGTCCTTTTGACTTGTTTCCCTTTGAATTTCATAAACAAAACTGAGGATTATTCATAATCCATATAGGCTGATTATACCCAGAGAAAATAATACTTATTCTAAGCAGTCATGGCAAATGCACTAAACCTAGATAACAGGCAAATTAATGTCCTTTTATGCAATTAAGCCCCTGTGCTGGACTGACACTGTCTTATATGAGACATAAGGATTAAGCTTCTAGCTACTGGCTGAACAGGAAAGGATACAACATCTCCACCTAAAAGGCTGTAATAGTGGGGGTTTTGAAGGGGTTAGCTCAAGTGGTCAGTGCTACTATCATACTGAGTGCTAGTTTCCATCTTTCAAAACCTCCTGTCATTCACATGTGTGAAGCATTCTGGTACACAGTGTTCCCCATTCACAGGAGGATCAGAAATGCTCTCTGTTTCTATAAAATGTGTCAGTCTCTGGGGATGAAAGACATTTCCTAAGTATCCTCTTCAACTCTATTTTTGAGTGCTGGTTAAAGAGGGGACATTTTGATATTCCTCCTAGCACTTTTGTGCAATCAAATACTCGTTCAATGCTTATTCTATAATTACCTTCTAACAACTGGAGATGTATAATCAGGTCTCATAAATGAGGCATGCCACTATATCATCTATAATGAAATGTACTCTTTCTTATAGCAAAGCAGGGTTCAGCTGGCTTCTGTATTTTAGCAATAGCATCAGTCCAGCCACTGTATATTTGGTCCTTGCTGACATACATTCCTCTTAAACAACATTTCTTTTAATTCTGGAGGAAATGATGACTAAAATTTACTTAAGAGTTGGACTTTATGTTCCTTGTGGGTCCCTTCCAACTCAACATAATTCTTTCTCTGATTCTGTGATTCTGTGAAAACGAACTCAGTAAATCTACAAATCACTTCAATGTGTGGCTGCAAAAAAGCTAGAGAAAGTGACACATACAATGCTGGGTGTAAAGTTTATTTAGTGTAAAGGTGATGATCACATCAGACAGGATATTACAATACTGGCATCAATTACTGATTATGACACACAAGATTCAAAAACTAAAAGCAATTTGAACTGCACAGAGAAGGATAAAACAATTTCATAAACAAACAGCTTTCCTAAAAATATTCTAATGTGAATGATAGTGTGGCTGCTATTGTCCCCTCATCCAAATATATAATTTTTTTACTCATGAAGAACATTAAAAGTCACAAAATAATAAGTCAAAGTAGAGAGGCCAGGATACAAAGAATGAACTAAAATTCCCAAAGACAATCAGCTAAATGTTTTGTTTTAAAGTTGTCATCTAGAAACTTGAATCATTGTTAAAAAACTAGTTTCTTTTTTCTTTTTTCTCAAATTATCTCTCCAAATATGCAGTAGAAGTTATGCATAATCAGATTCTCAATTGGTTTATTTCTGTGTTCTGTCACAAGCAGAAAATTAGCTCTTAACATTTTATAAAACTATTTCTCACTTTGGCTTCATGTCACACTAGTAGATGATGATATCATCAGCTCTGGTTATTGCAGTGACACACTGAATCTGTAAGTGGTTTGGGAACAGACTTATAAAGAAATATACAGTCATCTCAGATGAGCCCTTCCGTAAGTCCATAGTTATTGTATAATGCTGATGACATGAGAACTTCTTTCAGGTTTCAGCCACCGTCAAGAAAAGACAGGAGGAAGGAACATAGGTCTATGTGACCTGTAGTGTAAGTGATCAGCAAATTACATGATGTGCAAATAAAATTAGAACTCAATGACTTGCCAGAGTGTATGACTGGAAATTCTATCAGAATAAAGTCCTGCCACATTTAAAGTAAAGCTGGACAGTCTGTGGGCCAGCTGAACTCCAGAAGTCAGTTGACATCTCCAGCTGAACCACAGCACTATATCTTCCTGAAACATTATGTAGACCGTCTCACAGAAAACTGAAATAAGACCCAACAGAGGTAGATTTATACTCTTAAAGTTACTGCTCCTTACCTTATAAGCATGGTGCTGAAATGCATAAACTTTTGACAGACAAGTCCTATAATGTGCCAGAAGATTAAGGTGACAAATACGTGTAATTTTACCATCTTCTCCAGAAAAGATTTTTGATCACTCTTGTCTTCTTGTCTCTAAAGTAGTGAGAATATATTTATGATTTTCTTCTTTGTGGCTTTCTTCTTTTCTACTTTTGCAGCTCAGTGTCTTGTTCTCACTATTTCTGTCTGGTCAAAATATTTCTTAATGATTCTTTAACATTGCATTTATTGTATTCACTTCCCTCAGATTCCCCTTGTGCTTATGAATTGAGTTTCCTGTGTTTTCATGACAAAGTTCTTCAGATTTATAATCTCAAGTGCAGTGAAGCAATACAGGACAAGTTAAAAGACTCTGAAATTATGGATAAATGACCTGTAGGTTAAAAATTTTAGCATCCATCATGACCTGCCAGTCATATACTCTCTGTACATGCAATGTGTAAAGAATATAGAACTAAAAACCTTTTCACATAAGCCTAAAAGAATAATAAGATAATTTTGTGCCTAGTTACTATAATTTTAAACTCATCTAGGAGGGAAAAAAAAAAAAAAACACAAGTCAAAACACACCTAGCAAAATTCAAAAGGGTAGTCTCTATCCCTGATGTATACTAAAACCTTTGGCTTTGTGTAGAAATTGTCTGGGAATTTATAGCAAGTCAACTCCTGCATCGTAGCTCGCAGAATACTAGCATTAGCCTAGGTGTCATAACTTCATAACCTGCCTGAACTCAATCAGCAGAGCATGTCTGACTGCACCCTAAGCATATGCAGGAGAGCAAAGTATTTAATGCCTGTAATCTGCAGGCAAAGCAGAGGCTATAAAGGCTGTGCAAGGTCATAACAAATCAAGGCTCATTGAAATGCTAGCAGATTTTAATTTAAATAAATAAATAATGTTGTTTATTTTCCCTGTGAATTTTATTTTTAGTATGATGACATCTGGTTGGTTTCAAGCTATTTGGACTTAATATCCAAGTCCTGACTTCTGCATACACTTTTAAGATGTAACACAGGGTGAAAGATAAAATAAGGAGCTCTATAAAACATCTTTCTCAAGGAAGGTGTTGCTCTGTCAGAATTATATTATTGTATTATATTTTGCAAGAAGTTTTAATTTAAAAAATGCCAGTATTTTAAATTCAAATTATATACATTTTTAATTTACCTCTACATGAGTTGTTCTCAGTTTATAAAACTATCTTAAATTCTTTAATCAGAAAACACCAGACCATCTAAAAAATGTTTCCTTTTGAAACAAATTGAATGGAAGTGATGTTTCCACATCTCGTTCATTATTTCTCATGTATAAACTCACTTTTACAAATATTTTTAAAAATGTAAGATTGAATATGCAGCAGCTGTTTTACATAACATATAGGCTTACTTGTAAATGACAGTTAAAAAAAAAATCTATTTTGTAGAAAAAACATTTTTGTCATCTTTCTGTTGCAGGAAAATATAAACATTATATTATTCTGAATCTATTCAGTTTGATGTCAGTGCAACTGGGCTTGCAATATCCCTTGACAATTTGGTAGCAATTTAAAAACTGTTCTAAGGAAAGTTTCAAATCTTTGTGGAAAATCCTCAGCATGTGCATATGCACATCATTTCAGTGAGTTACCATGGGATATACATTCTGATTTTTTCTTTCAGCAGTGATTATTTATCCATATTCAAAGAATGTATGAAAGAACAGATACATGCAAAACCAGGGGTATCCCTTCATCCTTCAGGCTGATGCAATATTTCTCTGAGCTTGAATTTACCTCTTTCTCCAGATGATCTGAAAGCACCTGTCTCAAAATCTATACCTTATCCCTTTCTGCTCCACTCATAAACAAAACAAAACAGAGGTGAGGTATCCTTTTTACATCTTTCTGCTTAATCTTTAGGGTAACTGAAACACACAAAAGCTGAATATTTCTGTTTTGTTATTGAGAAAAACAACATGTAGGGGCCTTCAGTTTTCAAGAAATCTTGCAGTTAAGTTCCAGTGACACATAAATGTAGTATTCTTTAATTTGATCCCCTGACAGAGACTGTTGCAGAAGAAATAAAGTTATGAGGGGAAATGTTAGAATAAGAGAACAAATAAATTATGTGCAGAGAGGTAGTAAAATAATAGCTATAATTTTTCTCTCAGAATTAAACTGTTTCTAGAAACAACACTGAATAAGATTTTTTCTGATAGCAGAAATAGCAGAAAAGCATCCTTTCCTGCCCTGTAGGTCATATTCAGAAAACATTCTTGTTACTATTTTATTGGGAACTTTTGACCACACTTCGAAATACACTAAAATAAGATGATTTCTCATTTCCACTTCTATTCAGAATCCATGTTATATGCATTTGCTCCAGACCACTAAAATTTTCTTCAATAGTTGAGCTTCATTCACTTTGATATCCAAACAGAATAAACATACCAAGAATCAATAAAGTATTTAAGTAGAATCTGGATTAATGTTAATAAAATAGTGCAATTACACTCATGCATGCAACAAAATTTTTGTCCTTTGGTGCTTCTAGTCATTCTTCTTTTCCTTAATAATTTAAATTAACATAGATATCAAGCTGCTTTAACAGCTACTAGACTAGAATTCAGGTCCTAATTGAATTCTCCTGTTTTCCCAAGTACTATCTTTACCCTATTTAATATTCATATAGCAGATTTTAGTACTAAAGCATTTAAAGACAGACAATTTCTGCATGAAATTGTTAGACTTTCTAGCCAGAGAAACATTGAGGCATAGAACTCTAATGGAGTGTCTTGTCCCCTAATGAAGTATACTTTTGTCCACATGAAATAGCAAGGTTGTAGATTTAGATATATCTTAGGTCTTGCATTTAGAGGCTAAGGAAAAATATAAACAAGAAAATTCCACTCAACGCTTTTCTTTCTTTGTTTTCTTCTTAATAGGACTTAAGTGGAATTGAAATGTAACACAGATTATCTTTGCAATGTTGGAAGGCCACAGACAATAGAGACTCCAAGGGTCCAATAAAGATGCAGAAGGTACACCTCCAAGGGTTCAGGGCAGGCTTATGATTTAATACTAGTTCTGTTCTACATTCTACTTCTAAAATGAACCATCAAAATAGCTGTAAATTAAATTCTTGAGACTGCAAGGGAAAAGAATTCATAAGGGTGAAAGAACCTTAGAAAACAAATGGTAAAGATATTGACACCTTCTGTGGACCTTTATTGAACTCTTTGTGGATGTCAAGGTAAAAACAGGTTGTTTTCCAAGTCAGTATTTTTTTGTCATATAGTATGCCAACTTCCTGCTTCTCCTTCCTTATTTTTCTTCCATTTGTCCAAAAAAAGTCATAATTCACTGACTTAGATGCGAGAGAATTCCAGATCTTCCTCATACTTGATTAAATGTAATAAATGGTTCACCACAGTGTATTTATTTGCTTAATGCACTTATGCACAGTCAATTATCATCACTTACAATGCAACATTATCACATTAAAATTAGCAAAGAACATATGCTCCGTCTGCTCTTTGGATAAAGTGTGCAATACTGGTTTTGATATGTTTTACACCATGTATCTATCGTGTTATAATTTACTGAGCATAGAAGACATAAACCAAGGAAAACCTCAGTATTTTTTCTGATAGCTTTAGCTCTTGTATGAATTATATGTACTCTGCATCCTGCTATGCGGGTAAGAAATACCAGCGCTATTTCCAATAAATAAATAAAACCACACTCAGATGTCTAATATGAGGACTCAGAAAACTGACAGACATGAAGACCTTAGGTCACCTGGCTCAAATCTCACTAAGGCTGGTGATGAGTTAAAGTCATCACTGCCCAGTGTCAGTTTAACAGCCCATTTGTGAACTGTAGTGGTGGTCTTTGTCCATTCACAGACAGATGTGGAGCCTATTGCATTTCAGTAGCCATTTCTATCCCAAGAAGTGGAAAATAAAAACCTTTACTGTGAAAGTTAAGTTGCGTGTGTCAAGTTAATTAGCGTTGGTTTCAATAGGATGTTACAAAGTTATACCACTAATGAAGGAGTTTTCTCTTTAGAAGAAAATGAGGATTATACAAACTTATATACAGGTTTACCTTTCCAGTATTTCTTTTTCATATTAAATGTCTTAAAGCATATGCATTTAAAAAAATTAATTCTACTGGTATTAGTAAATAATGTCTATAAGTGGTTTAAAAAAATGCCACTCATTCTATGCATGTTATGCATATTATAATGTCAAATTTAAAAAAAAATAATAATCCCCCAAATAAACAACAACATGGGCACCTACATGCTATCATGCCATGCTTGAATTTCAGAAAGCAAATATACAGTTAAATGTCGTTAGCATCAAGGAGCTGCATGGCCACAAAATGTATGCAATTATTTGGCAATTCCTTAGCACAAACTGATGCAGATGTGATTAATTCAACAAGCATAATCATTGTGTACAGGTGCAGGCCTTGCAAATTTGATCTGCAGTCAACGACACATCAGATATGATGAGCTGTATGTCTAGGGGAAAGGGAGGCCACTCTTTCATGTAGCTCAAGGGCACATACCACACTATGAGATTAAAAATGTTACCGCAAAATAATCAAATTAGTCAGAAAAGTCTTTTAAATTTATTTGAGACAAACACCTCTTTATGGAATATTCCTGCTTTTTCCTGTAAGTAAATGCCATATGTTAATAAAATTGTGCATTACCTAGATTTCAAGGAGGCCAATGAAAAGACAAAGTGAGGCAGGAATTTGACCCACTGAGCCAAAACCTGTTCTTTTGTGTCATTGTGTGCTGTTTGTAAAGCTTAGCTGTGTGTCTGGATCAGTTTACTTACAAGGGTGAATGCAATGAAACTTAAAGTAATATCTTAATAAAATTATGCATCTACAAGGAATTCTAACAGAAAATCCATGAAAGTCAACCAAGAAATAACAAGAAAAACAGAGACAAAAAAAAAAAAAATATTGGCAATTTGTTCCAGAAAAAGAAGAAGATCAACAAACCTTCCACCAAAAACAAAAAAAAAAAAAAAAAAAACAAAAAAAAACCCCACACAAAACAAAACAATAAAATAAAACCAAAAAAACCAAACAAAACCCCATGTAATTCTAAAAGCTGTGTGTTATTTGATTTTTCTTCACTGAAATGTGACCCATTGTCCCAAAACATCTCCAGTTGTAAGTTACTTCAGTCATAAATATGAGCTGTATGGCTAAATAGACTAAACTCAGTTGTGAACACAAATCTGTATCTGTTTGTATCTGCCTCTTTCCAGAAGTATTCCAGGATTCTACAGCTTTCTGAAAAAGGTCATGAGTTGTTTTCTCTTCCATGCCAAGGAGATCACTTTGTGATTTCTTCTTGTTGCTTCAGGACAGGAAAAGATAAAAACAGTCCAAAGCTAAAATTTAGACAATTTGGATTGTAAATAACTATCAACAATTTTTAATGGAAAATACAAGATACACTCTTTATGTCCGAGAAAAAAATTTTAAAAGACTATTAAAAACTGTAGAGGAATCAATTTCTATTTGCAGGGTGAGTTGAAAAATAAAGAATTGATCATCCATCCTTATTATTAAATAATTTGGTTTGGTTTTTTTTTAATGTTTTTATAACACAGGATATTTAATTCAGCATGTTTCATTTCATAAAAGAGCAGAAAATAATTCTGAAAACAAATACATCAGCTTTCTAAATGTCAGTTTGACTAATTTGCACCTGGGGATAGTTTTCTTTGGGTGGTTTTGGTTTTTTTTTTTGGTAAAAATACTTGAAAAGATATTTTTATCTTGTTCCTGCCACTCTTTCAAGAGTTTTGTAATCTGAGTAGTTATTAATGTCTCTCATTAATCTTGGATGAATTAGGGAGACAGGATCTTTGAGGCTCAAGTCAATTATGTATAAATAGAGTCCATTATTTACTGCACCATTATGTCCCCAGCTCATTTATTACATAAATCTTTTCCCATCATCTGGAAATTATCTGTCCTTATTAACTAACATTTCTGAGTAAATTAAAAATTTGTGACTGAGGTAAATCATATCCAACTCAACAGAACTAGACAAGAGTCCCGTTTACTCCATTTCTCATGTTTTTGATTGGTTTTGACTCTTTTTGAGAGACGATGATTTTCAAAAGTTGCAGAGGCAAAATTTCAGCATACTTATGGCAAAAGTAGTTTTAAAGGTTTGCTTTCATCTTGCAAAAAGAGAGATTGTGTCCTTGAAAGCTTTATTAGCCTATTGTGCCACATTATTGTGAGTCTTAATAGTAAGATTTCATAGCAGAGGAACCAGCCTAAAATTTTTTAATAGTTCAGATAGCTACTCTTAGTTTCTGCCTATGCTTAGCTGTGAAAAAACAGGAGGCTGATCAAAACAGTATAATAAATGTCACAAAAGCTGCTTGGCAAATTGCCTTTATTTAATTATTCAGCATAAGAAAAGAATACAAAACAATTATCTTGATCAGTCCTTTAACTTCTTTCATTTCCTCTTTTATTAGAATTTTAAGTTCCAATTTCTTAAATTTTAGTTTTATTTCCCAACAGCTGCAATTACAATTATCTGGCTTTACAACTACATGAAGTTATAGTATGAAAATATGAAAAAGTGAAAAGCAGAGATATGCATTTTTTTATACATTGATTATTTTTGGTGGAGTGGGGACCAACAAATTAGCAAATCTTTTCCTTTAGTAATTCTTAACCTTACAATGGTCTTTCTAGCATCAAATAAACCTGTATCAGGTCAAATGAGGAATCTGTTCATAAAAGAGGATCATGCCCCTCAGAAGGTTTGAAAATTTTCACATATATTTTAGCATACACTGAGGAAAATGAAATATTATGGTATGTGATAAAATATTATTACTTATTTTGACATTGTTTCTGTTCTTTGCTTTATGTATCAATTTTTATGTTCTTTTTTAACCCTTTTAATTTCACTGAGTAGCCTTCTTTGAATCCACCACCAGTCAGAGGCTTCCCTAGCCACACATTCTTGCCAGAACCAATTAGATGAAGTTTCATTGCCTCCTTTTCTCTCTTCAATTTTGTGTCACAGCCTGTAAATCAAAACAGAGAAAATCTGCATTGGTCTGTCTTCAAGTAGAGCTTGAGAAATAGTAATTAAACAATCTTTACAAATACAGAATAATGATACACTTCTGGTGTCAGACCATTGCAGAATTTCAAAACCTTTACTCAATTCTTGGGTTAAGCAGCCCTTAGAACATTCAACATTTATGAAATATGTTTGATCTTAAGAATTTAATCTAGCTTCTTCTTAAAGGTTCCTGGTCTTGTAAATTCTCTATATTTATGATTTTAATGGTACACTGCCAACATTGTCTGTCATTTATGAAAAAAACACTCCAGGACTCATTCATTGCCACTTTTGATGGGCAGCTCCCTGTGCATAATGCCAGTCTTTGCTCTTTAAATAGAAAGAGTTAATTTCAGGGAACAAGAGGACTTATATTACAGGTCTGAAGGCTGCATTTAATGTATAATGAGTTGTTCATGCAGAGAAATGTATTCTACAATGAAATGAGAGATTCCAGACCTTTCAGCTGTTTAATAAACCATATAAATAGAAGAGACTGGTTAGGATTTAGCATCTCAGCCCACCTGCCCACTTCACAAGTGGCTGAAATACTCTTGGGTAATACAGAATTATAAAACCTCCTTCTTATTCCTATGATCTGGGACACTCCTAAACAGCAGTGATAGACAGGTGAACCAACCAGGCAAATGAACATTGGTAGTGGTGGCATATTTCAGGAGACAAGTCTTTGGTTCACTTTGCAGTTCAAATTAAAAAAAAAAAAAAAAAAAGATGGTGCACCTCAAGACCTACATATTATTATTATTTCTTATTTCATATTTCATATTTGTGGATTTTAATTCCTCATTATGACCATAATTTTGTATGGTTCTGTTCCAGTATTTAAGCTACTTTCATCATTTTCTGGGCTGCTAAATTCTCTCTAAAGCTGTCCAAACCTTTTAAAATCTTCATTTTGCAGTATTAAGCTTACAAAATCAGAGTCAGTACAGAGAAATTTTGAAATGTAGCAGGACATTTCTTTTTTTTCCCACATTTTGAGCATGGTGCTAATAACACCAAGGTTTTAGGTTTGATCCTCATATGGGCCACTGGCTTAAGATTTGTACTCACTGATTCTCGTGGGTTCCTTCTAACTCAGAATAGTCTGTGGTTTTGTGATGTTTTTCCCCCTCTTGATGAGAATTAGTTACCCTAAACCTTTTCAAGGTAACTGAGATTTTCAGTTAACAGTATAACAGTATTTAGGTGATTGTCTGCTGTGAACACTCAATATCAAAATTCTTATTATGAAAACATTGCCAGTCAATATTCAGGTTTTTGTTTGTTTGGGTTTTTTTTTTTTTTGTTTTGGTTTTTGGGGTTTTTTGTTAGCAAAAAAATTCTATGTTAGAATCATACAATAGTTTGTTTGGGACTTTAAAGATCATCTAGTTCCAACCTCCCTACCTTGGGCAGAGACACCTTGCACTACACCAGGTTGCTCAAAGCCCCATCCAACCTGGCTTTAAGCACCTTCAGGGACAGGACATGATTTGCTGTCTTCTGCGTACCAGATCCTAGCAGTGACACAGGCTACCCAAGCAGGTGCACATTTCAGGTAATGAGTGAATTCTGCCATCCTATTTGGTATATATAAAAAACATCCAGTTTCCAACAAGCAAAAAAATACTCCAATTTGTGCACTCAGAATGTACTTATTTTTGTAAAAGACAGCAAATTTTCAAGGAAAACCACTTTAGTACATACGAACAAGAGAACAGTGTACTCCAAAAAAAGGGGAAAAGATGACTCAGTAAGTAATAAATATTTCAGTTATGTCATGAGCCTAAAATATACAGAATGTTGCTAGAAATAAATAGGTGATGTTTAAGGTAGGAGAACTCATAATTGTTACTATCTCAGATATAATGCTACAAGAATGAGTTGCTGCCTCTCCTCTTCCCAGGCTCAGCATAAAATATAGGAACAATGAGTTGCTTCCTTTTTTAATAACTGAAGTATCCTGACACCGTGAGACAATGTCTTTTTTTCTTTTTTAATAAAGACTAAAATTTAATGGGATTGATATTTCTTCTTCCTGTGAAGGGTGAGTACAATTCTATTTTAGTATTGATAAAACAATTTTTAAATATAGATTATAATATGTATTTAATCATAAATATCAAGAAGTTCCCCAAAGTAAAAATAATTTCAGTGTCTATCATGGAACACCATATTGAGGTTCATCTCAACTTCACCATGTAAGGAACTGAAATACTCAGCAATTTATCAGTTCACCACAGCCTTCACTGTAAATGTCCTATTCAAAACCAAGAAAATGAATATATTTTAAATATTAATTCCATACCAATCAGTGGAATATGTGATTCAATAGCATTGTCCTTTCAGGGAACTATGCAAAATGCTCTCTGCTCACTATAATGATTACCATTATTCTCCACTGAAACCACTGGAGATTAGCAAGTACATGATAAAATACTGAATAGTGATTGATAATCTTTTATGTTTGTCACATCACTTGCATGAGAAATAAGCATCTGATCCTGACTCACTTTTCATGCCCAGATAATGAGAAGTATACTAAGAATGTACTTTCCTGAAAAAATGCTTTCTTTTGAGGTTGTCATTTAATCTTTTTTGCTTTGGCATCAGAGAGTGTTGTTCAGTTATATGGTTTGTTGGGGTTTTTTCTCTGGTTGTTTCTTTTTTATTTTTTTTTCCTTCTAATCTTCCACTACAGAGCAATAATTTTAGTCTTTGATTTGTGACATTTCAAAAGATGTACTTCCTAAAAGATATAGCTGGTCTTTGTGCTAAAATCTGTGAAAAGACACTGGGCATCAATCCAATTCATTTATACTGAAGAGAAAAAAAACTAACAAAAGCTGAGTTTTGTTTAAAAGGTGAAGAAACTCCAATTAGAAACACTTCTTTTTTTTTTTTTTTTTTTTTTTTAATAGCAAACAGTGTAGGAAGTGCTGTATATCTTCCCTGTTCTTCTGTCCACAGGACCAGTGAGAGTGGAAACATTGCAGAAGAAGAAGAAGAATTAAAAAAAAAAAAAATCAGAAAAACTAAGTGATGATTATCCAAGTTCCCAGTAAAAGTGAAGCAGGTAAAGTTCATGAGACACTGAAGATATTTACAAGATGGAGAGAGAAAAGTTATTTAATAATGCAGTAGTCATTTCCTTTGGATTATTTCTGAAACAGGAGTATAAAATTATGTCATAGTAGTAGCATATATTATCAGAAATGTGTTTCCTGAGGGATGTAAAGCATCTAAAAGTTGAAGTTGAATAAACCGACAGCTTGGTGATCTTTATTTTGAATACATGTACATGTATGTACGAAATCCCAGCTATTCAGGTAAAGTATTTGATAAGCCATTCCCTTGGTGGAACTTACATGTAAACAAAGCACTAAAAATTATTTTAAATATTTTCATGCAAAGTTCACAGCTAAGAACTAGTGATAACCTCTGAATTATTGAAATAGACTTCAGGTAGAATTTTGCCCCTCTTCATCATCTCAGTTTTGGTATTTTTTTCTTCCTTAGAGGGAGAAGAACCACAGGTACCTCTTTTTCACTGCAAGTTATTCTAGTCTTGAATTCTCCAAACTACTTGTCAGTAACATTTCCTTCCTTTTTTGAGTTTGGCACAGCCAACTAATATAATTATGCTTCAACGAGTGCCAGTTTAAGGAATTGCTGCTTTGGCACATATTGGCTCTCTCATTGAGGAAAAGTCCCATTCAGGTAGAAGTGGCACAGAATTCATTTTACACTTATTTTCAAAACATCACATGGCATTTTTGTACTGTGATGTTTAAATTTAGTTCACAGAATTAAACACACACAGAACACACCCAGTAGAAACAATGTGGTGCAATGCAGAAATGAACTTCAGATAATGAGGAATCAGCTAAAAATTTATTCTCAGTAAATAGTGAAAATACATAAAGAGTAGCTAAAGAAAGGCTATCTAAGTTGTTGAATATGAGTACAGCTCCTCACAGGTAAACCAGAGTCAAAATTTTGTTTAGAATTAATGCAGTATCTTATATAAGTCTGTTCTCTTAGAAGAGCCCTCCATTCTTCAGGACTACATATGTAATTTTTTAGTTATTCATAATCAACTGAAGGAAAGCTATCCCTCTCATCAGGCTCCAGACTTCCAACACCAAAGACATTTTTAAAGGACCTCCAAAATTCTTTGATAAGAACTTCCATTACACAGTGCAAGAACATTCTTTCTATTGAAAGTTTCGGTACCATGCAAAACAAAGCACCACATGAGAGATATTGAGCACCTCCATTTCTTATTAATTTCAAAGAGAAAGGAGGGCACACATCAACTCAGTAGACCCAAGAAAATGTTCCAGAATAAAAGAAAAATTAGTTTTCCAGCACATTTAGTTCCAGGGGTACTACAATAGCTTTTCCTCCCATGGCATGATTCCTAGTCAAATTATGCAGTGATTATTCTATTTCAGTTTCTCTATTGAATATGCAGTTTAATTGCTCAAAGAGAATCACTTTGCTATTGAATGTAGAAAAAAAAAAAAAGAAAGAAAGGAGAATAATTTTTGGCTGAGTCTATCTTGCTGCTGTGAAGCTGTAGGCTATAATTTTCGGTGTCCAGCTTAGAGAAAAAATATCTGGTTCCTGCCTTGACTGCAACCAGGAGAGATTAAATGGATGTGGGAAATTAAACTTTCCTTCCTACTCCTTTGAGTAAAATCTTTCTGTTTGTAATATGTTAACTGTCTAGTAGTACCAGCAATACATTACTAGCAAAACACTTGTAGCTAGGGTGACTCAATGGGGTAAGTACACCATCTGTCCTATGAATGCAAGGGTGACAATGTCCTGGAATGAAATGGCCTTCCATCATTCCTGGCCATCAAACAGGAAAATGTTTATTCATATGTGTCTAAGCAAATAAAACACAAACAAAAGTTTAAATTAAAAACTTTTATTATTACACAAACTAGGTTGCTGTTAGTCTTAACTGAGTACCTTGGATGCCTTTAAACTGGTTTCTACAATATTTTGCTTACTGTGTTCAGGAATGATGGAAACTGTAGCTGTGACTAAGCTTTCCTACTTATCTCTCCTGTGACCAAACATGTAATCTCTCATTACTATTGGCTTTAACCAAATGAAATAGAACATACATTACTAAAACTTCCTGGACCTTTTCATTAACCAATATGAATGTGAATTTCCAAATATCCAAAATACTAAGTAAAAACTACAAATGTCCTCCTTGTTGTCTTACAAAAACTGTAAATAACATGAGTGTTCAAAGGGGTGATGGTGTTATATTTTGAGCTATTACATTGAAATACCCTGGTATTTTTGTATTTCAAGAGCAATAAATTTCTTTATTTGGCAATTTATTTGACATTCTCAAGTTCAGTCCAGCTGAAAGTTAAATACTCAGATCTTCTACTAATCAACTGATGCAGGTTAACAGAAACTAATAAGGATATAACTTATATCTAATGTGTATAGTTTGATTTCACTTAAAGTATGACTGACCACCCCATGCTGCACTGCCTTTGCTTGATAATCATTGCATATGAAGACAAATTCAAAGCTAATCAAATTTAATTTACCCCTTAATTACAAGACCAGCCTGAGGACTAAAACAAAGCTGCCCAAAGAACTGTCTATTTTTAGTCTGTTTTTTTCTGTAAGTGCTATGTTATTTGGAACATCAGAAATGCCAACTTCTAGGCCAATGATTCTCAAAGCCATAGGGCAAAGTCCATTGTCAAACATCAAACTGTATCATTTACCCACAGTCTGTTATAAAAAATAAATGCATATTCTGTAGTTTCATACACTATCTGGGGAATGTTCTTTGGAAACACTTTTTCAGGGTTACAATTGTATACAGAAAATTTATTTCTTTCCAACAGATCAATGACACGTCTTCCAAAAGTGGAAATGTCACAGCAAAGCAAGACATTCAGGAGAGGAGACATTTAGATATCTAACTGAAAGTAAAGAAAGAATACAAAGAGTAAATAAAAAGTACTAATGATGATGAAAACATTACAGATCATGTCAAACTAAAATGCAAAGTAAAAAGTATATTAAAGAAATTGGGAAGCATACATTTATATATCTTTACACAAACTATTAAAATTAGTGTCCAATTTTGAATTTCTGAATTAAACATTTCTTTAACCACATGGTTTCTTAATTTATGCTAAAACCCCATTTATGTGGGTATATTTACTCTCATTTTTCATCCCTTCAAAAGAAAATAAATAGTCATTCTTCAAATATTTTTAGAATATTTTCTTCTGTGATCATAACCAACAACAACAAAAACGTCCTGCAAAAATATAAGATAAAAATTTCCAGATTTATGCTGGAGAAAACATCTAATTTGTTTGCTGTGTTTCTTAATAAGCAGTTTTGTCTTTAATTTCATTAAAGTAAATATAAGTGATATTGGTGTTTTACCATTTGCCTCTTAATTTGAAAGATAATTACTCATACTGAGAAAGCTAAATTAAGATGTCAGAACTGTAGTGCCATGGTTCAGCTCTTAATGCATTGTTTTAAAAATTGTTGGGAAAATCATTGTTGGACAAATTAAGATAACAAGAAAATGCATTCCATTTTGTGCTGAGACACACAAGTAATGAATAAAAGTGTGGAAGTCAAATAAGGCATCTTTTTCCCAAGTTTCACTTGCTGCATGGATGCAAAAACGTAAAAGTCCCAAATGATATTAAGGAAGTTAAATTGCCTTTCTTAGTGTAAATATTTAAGCAGTAGAGATTCTGAATGAATTCACTTATTACTGAGAAATAATTGTATAAATATCCATTCAAGACAGATTAGTTATTGATATTAACTAACAGTAAGTGACCTTTATCTTTACCTTCATTCTTGACTTGAAGTAAAAGACAACTTCAAGACATATCAGTGTTAGAGGAAAGAGAGAAATGATTTCTAGTACAAAATTAAAATGGAAAAAAAAAAAAGAGAAAAAAGCTTCTCTTAATTTCAGAAGTCTTCTAATTGAAGAGTAAAATGAGAAGACAGGACTATGAATATTGCACTGTCTTGGTTTCTCACTTTATGTATGTCAAATATGTGCCAGCCAGATACTGAAATCTATTCACAAATGAGCAATTTGAAATAGATGGTTTTTGTCAGAATTGTTCTGGAGGAGTCAGCCAGTAGCAATATAAACTTCCTTACAAACTCTCCTGATGAGGAGAAATGAGAACTGTCTGGGATTTCCAAAAAACTAAAATTATTATACAGAGTTACTGATGTACACCAAGATCCATGATGCCTGAAAGCTCCAGACATGCTGTACACATACACCACAGCTGGTCTAAGCCTGTGTCATAAAGCCACTCTCTTCACAACACTCTGGATTTATCAGGTATGTGATCTACCAGAGAGTCACACATGCACAGAAATATACCTGGTACTTCCCCAACTGTCAGGCATATTGTGCAGCACATGGCAACTATGAGGTCTAGACTTATTAATCACTGATTCCATGACATAATACATTCTCTACATATAACATGATGGCAATCTATCCACTCTCAACAATTGTTCAGGATTCCCACGTTCTGCAATGTGTCTGGCAGACCTGCTGCTTGGTAAGCATGACTGATTATTTTTTTTTGATTTTTAAGCAATTGCTAGAAGTCTTCATGAGTTTCCTGAACTGCCATTTTAAAGGAAAAAAGGACTCATGGCCAGAAACTAAATGAGAATGGCTCAGGTATTGATCTTCCCAAGGTCTGAATGAAAGATCAGACAGATGCTTTAGCTTTTTGCTAAGTTCTCATTACTTAAAGTTGTTTAAATAAAAATCCACATAAAATTACATTTATTTAGGCAAACTTATTTCTAGGACTTTTATTTATGAATTTTGATTAAATGTGATAAAAAGAATGGGGTTTTTGCATATCTTAGACTCCAAACTGCTGAAAAACAGAATTAGACATTTTAGTTTGTTGGTGTATCTAAACCTCAAAGTAAATAGATACTTCAGATTGTGTGTCTCTATGTAGCTATAGTAAATTCACAGACCTGGTGAATTCCAGTTGAGAAGACCAATTCTCCCCATGATTGTCCAATTGAGCTATGATCCTTTTAAGTAAAATAAGATAGTCACAATCTGTTTTATGGGTGACTCATGCAAATTAGATTATTTTGTATTTTACAAAACAAAGAGTTTGGCATCTTCCAGCAAGAATATCAAACTTAAACTCTTCATCAGATAATGGTCAGTAGCCTCTGTAGCATACTTAATAGGCATATTTCTGCTGCAAATAATCATTTTTTCATCTTTGAGAAAAATTGTCCATTCTCCCTTAAGTGATGAGAGAAGGTGTGTTCTTTGGGTTTTGTTTCAGTTTGTGGGCCCTGTAGATTAATGTTTCTATGTCGTGAAGATCATCATTAAACAATCTCATTATCTCTGTTTGAATGAAAAAGCAATGGTGCAGAGCAGCAAATTTCTGCATACAGATGGTATATTAGCTTGCATCCAGTATAATGATAATCATTGGATGTACTTTTGAATGAGCTTTAATGTTGAACTTCCAAAAACTGAATTATTTTTCCTCGTCTATACTCAGTACTCTAGGGTTTCCTGCCAAAATTCCTCTGAGTTGCCACAGATGGAGGCACAAGAAGAATGACAGGATGTCCGAATCATCCTCTATCATCATTCTATCCAATGTACAACAGAACTCCCTTATAAGCAGCTCCTAGAATCCAGCACTAGCTCTTTTGCAGCATGAAATAATCTAGTAACAATGTGCAATGAAAAAAACTGCTGGCAGCTATGCTGAGTTGGAAATGCCTCTAAAACGTTTATAAAAAGAACCTTGGGTAGCATGATCAGTTTTAGCAGTAGATCCCTGTGGACTGTTAGGTGGATAAGGAATTGGTTAGATGGTTGCAATAGCTCAGAGTACTGATGGAGATAGTGACAAGACCCTCGGGACCAGTGTTACTTGATATCTCCATTAATAACATAGATGAAAAGATCAAGTACACCCTCAACAAATTTGCAGATGACACCAATATGAGTGGTGCAGTTGACATGTCTGAAGGCTGGGATGCCATCCAAAGGGACCTGGTCAAGCTCAAGGTGTGGGGTCCATGGGAACCTCATGAGGTTTAACAAGATCAAGTACAAGGTGCTGAACCAGGGTCATGGCAGCCTCCAGTATCAATCCAGTCTGGAGAAGGAACAGATCCTGCTGAGAAGGTCTTGTGGGTGCTGGTGGATGAGATGCTGGACATAAGCTGACACTGTACACTTACAGCCCAAAAAGCCAATTGTATCCTGGGATGCATCAAAAGAAGCAAGGCCAGCATGGTGAGGGAGAGGATTCTCCCCTACTACTCCACACTGCTGAGACTCCACCTGGAATGCTGCATCCAGCTTTGGGGGCCCCAGCACAGGAAGGACAGTTGGAGTGAGTCCAGAGGAGGGCCACCAAGATGATTAGAGGGATGGAACTCTCCTATAAGAAAAGGCTGAGAAAATTGGGATTTTTCAGCCTGGAGAAGAGAAAGCTTTGGGGTGACCTAATTGCAGCCTTCCAGTACCTGAAGGAAACCTACAAGAAAGATGGAGAGAAACTTTTATAAGACCATGTAGTGGTCTATAAGACAATATGGTCTTATGGTCTTAAGACCGTAAGACAACAGGGAATGGCTTCAAACTGAAAGAGAGTAGGTATAGATTAGACATTAGGAAGAAATTCTTTACTGTGAGGGTGGTGAGGCACTGCAACAGGTTGCCCAGAAAGGTTGTGGATGCCCCATCCCTGGGAGTGTTCCAGGCCAGGCTGGATGGGGCTCTGAGCAACATTGTCTGGTGAAAGGTGTCCCTGCTCATACCAGGGGGCTTGGAACTAGATGATCTTTAAGGTCCTTTCCAACATTCCAACCCAACCCATTCTATGATTCTATGATCTGTAGACACTTAAAATTAGGTGAAAGTATTCACAGACTTCATATTTTTGTTGCATATCAAATATTTAATGCAAAAATTAATAAATACTGAAGTACAAGAACATGTTAATATTTCCTTTATGGAAGCAAAAAAAAAACGTACTCAGTGAGATCAGTGTAAGAAGCCCTGAAAATCCTTAAAATATTCTATGGCAAAAAAATAATAACCTAGTAACTATAGTTTCTGACATGTTCTGACAGTTGGAAAGGACTGCTGCCTTAGGAAAATACCCACAGCACATTCATGATAAAGTGATCAGTGATTTAACATAATGAGTAGTTAGAACAAAAACGCATGAAAACTAAATTAAATATTTGTTATTTTTTAATCAGTTTAATAAAAGGCAGCATTTAACACTGGAAAATGAAATAACTCAGTTGTTGTCTCAAGCTGAATTCTGAAAAAAACTTTGAACCACAGGTAAGATTATTATTCTTTCTCCTTTTCCTTTCCAGTAAGTGAAGATGCCAAGGACTTAAGCAGAGTCTTCTTACAAATGAAGTCAGAAGCAGCCTCACCCAGTTCTAATTATGTTTGTAAGTTTTTGTTTTCCAAATCTGCCTTGACCTTTTCTGAGACTCTCTAGAAAGAAACATCAGCATGACATATATCTTAACAATGGATGTGCTGGTGTTGGAAATACTAAGAAAAAAACAAAAGCTGTTATTCAGTAGCACAATGCACAAGGGCTCTTGGAGGCAATTTTCATGATTTTTTTTTTTTCTCTCAGGAATCCAAAAAGTGGAACTAACTTATGGGGAAACTCCTTTTGTATCAATCAAAAAACCTTTTTTTTTTTTTTTTTTTTTTTTTATGCTAAGTTGTGATATAAAACATTTTCTTTAGTATATGTAATAACTATAGTTGTCAGCAATCGTTTATAGCAGCAAGAACTTGAGCCTTAACAAGTATCTTTTGAAGCTTCTGAAGTGTTTCTGTTTCTTCTAGTTACTTTTATGGTTTTATAATTACTAATAATTTTGTATGGATATGAAATGGTCATGTAAGATAAACAAAATATTAATCACTGAAAGGAATGGAGGTTATTAAACAGTATGTTGCAATGTTTCTTCTAAGAGAGTTTGGTAGTCTTTCCAAGCTAACCACTTTTGGAAAAAGTGCTACTTCAGTTATACGTACTGGACTACAAGAACATGGCCATGTCTGTCAAACTTCCAAAAAAAGTAAGTGGACTGATTTTGAAATAGTAGGGGTAGTATATTAATGATCCTTCATGACAGATGGGCTAGTGACGGGCTCTGCATGAGTAAACACTAACATTTTACTGCAAGAAGAAAATTTATACAAGCTCTGCACATCATATATATATATATATATATATATACACATATATAGATATATAAGTGGCAGACAGAACACCTAAAGTGGAAATGGTTATATTATCTGTGTGAATTGAAAGTGTTCAGTTTACAGTTGATGACAAATTTGAATGTGGCATGAATAATAGGTATTCCACCCTCTTAACAACAGGGGACAGTTTCAGTCTCATGCAAATGTTCACTATCTGCATTGTGTCAATTAAAACAGATGGTGTAGGGATGGAAGGGAGTTAATGTATTAGGGAAAACATTCTATTTTTCTTGTTTTTATTCTGTTTGTGTTTTTTTTTTTTTTGTTGTTGGGTTTGGTTTTGTTTTTTGAGAAAATGCAATATTGCTTTTTTAATTTTTTTCCCCAGCTTCTGGGACCATAAAACAGAAAGATCAAATCTGTCACGTAAAAACACAGAAAAACCTTTTCCAGTACTCCTGTTGCTATTTTCAAGATTTATGATACTAAATACAAGCTGGCTAATATTTTCCTCATCTAACGGTAATCCACAGCCTGCTTGGCATAGGTACAATTATTCACAGCTGTATGCAAGATGTTGTTAAATGCAGAACAGCATCTCTAGCTGCCTCCTGCATATTGTCAGCAGATAATATTCAGCTGATTCCACTCTCTAATTTCTCTAAGTGACCAATATATTTTCTGAGATATTCATATATAGCAGAATAATAAAAAAAAAACAAAAAACCAAAGAACAAAAAAAACACCCAAATAACAACAAAAACCAAACCAAAAAAAACCCATAATCAACAACAAGAAAAAAAAAAAAAAAAAGAAAAAAGAAAAAGAGAAGGCAAACTGCTCCTATTTTCTCTTTAAGTTACCAGGAATTAAATGCTTCTATGCTTCAGGTCTATTTTTTTCAAAATTCCACTATAATTTCATTTTTCACATAGATTCAGATGATTATCTATATTGAGATGATTTTAATCCTCCTGTTGTCTAGGTTAAAAGTAACATTTGGTTACTCAGTCAATTCCCTCTCTGCTCTCTTCTCTATTATTCCTGGAAAATAATTCAAAAACATATCTCCGAATTATAGTAGTAAAGGAATTACTTTATTGGAAACTTACTCCAAGTAAACTTAAGTTAGGTTTTGGGGTTTTTTTCAGTTTAAAAGAAGCAAAACAATAAAACAAGGCAACACAAAACCTCTTGTCAGAAACTACTTCTCTCTGAAAAACTATGGGTTTTTTGTGGTTTTGGTAATTTTTTGTTTTGTTTTGTTTTGTTTTGTTTTTCTAAACACCTCTCCACACTCCATAATGCAAATAGCAAAGGCAATAAGTATTTATTCTAGTGGCAAGCCTGTTTTTAGAAGTGTATTGGGTTTGTGTTGCCAGGTTTTGGTAGCGGAGGTTATGCTACAGGATTGGCTTCTGCTAGAAGCTGCTTGAAGCTTCCTCAGTGTCCAGCAGAGACAATGCCAGCCATCTCCAAGACAGACGTGCTGCTGGCCAAGGATGGACCAGTCAGAAATGGTGGTAAGGCCTCTGTGATAACATATTTAAGAGGGAGGAGAAAAAAAAAATCATCGGGCAGATGTAATTGCAGCCAGGGAAGAACGGAGTAAGAATATGTGAGAGGAATATCTCTGCAGACACCAAGGTCAGTGAATTAGGAGGAGGAGGTGCTCCACATGCTCGAGCTGAGATTCCCCGCCAGCAAACCATGGTGGAGAAGGTTGTCCCCCAGCAGCCCACAGAGGATCACAGGGATGCAGAGATCCATGTGCAGCCCATGAAGGAGCCCACATTGGTGCAGGTGGATGCCTGAGAGAGGGCTGTGAACCCATCCTGGAGCAGGCTTCCAGCAGGGATCTGCAAACTCATGGAGAAAGGAGCCTACACTGGAGAAGGTTTTCTGACAGGACTAGTGACCCTCTGTGGGACCCCCACTGGAGCACCCTGTTCCCAAAGGACTGCATCCCCATGGAAAAATTACCCCTGTTGCAGCAGCTTGTGGAGAACACTTGCCTTCCTCTTTGTTACATATTTCCGTTATTTTAACATTTGTGATGGGATGCAGATGAACTTCCAATATAATTTGCAGTGATGAGCACAATGGCGAGTCAGGTATCTAAGAAGTGACACTGTATTCAAATTCAGACTGGATAGACAGTACTCATATAAACTGCATGATAATATGTAGGTGGTCCAGAATGTAATATTCTGGGCTAACCTATTTAAACTTAATGCCACCACCAATAACGTTCCTACAAGTTTGACTACAATTTATGGAATTGACATTGGAGACTCTTTTGAAAGCTGTTTCTGTACTATAATGCCATCACTGAATACTAGAAGATCAGTTTAATTTATTCAGCTGTCCAGAGTGGTTGAAATTGCTGTGGAGGCAAATTACCTTAAAAATTGCCTAATTTTTGCATTGGCAATTAATCACTGAAGTGACTATACATATACATTTGAAAAAAATAATGTGTGTATGTATACACACACACACACACACACACACACTAATTGGAGATTATTTGGCATCATGACCTCTACGTATCTAAATACCTTTAAGTAGAAGCTTATTAGAAAAAAAAAAAAAAAAACAAAAACAAACATCAAAACCTCTGCTGTAACCCTTTAGTAAAATTAGCCAAATAAATCCTTATATGTAAAATATTTTCTCAGACTACTTCTCAGAATCTGAGCATCCTCCATTACCAGCAGGTCTAAGGATTTTGTCTTTCTCTAGTTGCCAAAACCTGAGGTTTCTTTCTTTACAGACCTTCACAGTGGTGTGCTGTAAGGTGTGTGACTTTCAAACATTGTGTTTAAGTTTGTTTTTTTTTTATGTTGGTCAAATCCTATTTATAAAAGAGCATGTGATGAAAATACTATTACGTGTGGCTTTCCTAGTAAAAAAAAAATAAAAAACAAAAACTCCAGTACCTGTTGATTTCTGAAGACCTATTTTACAAATCCAAAACCAGTGTTGTTTATGTGTTCGCTGCCCATTTCAACAGTGTCCATGGGGACAACTATTTATGAATGGGATGACACTAAATACTTAAGTTATTTCCCCATGACATTTCCAATCAGTATGAGTCAATTGGAAGTACATTAATATCCGTTCTAACACTGCAACAGAAGTTTGAAATTATTATGTGAAAAGCTCATATTTCATTTGTTTCCTGATTCATTTGCTGTCAAAAAAAAATGTTTTCAGAGAAAAAAAGCTGATAGTTTTGATCTTAATTTATGGGGGAAAAAAAGTAAAATTTAATTTTGCTTTAAAATATTAAGCCTTTAAGATAATATTGTCAATTTCAATGCTTTGGATTTATATTTACCATAGCAGTTGTCAAGTTTAGTGTTTGCTGAAGCCCACACACGCTTTTTTACATTTTAGTTCTGCACAAATGTATACTTGTCAATTTTCTAAGACATTTCTGCTATTCTGTTGCTACTTATACAATGCATTGGAAAAACAACATAGGAAGGTGATGGGATTGCAGTGGTGCATTAAACAGTCTGTCACTGCCAGTGACATTGAAATGATTCACAGAATGAACTTTCAAGGAGTATTCTGTGTGGTTTTCTTTCCAGTATGGAGCATATGATGTGTGAAAGTGAACAGGAGACGAAATACAAGGAAGCATCTAGTCTAAGAACAAAGAGCCAGGATCCTTTAAACCTTCATGTGTGGTTGCTTCCAGCTCTGCTTTAGTTCTCAAGGTTCCAACAATAGTTTCACCAAGACAAATAATCACACATTTGTAGATCAGTAATTTGTGTGGTCAGCAAGTTTTTGAAGTAAGGCTGCTCCTGAATATAAAGAATATAAGCACCAACATGTCTATAAACTCCATGTTCTCCAGATATATCTTTCTGGTTTGTTTGTTGGTTTGTAGTTAGTTTTTTTGTTTGGTTTGGGGTTTGTTGTCTTGTGTTTTTTTGTTGTTTTGTTTTGGGTTTTTTTTCTATTCCACAGATATAGCATTTCCACACAATTTATTATCAAATGTATGAACTTTTCTACTAACTTTAGATCCTTTCCTTGAAACCTTTCTTACCTATTGATAGGTTATCTAACTGAAACGCAGCATTAAACTCACAGAACCTGGTGAGAAACAGAGAAAAAACAGTGATACGTGCAGGAATCGGTGAAACAGAGCAAGGTGAACAACCTACTCACAGGTGGTCATCAAAGGAGACCAATTGTCCCCAGTGTAAAACCCACCAAGATGCATCAGTCAGATAAACTGCAGTCAGAAGGCCACACAAAACAAAGATTATTTACTCAATGTAGACAGATTTTATTATGAGATCCAGGAGAAAGAGAATTTTATGATTGTATGAAACTCATAGAATAGTTAGGAAAGGGCTGATGGCAAGGTGAAGGGGGAGAGGGGTGACCAAGGTGGATCAGGGAAGAACATGTGTCAGAAAAAAAGAGGTTAAAAGGAATAAAAAGGGGCAGTGGTGTGTAAGCAAGTTGCTGGTCAGTATGCTTTTCTGACTGACCCGTGATCCTGATCATCTGATCCCAGCACATATGGGACTCCTGCCTACCAACTTGGAGAAAGAGAATTCTCCCTTCCCCTCTTTTCTTCTGTCTTTGTCTCTCTCTGTTAGAATAATTTTTATTTTCTCCTTCCACAAACATAAATTTCACTGTTAGACTTGATGTATGCCACCAGCTTTAAAGATTCTTCTAATAAATCTTTGTGAATATGAACTTGTCTCAACAACCCTTCTGCAAGTGGTCTCCATGCCAGCTGTTAGAATGGGAACATTATTATGAAGGGCAAGAACGTCTGTGAACCAACAATTGGAGGAAACCAAGGACTAGAGAACAGGCTACAGAAAATACCAGTGTTCTTATTGTGTGTAGTATCACCTACTCCATTTAGTCCTAATCCTGACTAGCAGGAGATTGAGAGCAGGACTGGGACACCTGTGCTGTCCAGGTTTATGTTAGTGTTGTTTGTGCTCATGAGGAACAGGCACTGATCTCCGTGTGGGTGGATCTGTGTGGCTGTTTGTAAGTGCTGTGTGTGTGTGTGTGTGTGTGTCTGCACGCACACATGTGAACAAGTATAAGTGTCAATGTGCATGTATGGAGAGTAGTTTCCCAGCATTGCTGCTGGGTGGACCTGGGGACACAGACCTGAAACAGTTTCCCATCTATGGGACTGAGGAGGCATTACTTACTCTAAGAGTCCACCAAAGCCAGTACGAGCAGGTTGGGGATGAAAATTTTCTTGTGTCCCAAAGTACACTTGCTCTAGTACACTACAGCTTTTAACAGAATTTATATTTGATATAAAAGTTATTGTCTTCTCTGTCATGCAGTCCAAATTTTCTTTACCTGTAAAATCCATATTCAGAAGCCTACACAAATTATTTAATAACCTTCCTTTACATTAACAAAATCATTGCAGCAGTACACAAAGCAAAAGACAAGTGTCACAGACTTCTCATGGCATTAAAATTATGATTGAAATGAATTTTGCATGCTCCAGTCAGTTGATGAACTGGCTACTCAGCTTCTAACCATGCATAGCTAAAACAATTTTTGCTCAGTTTCAACTTTCTGTGCCATTTGGCTCTCTCAATTTGAGTAAATGAGCAAGCATACTGTAAACATATGCTTTGTACTCTTCCAAAGCAAATTGTTTTCAATTTTTCTTTCTTGGAAAGACTGTCAATTTAATACAGATGAGCTATGATTAGTAAGACTCATATGGTCTAGTCTGAAAACGTGATTCAGGAGAGCTGAACAGCTGCACAGGGTGCTCAGTTTGAATAAATGCAACAAAAGGTTCATCATGAAACAGTAAAATATTGATCTGGTAGCATTCCTCACTGTGATGTAATAATGTAATTGAAGGAAAACCTAAATGGAAGAAAACCTATTTAAAGGTGATAAAGCAATGAAATCCAAAAGTAATTTGAATAAAAATGCCTTTGAACAGTATGTTTTTCTCATCTGATGTGACTTCAATACAAGATAAAGCATCACACAACCTCTTACAGGCCTCAAATTTCTACGGTTAGAGACTTCTGTGCTTGAGTAATAGCCAAGGGTTTTTTTGAGAAGGGACAAGGTTTTTCACTATGTAATTATAACAGGAAACTAAGTTATATTTTTTTTTAATTTTCAAGTTAGCAGAAGATTAATTATATTTTATAATGAAACATCATTATATCTAATAATTAAAATATTTTTGCTCCTGAAATAATCAAGTGACAATGAATCAAATAAGAAAGCAGAAAGAGAGAAGCATCATGGTTTTAGAACACTAGTTTCATGTGTAGTAGTAGTAATAATAATAGTAGTAATAATAAATTCTCCCTCTCGCCATAGTTTCTACACAAGGTAAGCTGATTCTAGCCATCCTTTAAAAACCATTTAGAAACCTGAACAGTATTTTATAGGTGCAAGTGCTAAGCTATCCAGAGCCTGGAAAAATATATCAAAACTGGCAGGCAACATTTATCTCAGTTTCTATGCCCAATATTTTTGAAGGCAGGCTTCTTCTCAGTAATTACAAGGATCCTTTGCTCATTCTCACTGCTGTATGCCAGACTTACATTGCTATGGGATAAAATTCAGATTTAGTTTTAAGTGAAATAAACTTTTAATTTCTTACATTAATTTCCTGTCTGAAAGCTCATCATTCTCTCTTGTGATATGTGTGGTATTTATCGATTCTTGGCCTGATAAGGAATATAGCAAGACCAATATAACTACTATTTCGTCAATAAGCAACTGAAGCAAGAAAAGCTGTTGCTTGGACAAAAATGTATCTGATCCTTTTGAAGACTGAGAATGGCCATGTGAGACCAAAGCCCGGTTCTATTACTCCTTCAAAAGCTCCCAAGCATGGCACAACCAATAAGCAAGCTCTCCAAGACTGACACAATAGATGATGTCAGAACTAGTGAAAATTTGGCAGTATCTATCGATAAGCTCTTTGTGGCTAAGTTTTAGCATGAAAGGAGGTAACTGTGCATCAGTGGCTATAAATACATAGGAAGTTTATCCTCTTTAAAAATTAAAAGTTTCTTAATGCAACAGGTATCCATCAATCCATCAGAGTCTCCAGCTGACTTTGAATAGGAAACAGGAGTATGTGTTGACATTATAGGATATTGGTCTTTACAATAGTGAGACTTATTTTAATCAAAGGAAAATTGGTACTTTTTTTTTCCTACATGGATATTGGTTAGTTTAAAACATTTTCTTTTTCAACAAGTTTTCAGATGAAACATGCTAGTTCCAGTGTACTGCCAAACAGGTTGCACTGCTACCTTTATTTGACTGCAGTTCTTACTGTTCTATCTAATGTCATTTTGCCTCAGAACCTTGGGTGGCACCACTTTTCCTATGAAATTTAACTGATTTGAAAAAGCAGAACAACCTACACAATGATATACATGTGCCTAGTTTAGCACTTGAATGCTGTATAAAAATACTTAATAGTTTTGGGTTTTTTTATCCCTCTTGTGCTTCAGAATGCTTTATTAATATAAATTAACTGCTTTTCCACTTTCCTTAAAAAAATGCATAACAAGTAAACAATGTTCAAGCCATTTAGGAAAATAAATATTCTCCTTTTATCTAATTAAGTATATATGATGTTTTCAAAATCATTTTAGTACCTAATGCTAGCCATTTATGTAAAGTGGTTTTAATAATGAAGTCTTACTAGAAAAACAAATGGTCCATAGATCTCAGGTGAGCTGGAAATTTTTACCATAGAACACTTTACTACTTCTTTCATGATGGTATAAACAAAATCTTTTCAATATTTATTCTGCTATTAGCTTTGCCTCTTATCAATGTTATATCTTACAGTGTTGCTGTAACAAAGGGGGAAAAAAAACTTCCAAGACAACTTGATGTGGGTAGAGTTCTTTTACTTATAGAATTTTGGGGTACAGAATATAAAGGAGTATAAAAGAGTATAAAAGAGCACAACACATGTTGACAAGTAACAGATAGAAAAAACTGGTGCTAGGTTGAACTCACGGACGTGTGAGGATACCATGTGAGCTCTTTCCAAGCACCACCGCTTCAAACATGCAGAGTAAATTAATCCAAAAGGCGTCCCTTTCATTTCATTTCATTCCCGGCTGGACCCATACCAGCCAACCCCTGAGCCACTCTGCCATGTCTT
>JAWWTY010000156.1:44943363-44991359 GCA_035222235.1 Margarornis squamiger | reverse complement strand
ATTATCTGACCCTTAAGACAGCTAGCACAGGGTTAGAGGTTGCTAGCTACTCTATATGTGAGAAACTACCTAGAAGTTTAAAATTCTACAAATTCATGAAAACCCTACGGCATCAATAGGTAGCAGAAAAAAATAATTTTGATTTCCTAATTATTAGTAGTAATGCTGCATTAATAACTAGATTTGAAATTAGCAGACAATTTGTGATTCCTTTTGATGAAATCTTTCAATGCTCAACACATATGAAGATCATGACATCTAAAAAAAAAAGGAAAGTGGATTTGAAAATGGAATTCCTACTTTTAGGAAATTGCATATACTAAAATCTATATATTTATTCTATTTTACTGATCAAATTAAAACAAAGATAAATACATCTATGGTAGTAAATATTAACAAAAATTATATAATATTATGTATTTAAAACTTTTTAGGAGTCTTTTGTTTTCAACATACTGCTTTCAAAAAGTGCTTTTAAAATGTTTCATACAGATTAAAATAGAAAGTCTAATTTCTAATACAGATAGGATTTAAATTCTAAAACAAACTCTAAAACATAGAATAGCATCAGTCTTATAAAGTACAATTCCAAGGATTTCTCAGTGTATTTCCTTTTCTGTAGCCCTACATCTCTTCCTGAATAGGACTGGTGAATTCCTTTTCCTTGGCTACATTGGTGAGGTCAACAGGAGAGGTACCAATTAGGCCCTTTCCAATGTTTGTAAAATAACCACAACACTTAAAACTGTTTACTGACAAACTTACATGCCCTCATGTAAGATAAGAATCTGATATTATCATCCATTTATAGGCCATAAATTTGTGATGGTTTTAGTGAGAACAGGAATACCCTATCCACATTTTCCAAGGTGTGAGATGTACCATGTAATCTGAAGGAATTCTGGGAGAGCAGGGCGGTGCTTGCTGGAAGATGCATACTTTCCACTCCTTACATGTTTTGCAGCAGTGACGCTGTTGTGGGTGAAATGAATAGTACAGTGTGAGCAAGGACTTGATGGTATTTGCAAGTGTATCAAGTGTTTTTGCACATTGACAGAATGAGCAAGAATGCTTTTACAGAAAATGGGAAACCAGTAGCAATATTTTATTTAAGCAGGCATTGACAGTGATATGTGCACTAGTTTTGAAGAATTTCACTACCGAGACATATTCTGGTTGTTTACAGTGAATTTCATCCTTTTAAAACAAAAACAAACAAACCAAAAAAAAACAAACCAAAAAAAACAACAAAAACAACAACAACAACAACAAAAAAAAAAACTAAAAGAAACAAAGACAAAACACAAAATCTTCAAGGTAATCTTTTTCTTTTCAGAAGAATCTGCCTTTATAAGAACTCTGTGCTGCACAAAATTTTACTGTTTCACAGGCAGTTTATTTTGTAGCTTTATTCAGCTGTCTCAGGCTGTTGAAACTGAGACTGTATGTTGGGATTTGTTGCCCTGCTAGTTTAGATTATTGATTGCCTGCCTAATACATGAACACTGAAGCAAAAAAAGTCCTACCTGAATCTTTTTGTCCTTTTTGCTACTGCCTTCCTTTCTGTCCATCTAGGGGCTTATCCTGGTATTGTCTCTGTACAGGGCTTTTTAGGAGACTTTACTGACATTTTTTTCAACTCCTTGGAAATACTTTCATCACATGGATGAGGAAAACACTTGTGAAAGGTGTTACAGAGATGTCTATATTTCAAGGATTTAGTTGCTGTTTTCTCTGGAAGATAAAATTCTAAACTTATAGCAGAAGTCATGATTTGCCCCACATTATATTTGGACAAAATGATGTTGTCTTAAAACTACTCCAGACTTTAATCACAAGTATTTTTGAATAATAAATGGTGGTAGACTGGATTTTACCACTCCAGATAACAAGAATTGGTTAATAACAAGAAAAGGAAATCTCATAAAATATGAAATATACACATGAACATTAATCCTGTATAGTGTGTGTTCATCTATGTATAATAGATCTCATTCTATTAAGGATATTTTAAGATACCTTACTTGGAAATTTTAGTATGGAAAATATCAGGACTGGTGCATGTTATATAGAGATGCCATAAAGCCTGAACTAGCAGGTTTAGAAACGTGGAAGAGATGTGTTTTAGGAAGAGCAATGTAGGAAAATAGCATTCCTTACCTGATACCTAGAGTATATCATAAATTAATATTTGCACATTAAACTGCACTGAGAAAGGAAAATAAGGGGAGATGGCAAATAAGGCTTCCATATTCTCAAACCAAAGCACTGACTAGATCTGTCTCATACTTATAAGCAAGCTGTGCTCTGTTAGGATTGCACTCCATAGCAACATCTCCTATGCAGTAAGAGGAAAGATTTGACTCTGTATTCCAAGAACTAAAATACCTTCCTTCAGTTCCTTGTTGATAATCCATCTCTAAGACTGGAACAAGACAATACAGTCCAGGTAGGAAAGTAAAACTGGGGAAAAAAAGGTATGGAAGAAACGGAGACGAAACAGTACTTAAAAGGCATGAAACATAAGAAATTCTTCTTAAAGAAGTCATGAGTGCATGAGGAAAGCTATTCTGTAGTTTTTATGTGTACTTTGATCTTATGTGCTGTAGGTACATATATAAATGATCAAGAGCTAGTGAGAAGGGAAGAGCCAAACTCTCACAGCTGCTTGACCAACAAGACATTTCTTTCAATGGCAAAGCATAGCCTAAGGAAAGAGGTACAGTAACACACTGAAAGTAAGGTACAGATAGCCCTTAAATCCGTATTTCTTCAACATCCGCCTTTGCTTGACCTGCTTGAAAATTGTGCAATGGACTCCCAAAAAATGCCAGATTTTAATTAATTGAAAAAAATAATAACTGTAGTACCTGACATCATTTACTCTCATGGCCACAGTTTACACCTCTGTCGCTTAATAACAAGTTTTCATTTTTTACTACCAGGCAAATGCACATTCAAGACCAGGAGAAAAAATATACTAAAAGAATTTCCCACCTTATGTATATGAGTGAGCACTTAGATCTTCAAGTTTCAGGCATTTTGAAAATATTATTTCTTATTAAATGAGATGTAGCACAGGAGGTGGTTTTACTGCTAACAAGTCTTTCAAATATCTAAATCCTAGAAACCCTTGGGTAGACTGCTGTAGAGAAAAAGAAGTGGCCTAACTCCTCATAGACAGCTTTGTATTTCTGGTCAGAGTTCAAAAAGAATGTCTGTTTAACATCTCAAGTCATGATTAATTCTATGTTAGTATAAATACAGTAGGAAGACGCTGGAATATGGGAACTGGTGTGACTGCAGCTTGAAAGATGCAGAAAGCATCACTTGACATCTCAGTACTTGTGAATTAAGTCCAGATGTTACATGTACATTGCTGCAAATTGCTTCAGAACTTGAAAGGCAATTAATAAACCCCCTTAATTTGATTTCTCATCACTAAAAGTGGAATTTACTAATTCAGTTGAACTTTGAAACATCTTATATACAACTGCTATATTATAATTCTAAATGAGACTTGTTTAATTTTGAGTCCTATTAGAAATTACACTTTGAAAGAATTTCAGCCATAATTGAATGCTTCAGGTGTCCATTACTCATTTTGCTGCTCAAATGGGAACAAACACCAGTCTTGTAAATTGAAAATATGACTTCTGATTTCTATAACCTGAGATTTCATAATGGCCAGCGTCTGAAGCTCTGTCTCATCATCAACAACTCAATGTTTCTATTTAATGGAAGGAACAGGTCTTACTTTCAAGGATTTAGTATTGTAGATTTGATTATCAACTCACACACACAGAAAATGGCTTAAGACAGAATACACCTCCAGGAAATCCACTTGATTATGGTTATAGCATTTAGCAGATGGGTATTCTGGAGATTCTGAAACAACAAAAAAGCTGGAGTTTTATGGAAATTAACAACAATCATTCCAAATATCATCTGTGTCATGATAGAAGGTGTAAAATCTGGACTGTATGAAGACCACAAATAAAACCACCAGGAAGGGAAAAATAAAGGGTGTTGAAAAGAGGTGAAATGTGGTGGTAATTGAGAAATGTGTATTCATCAGAATGGAACCCCAAAGTACTCTGACCATACCATCATTTATCAAGGCATTCACAATTTCTGTTTGAAATACAGGACACCTCCCTTTGACAGAGCAATGACAGCTGCCTCGACAACTTACTTGAGAATTTTTCAAATTTAAGATGACAGTTTTGGCAAGGACTTTGAGTTCTATTGCCTTCAGACAGGGCTAGTGTTGTGAAAATCATGGGTACATGAGTAGGAATGTCATCTCTCCATAGATGCAGTCAACATGTTCTGGATTTGTCTAGGATACAATTAATTTTCTTCCTAGTAGCTGGTACAGTCCTGTGTATGTGGGTTTAGTATGAGAATAATGTTGAATAAAAACTTATTTTAGTTGTTGCTGTGCAGTGTTTATCCTATGTCAAGAACTTTTCAGTTTCCCAAGCTCTGCCAGTGAGCAGGTGCACAAGAAGTCGGTAGGGAGCGCAACCAGGAGAGGTGACTCAAACTGTCCAAAAGGACATTCCATACCATAGAACATCATGCCCAGTATAAAAACTGGGGGACGTGGCCAGGATTGCCTGATGGCTGAAGGAGAAGGATAATCTAGGCAATACTCAGCAGGTGGAGAGCAATGATATTGTGCATCACTTGTCTTTCTTGGGGTTTATTCCTCTCTCTCTCTTTCCAATTTTTTTTTTTTTTTTTTGGTCACATTATTTCAGTTCAGTTTTACCATTCTTTTCTTATTCCCTTTCCGATTCCTCTGCAGGGAGGAGTAAGAAAATGGTTGTGTAGTACTTAGTTGTTGGTTGGGGCTAAACCATGGCACAACCATAACTTGATTTCTCACTGGATACTACTGTTGTTAGAGCTGGAATAATGGCGTGTATTACTGTTAGTGTCTCACCATATGTCCTTAAGATGGTTGACACAAATATTGAGAACTTACCTACAATACCACATCCAGGTCTGGGATCTAGATACAGGAAAGACCTGTTGGGCCACAGAAATGATCAGAGGGCTGGACCCCCTCTCCTATGAAAGACAGGATGAGAGAGTTGAGTTTGCTCAGCCTGAAGAAGTCTCCAGGGAGGCCTCCCTGTGGCCTTTCCATATATAAAAGGGGTTCGAAGAGAGACTTTTTATCAAGGCCCCCAGTGACAAGGGGTAATGGTTTTAAAAGAGTTTAGATCAAACAAAGGAAGAAATTTCTCTGAGAGTAGTGGCAAAGGTTGCCCAGAGAGGTGGTAGATGCCTCTTCCCCCGGAACATTCAAGGACAAGCTGGACAGGACTCTGAGCAACATTGTCTAGTTGAAGATACTCCTTCTCATTGCAGAAGGGTTGGACTAGACGACTATTAAAGGTCCCTTTCAACCCAAACTATTCTATGATTCTGTGATTTAGTCTGTAATTCCAGAGTTAATATTAAAGTCAAAAAGAATGAAGACAGTACCACACACCACCAATGTAGGCCCAGGCTTCCTCTATCATTTTCTAATTTTCAAAGAGAGGAATGTTAGAGCCTGGTTTATAGAGGACAGATGGCATGCATGAGGCAGATATTTGTGACACCACAGCAGTAATTCAATCATCTTTGTGACTAGGTAGCACAAAAGATTAGTTTGCACAAACAGATAAGTATATTCTCAGAGATTTAAAAAAAAAAAAAAAAAGATGGAATTGATGATCAGTTAATTGAAAAACTAAACATATCATTACCAAAAGAAAACATTTTACTGAACTGAGCTTTACCTGCAAGGCTGTAGTGGGGGCTAAACAAAATATGATAATGTTATCAGTTTTTCATTCTATGGATAAACATTGTTGATATTTGCAAGCCAAATTTTTCAGACAGGAGTTTACAAGTCCCTGTTTCTTTGCTTGATAATAATGAGCACAAAGTGACATTTCAGAAAAAAATAAATATCTTTGGCAAAAAAAAAAAATCTGGAAAATCTCCCTGATTCTGAGAAATTTACACTTAATTATTAATATATTTATTAACTGTTCAGTAATTTCTTTTTAGTCAAAATTAGTTGTTAAATAGTGATTTTCACTTTATGTTCATTTTAAATGGCCATAGTTTTCTATTAAAATGTTGTTACTTACAGTATATACATTTTTTATTTCATAATTATTTTATTATTTGTATTCTGTGAAGAAGACCTTTCATTCAAACTCAGAGGCAAGACCACTGAGTTCATAGGATCTGGATACTCATAAAATCTTTGCTTCATACACAATTGAACTCCGATCCTAAGTTTTAAGGAGATGAATGGATAATATTCCTGTCTCAAAGGTTATATCCTTAAATTGAAGGTAAGCACATTTCTGAAGGTTCTATTAAGAAAATATTACACAGCTGACAATTTGCAGTCAGATCTGAATTTGAATTCGGAGCCTTAAACTTGAGAACATCTTCCTCTTAATGGCTAGAATGGTTGAAAAATTGTTGATAGAACCTTAATACACATTAAACATCCAGATTTTCCCAGCGTATGGCAAAGGTCATACTAGCTCAAGATTGTTTTCTGATTAGATCACAGAGAAGTTTGACTATAAATGTAAGTAAATGAAAAACAGATTAAACAGCACTGGAGATATATTCCCATTCAGCTAATTTAGGCTGTCTAGTCTGATAATCACCCAGCCTGCTTTTATAGTCAATAGAGAGAAAAGCAGAAATGGATCTCCAAAGGGAAATTCAGTCAAGCTTAAAGTATGGGTTAGGATTATCTTGAATAAACTCCAAGACAGACCAGAGTAATTGCCTCTTGGAAACACCTTCATTTTATTAAAAAGGTACTTGATCTGCTTAGTTTAGAACAGAAACATATTTGAAGAATTCCTTTATAAATCCACTTTTAGAGGATTTCTGATGAGAATCCACCACTACACTGTTCAACTTCAGTTATCAGTATAAATAATTGATTTGGAATACGGTATTAGGTATATTTGCCCTCTCTCTTGGCTTTGTAATTCTTGCTTTGGTTTTCTCCTATAGATACATAAAATTTCTTTTTTCTCTCCCTTTTAATGAAATATGAAAAAGAATATTTTTGTTTCTCTAAGGTTTCTATCCTTAAGCTGAAATAAATTTTTGTTTATGTTTTGTTAAAAAAGTGAAATTATTTGTTTTCTGATAGTCATTGTTAATATGAAAAGAAGATCTGTAATTTCTAACACTGTCAGAACTGCATAGACTTGACATTAAAAACACCAAGAAATATTTTATTTTCTATCCACAGGCCATGGAAAGAGACTGTTATATTCAGTAAACCTCTCAAATTTCATTTCAATCAATTCATTTTTTAATTTCTATTCCTATGAGAACCATTTTCTATGCATTTTTAGTTCCAAAAATAATTATTGGACTCTTGAAATTTACAATTCAAATTATTTCTTTAAAATTAAAGCAAATTAAAGCACTCTGATTGGGTATTTTTGATTTATTATTATGACATTGAACCACAAAGTCAAAAATATAATAAGATAGGTAATGCGTTTCAGATTATTTTCTAGTCTTTCCCCAAAGAGGTTGCTGGATTCATTTGATGTGGCAGCATAAAATATAAATGAAGTCATTTATGAACTGCTGTAACTCAAATCCTGTTCCAGGCCAGTGCTGAAAATGAGACCTAATCTCATGTTTTCCTCATATTGGGGGAAATAAATAACATTGTTTTCTGGCACATGGGCAAAATATTACTAAACTCAAAAGAAAAAAAATAGGAGAAAAAAGTATGGAGCTATTTGTAATGGTTATATTAAAATACAAAATCATTCTGAATGTCTTTTCTTTCAAATAGCCTATGGCTGTTTACAGTAACTACATAACACAAAAGGGCAAATCATGCTCTCTCGGAGGAAACAGCCTGAACTTAGGTTAGATACATCCTGAATGCAACACAGTATAGATATCAAATTTTGCTCAGGTTTTCCACTGAGATGCAGAAAAATAAGAAGAGGCAGTTGAACCTTGTTTTTAACCATACACAGAAAAGTAGAAATTCAGGATCCTGACATAACATTTTAGTTTGATTCTATTGTTATGAAACATCCACACAAAGTCCTCATTTGAAGGTGAATCAGAAGGGGTCTCAAACTGAGAAATAGTCTTGTCATTCAGAGCTTCCTTTGAGAAAGATATTAATACAATAATTCTTGTTTTATTTGTATTGAAAATACTATTTGTCTACCAGTAAGACAAAATCATCCTTTGTTTTGTTTGGGTTTTTTTCCCTGCATTTTATTTACATTTACCATAGATTTTCAGGCAGCCTTTGACAGTGCACAGTCTATTTATTATTAATGTCATAGCTTAGAACGCTGGTTTAATAAAGTCATCATCATCAGGAAAAAAAAAAAGTCTTACACTTCAGTAGGAAAGAGATATGAACATCTGCTCTGAACACCATCTTACAGGAAGAATGGAAAGGAGTCCCCACGTAACAGAATACTTGTCCAGTTTAGACTGGACCTTTGGAAGTCATCCAGTCTACTGTCTGTTCAGAGCAGGACTCTTTGTTAAGTTGAATATACATATGAAAATAGATCAGGTTGCTTTGGGCCTTTCCAAGTAAAGTTGTGAAGATCTCACAAGCACGGACACTTCACAATCTTTCCACGCAATGTGTGCCAGTGCTTTAGCACTCTTACGGGGAAGAAATGTTTTGTTTTGTTTTAATCTAATCTGAATTTCCTTTATTGCATTCATTGCTTCTTGTGGTTTTGATGAACACCACCAAGGATAGTCTTTTCTTTATCCTCTGATTAAACAGGCATTAGATCTCATATTAATCTTCTCTTTTTTCAGCCTGAACAAATTCCATTTATATATCAGGTGCTCTGACCCCTTAAACATCTTGATGGCCTTCCACTGGCTTGTGTCTGCCAATGTTTTGTACTGACAACCCTAAAATTGTATACAATGCTCTAAATTTGATGTTTAAGTGCCAAAGAAGGAGAAATAACTGCTCCTCTTGACCTACTGACTGCACTCTTGAGGTTAGCCTTCACTGGTGCAAGGGTACAGTGCTGATCTATGCACAAATTTTGCCCACTGAGACTGCTACGTCCTTTACGTAAAGCTACTTTCCTGCCAGTCACCCCAGGCATGCACTGTTACATGGAGTAACTCCTTCTCTGGTACAACAAGGCATTTGTTTTTGCTGAGCTCTATGAGGTTTCTGTTAGCCCATTTCTTCAGGCTGTCTTCTCAATGGCATCTTAATGTCACCCATGAACCTGCTGAGAATGCAGTCCATCCTACTATCCAGGCTGCTAATGAAGATTTTAAATAGTATTGATGCCACTACATAAGAAATGTCCTTGTAACTGGATACCTGCCCAAATTTGAACCCTTGACCCCTACCGTTAGCCTAGTCATCCAGACATTTCCCCCCCACACCAATTTATAGTCTAACCATTCATATCATATTGATTCAGTTTGGGCACCCATGTCTCTCAACCAACAATCTTTGAAATTTGTTTTCTTATCTGTGACAACTCACACAGGAGGAAGTTTGGGGTTTAATGCAATTCCCTGAATACACAAGACAGGAAAGGCAGAACTATTTAGCATGTGATAGTACTTCTATTTCTTTCTCTGTCTATCCATTTGGCTTTCAAAAGAAAATACATGAGGTGTACTTAAAGCAAACGGGCATCATGATTAATAAGGACATCATACTGAGACACATAAAACTGCCTTGTCTCCTTCATCTGTTCTTTTGGTGCAGTGATTAACCTTTGAGTTTATGAGTATTTTTGCACTTGCCTCAGATAAAATATTTTATGACTTCTTACCTCCCAGGCAACTTGGATTAAACTTATCGGGTCTGGGAACATGGTGGTCCATAATAACTGTTCCCTCAGAAATTATATCTACCCTCTTACCACATTATCAGAACATTTTTTGCAGAAAACAGATGGAAACATCAAGACAAAATACAAGACAACTTGTTAAGGTCACATTCCACCTTCCCATACATCATTCATGCTTAATTGATTCCCAGCCCTTCCTACAGACAAATTGCCATACATTATGAGAGCTGAGAATATGAACAGATCATTTTCTTTTCCCCATTAATTCCCATTTGGAAAGGATTTTGTCTTTGCTAAAGTTGCTTTGACGGTCTGCTTGCTAATGACTGATCACTGCGTATCAACAAAGAAATAGGGCAGAAGCAAGCAGATTTATCTTTTGGTAAAAGCGTCTCTCTCTGACACAGCATTTCAGGTATTCTGCTCTCAGTGCCAGAGACAAAAAAATAAATACAAAAAAAAAAACCACCAAAAATAAACCCAAATCAAAACAGAGAAACCACTGAGATTCAAAATAAGTCACAAGACAGAAGCTGGGAGATTGTGCAGGTGAGCAGTTTAAAATATACTTAGAAACAGGCTTATCACAGTTTGAAGAAAGCTGCTTAGCTTCCTCCTCACACCCACCTGACATCTCCTCCTACACTGTACAAAGAGGAAGTCAATCATTTTGATGTATATTTCCTGAACAGGGTGGATGAATAATTGAGTATCAAATCTGAACTTGCCACAGACCTCCTAATCATTTAGGGACATTGGAGTAACATCAAGGGGAAAAAAAAACAAACAAAAAACCAAAAAAACCCCAACAAACAAACTGCAAACATTATTGCTGTAAACATTATTTACTGATCTTGGATCTTTCTATCTTTTCTGAATATGCTTTTATTTGTTAATTTAAAAAAAATACAATGTTCAAGATTTGCTAACTGTAAAACTGCTAGTATAGTGATAAAGGAATAGCCATATCTAGGTGGAATGCTACATTCAGTCTTCACACAGGATTACAAAGCTATTTTCAGGGACCTTAAAATCTAAGATTCCTCTAGCTACAATATTCAAAACCATAAATATTAAGCCAAAAATTTTAGGTAGCAGCACAGATGGAGAATATATTATTTGGAATTCATACCAGTATAATAAAACTTCCTGTATCCAATTCTTGGTGGTGGAAAACTGTTTTCTGGAAGCGAGTTACTCAGTCCACTGCTCCTTGGCTCAAACTGTGTGAAAAGAAGTGGATAGAAATTTCTTCTGGTTTTATAGTACTTCAGTTTACATAAACAACAGAAAAGCACTGAAAGTGATCCTGAACTTTGAAATGTTGTCAGGTTCTATTCAGCTGAAGTCATTAATATGCTAAATTTAAAAATGTTCCCACATATGAGTGGCCTTGCATCCCAGTTTCCCATCAGCTACGTTTTGAATTGTCAGGCCTTGAACAATCATTTAAAACCATCCTTGTGTTTTCAACTGGTACATTAGAAGTTGCATCAGTGCTTAAGAATATACCAAAGATCTTCTTAGATCACACATAAGGATTACCTTCTATGATTAGTGTTTCCTCTTTTAGAACAGAAACCAGATGTTCCTTTGTGGGCCAATTTGGAAGTGGAATGAAGTGGAGACAAGGATCTTTTTTGGTAACTGTTACTAACACCTGCTTCATTTCCTTCAGCACTCTCAGGACCTTTTCATGTGCACTGAAAAGAAGAGGAGAGGACAAGAAGAAAAAACAGGGGCTTTGTTTGCCCTATCCATTTCAGAGAGCAGCTTCATATATCAGTTTGCTTAGAAAGAAGTATCATCTCTACACTTCTGTTTCTGTCAGAAATATAAATCATAAGCTGTAAAAAGCCTTCTTTTATTTTCCCTAGAGCACAGCCATTTAGATGTAAACTCCTACAGTTTCATTGCAAAACACTCTTCATGCAGAGGAACTGTCAGGTCAGAAGAGGAGACAAAAATGAAACAGATGAGTTTTCTTTGCAGTTTCTCAGTGGGAGAGCTCCGCTGAAATGCTACTCCAGCTCTACTGGTTTCTGCATCAACAGATGGCAGACAACATTCCTTGTGTTTGTGTCCCATTTGGTAAATCACAGGTCACATCTGGTCTGGCCTCTGTTCTTTCTGAACAGATGGAAGTACACGGTGGTTATTGACTGCAGTAAGGGAGACAGAGAGATAATAGGGAGAGTGTCTGTGGTGGTGGGAAGGAAGGTGAGAAGGAGTTAGAAACAGAAACAGCAAAATGAAAGAAGGTTTAAAAAAAAGGAGAGAAGAACTTAAAATGTCCTGTACCAAAAAAACAATACAAATGGTGGTAGCTAAATACAGCAACACAGCAATATATAGATAAATGACTAACAAGACTTTTTTTGAAGATGTAATGTTCATTGTGAGTTGTGAGTATTTGTTGAGAATGTGACAAAAGTGTACAGGTTAAATGTTTATGTGGACTCATACCCAAGACTATTATATGGGAAAATAAAAGCCTGTTTTCACTCCTAATCTCTTTCCACACAAAGTATGAAATAAAAATCAGAAAACAACACAGAAATGTTCTCAATCACTGTCAATCATAAGCTGTGTTTTAGACAGAAAAAACAAAAAAATCTCCTTTGGTAACTCACTTGTCATCTCATAGATAAATATAGCAAAGCCTTTTAGATATTCTCAACTTTCTACTAAAAATGGAGTATTTCTAGTTTTATTATTTTTAATTGGTTTATGAAAGCGTGTGAATTTTTCAAATTGTTATTGCTACTTTTAAAAAATCACAGCTACATGAAATGCTAAATATTTCTAATGATTTTAAGTAGACATTTTAAGTATCATTTTTAGTTAAAATTTGAGGTTTAATCTAAAAAATCAGTCTCAAAATCCTAATATATTTGACTTTCAAAAATTGCTACTAACATAAAGCCTGAAAATGGATTTGCTGTCCTAGCCTCAAATCCACGCAAAGCAAACCTTTTTAAGTATAGAAAACTCTTGTTGCTGTTAGGAGGGAAATGCACACATGATGCACAGAGTATGTAAATATTCACACAAAATGCAGTCACTGTTGATCCTTAGGCTAGGTACAAACATATTCACATTTGCCAAATGCTACCATACTAAAAAAAACTTTTTTGTAGTTGTTTTTATTTTGCTTTGTTTGGGTTTATTTTTTTTGTTTGGTGTGGTTTTTTGTGCCAAGAAGCTAGGTCGGCTTGAATAACTTGGTACAAAAGTGTCATTCAGTCATTCTACCTCTCTAACTGGAGCTGTATATGAAGAGCTCTGTGTCCTCCTGGAATGCAACAAGTTTAATTTAGGTCACACCATTTGAACAGGCTGTTTTGAATCTGGCCTCTTGGTCATTTACACATTTATACAGTCTTAAGGTATATTTTGACAAGTGGCATGAATTGATCTAATACTACCACTACTGCTAATAATATAATCATTTTTAAAATAAACTGTTCAACAATTTTCCCATTTGGCTATTCAGGTGGTTTTGTTTTTCTTCAGCTCAAATAAAGCATTATTTAGGGTGACTTTATAAAGGATAAGACTATTAGTGGTGTTGAAAAGACTAGATTTTAGAACTAAACTAGCCTAGAAGAGAACACATGCACAAGCTAACTAATTTTTTCTCTCTTCATTTTTGTTTCATGTCAGTGTGAAATTCAACATGGATATTTGTACCTAACCTTCATATCAGCAGCAATTCTAAAGAGCAAAGAGCTTTTTCTAAGCACATGACATGTATTTAACACACATGGAATGAATACACAGAAGTAGCAGAATTTAAGAAAATGAATAGGAATAATGAAAATTAGCTCAATATAAATATAAATCATATCCCACCATGAATTTCAAAATACTCCTGCTATCTGCATAGATTGATTAATTTTGAGCTGTGGCTAAGCCCTCCTAGAAGGCAGCCTTCTATTAGGAAAGATAAATGTTACAGAAGCAGGAAATGCAAGGGAAAATGAAGGTTCTTCTTCTGAGACATATGATTTTTTTTTTTTCCTTTTTATTCCACATTTAAGAGAATCTACTTATGTTAGGATAAAATTAAAAAAAAAAAAAAGGAAAAAAAAAGGAAAAAAAAACACAAGAAAAAATAATACCTATGTCAATCCTTAGAGGAATTTGTCCAGGACACTAAAAAGGTTAATATGTATCACCTGACAACTATCAGAATGAGAATCAAAGATTCCTGGTTCTGTTAGTCTTGCTCCTTAAAAATATTGTAAAGTACTGGTTTGGACATAGCTACCTAGCTGACCTTTTATAAATGGAGTTTTTGTTTTTCATTTGTTTCATAAATCCATATTATCAAGACCGAGAAGAAGATATGATTTATCACAAATTTAAAAGTTTTTGTTTTAAGTACAGTGGCCTGTTTTGCTCTTACTTGATCAAGGAAAGGAAAAACATAATGATCATTTGAAGGCCTCCACAGCTGCAGGTGAATCACAGTGCATAAACATGGCAAGAACTTATCTATCTCAAAAGACTTGAGGTGCCACTAATCCAAATGTCATTCATTATTTAATTCCTAAACACTTCAATCTGCAAAGAATTTATGTTTACTGTCTTCTTTGTAAAAAGCAATAGTAATTCAGGTACCTTTTACAGCTTCTACATTACAGATGAATACCATTGTATTTCCCCTACAACCTTTCAACTGTTTAAAACCTTTCCTACTCTTAATAAAAATCATTCATCAAAGTTTTAAAATGAAATGGACTATTTGACACTGCCTTAATCATATGCCTTTTCTCGACTAATCTGATATCCATTAAAGCTGAAATGAATAAATTCCATAAAAATATGTGTCTGTTACTCCTGAAATAAATAAGAGCAAGACCAAAAGTGAAAGTCAACCACTCTAGCAATGGCTGTTTAGATAGTTAGATTTTAGAACCTGGAAAAAAGAGTTCCACACTACTTACCATATGCACATTTAAAGGTATTACATAAATACGAATAGAAGCATTCAGAAGGATTCTGAGTGTTGAAAAAAACTGATGCGATCTTTAGATAAAAGTGGAGTGTAGCTATGTAGTTGTCGCGTTCTGCCCGGGGAAACGATGACACAGTCCACAACGTTAGGGAGTTGAACAGGCATGAACACTTTACTAGGGGAGCATGGGACTTATATAAGGTTGGGAATGGAGGATTCCAGAACTTGGGAGGAGACTGGGGCGGAGTTAGGGCGGAGCATGACACAAAGGAAGAGAGGGGAGGGGATGTGACAAACGAGGAAAAACTGAGGAGTGGCTAGCCTTATATGGCAGTGGTGCACTGCACCGTAGGCCAGCCAATGGGAAACTAGGGACACAGGAACCAATCAGAACATTGTAACTGGGGGTGCATTAACCAATCAGAACATTTGAACATATAAATGGTAATCATTACTATTGAAACAACCTATATCTATGGAACCATGACATTAAAAAACTTTTTAAACATTGATTTGGGGACTGATAGAAATCCGTTGTCTCCAGCGCTTGTAAAAATGTCCTTTTCCCAAGGATTTCTTATTCTTTTTATCCAAACCAGTATGTTGGTCTTTCCAATTACTGAAGTCCTCGTCTGATTCCCCCACATGTAGTGACTAAATATTGCAGTTCCCAAGTGTCACTTCCATATTTACTGCCATTTAACATAAGTACTGATATGTTTAGATTTTGATTGAAAATCAGTGAGCACCATTTTCTGAATAAAAGTCCTTTTTTTTATTCCTGTTCTTTCTCAATTAAGACTTTGATGTAGGCTTTGGTTCTTGAACCAGGAATTACATATAGGGAATTGACATCTATAGATTACTTTTCAACTACAACATAAGCCAGACTATGTGACAGAGAATACTATATTTCAGGCACCCCAGAAGTGGAAACCAATAATTAAGACTGATTAGAGAATCTTGTTCTGTTTCTCTTGTGAGTATACAATACAACAGAATTTCTGATTCAAAGTGTGTAATACTTGTCCTTTGCATGGTATTCACAACCTTCTAAGCAATTTTGTATGGGTTTTTTATCATATTTTTTTGATATTTGCCTTATGACTCATTTACTGCACACTACTCAGCCCTTTACGTACTAGAGTCCTATTAATTTCCTTGTCAAGTTATCTATGAGGCTGTAGTTTCCTTCACAGAACCTCATGGTTCTTCAATATCTCTTTCACCTTATGAATTTATTATTTGTGTGAAACAGCAGAGAAAAAATGTCTGGTTTTCTTTTTTTCTGAAAAAGAATTCAATGCAAGGAGAGATTGTAGTCAAAAAGTGTTCAGGTAGATATGTTTAGACATTCCTTGCCTGGGCACTTAACAATTTACAGCATACAAAGTGTTCAGAGCATACTGTTTTTCATTTGTGGCACCAGCAGCTTGCCACTGCAGCAAATCAGACCTCCAAGTCCTCTACTGCAGAAATGAGGAACCTGATTCTGTGATTAAACACCAAGGAATGTCTGCATTTCAGCTATCTATGCCAACCAAAGAAATAGAATACAGCTTTCCAGGATTCTGTTCAGTTGCTCAGATTACAGGTGTTAATTGGATACTCCTAATTTAATTCTCCTAAAATAAAATTGCTGCTTAATTTTCCTCAATTATTTAACTTTTTAACTGAATGGGTTAGTAAACTGATAGACAATAGTCTCTTTTGCTATACTGACCTTATTAATCTCTAGGACAGGTTTATATTTTGCACTAAATAAGTCAAGGCACCTGTGAAAAAATATATGACTAGATAGTTTAAAAATGAAAGGTATAGTGCAATTAAAATACCTCTGCTGAAAGTGAACAAGTTTGAAATGGTTTAGGAAAGCATATTTTTGGCATTGTTAAAACTTTCACAGTCATTCTTGAGGGTGTTTCTTTTTTTTTTGGGTCAGGATTTCAAACAGGATGAAGATAAAATCATTAATACATCTGATATTTTGTGGTTAATAGAAATGAATGGCCTCTGAGGTAGAAAATATTGATATGTGATAAAACAAGGATTACACATTAATGTATTATCTGATTGCAAGCCGTGTTAGGCAACTTGGAAACTAAATGTTTGATTTACTGCTAGAATGTTTGATCTCTACAGGGTAAGGTGAGGAACTGTATAATGGAGCGGATATATGGAACATATTTACTTCAATGTGCATGGCAAGTAGCTGAAAATAATTTAAGTAGAGATTAAAGACAATTTTTGATTAAAAAAAAAAGTGTTTATTACTTATGCATGCGAAAACAAAAGATAGGAAGACAACTGTGAATGAAGAGCTTGGGTATATCCTACGGACAATATAACTCATCATGCTGGCAAAAACATTAGAGTTAAATTTAAGTTTCAGGTTGCATATCCTAAAAAACACACCTTCATTAATAGACTTTGTAAGCCTTGTGAAGGTAAAATGAAGACTCGTGGCAGTTAACAGTTAAATAGTTAAATGCATCTAGCTATGGAGCAGGCAGGGGGTTCTGGCAAATGATCAAGGATAAAGGATAAAACAGGCTGGTTCACTGGAAGATGGTATTTTGTCACTACACTGTGCTAGTAATTTTGTAGGTTTATTTTTACTTTAGAGTTTGCTTTCAGGGCTGTGAGAGGTGAAAACCCCACTCATTTGTTTAGTCTTTCCAGTGCAGTACTTTTTCCCATACTGTTTTCTGAAGGGGTTGCTATGGCGTTCTCCTAAGTTCAAGTAATTGAGCATGCCTTCGGACACAGAGCCACAGTTTCATAGGTTTCATAATCAAAGGAAGGGAAGCATTCTAACCCTCATTCCTGCACCATCTGCCTGATTTCAATTAATATTTTCTTTTGATAAATTCAATCTGAATGTTCACTCACAGAAAATCTATTCTTGTGCTGACTAGAACAACTGTCTCACCCTGTGAAGTACAACCCAAATCATTATTCTCTCCAGTGAGATCAGTGTTAACTGAGTTTTTCTCTGTAACTTTGCTACCCATATGCATCTCCTTAATATCCTGATGACTTTATATCAAGTCTATTTCTATATTAATGTTGTAATACACTGCATAGTTTTGTCTTTATAATTTTTTGTCTGTTCTAAGAATAACAACAATACCTATTTGAAGTTTTAATCATTATATATGTAACAGGATTTGTTTCCTACAAAGAAATTATTTTAACTTCTGTTACTAAAGAATTTTCAATTATCTAGAAAGCTTGTCCTCAGGGGGAAAAAAAAAAAAAAAAAAAAACAACAACAAAAACCCCACAGTTCATTAATGTAAAGAGATATTCTAAGAACAAAACATTTCTGCAAACATATACATAAGCCATACATATTAATTTATGAATAGGAAATTGACAACAGTCTTTAATTTACAGATGTGTTTCAAATATGCACCAGTTCAGTACATAAGCTTGGTATTACTTTAGATTACTTGATTAATTGCCATTGATTGGTTACCATTACTTGACTGTTTGGCACATTAGAGAGTGCAGTTTGTGGATCAGTTGAGATGATAACAGTCTTCATGGATCCCATCAAAAATTTTTAATTGACCATGAATTTGAAGTCAATTGAACTGAGAAACTGGTAAGCTTTATGAAAAATAATGTTTGAGGTGAAACAGTAGATCCTTCTAAAACTGACCATAACATTGGAATCTTAGAGAACAACACTCAAGTCAAGAAATTCTTTGTTTATGGTATCACTAAAGATGGGACTTCCTCTCTCTTCTCACACAGCTAATTTATAATCTAGTAGGACTGCCTCCATTTCTGTCTATTATTTTATGTGTCATCTTTAGGTCAGTAATTTTGGTTTACTTGTATTCCATTTTCTGTTTAAGATACCACAGACATCTCTAAGTTCTCCAGGTAAAGATATACTTAACCCAGGTTTACCTTGTTGCATCTTTCCTGATTTAAATCACCCTTTAATTGTAATACCCAAACCAGAAGAATCACTTTAAAGAAGTTGCTGTCCAAAAAACTACATCTCTTAAGCACACATATGAGTACTGCTTGACACAGTTCCACTCCTGCAAGTCTACAGTTTGTCCTAGTTCAAAGATCTCTATTCAAACGGGTTTAAAGAATTTAAGATGCCAAATTATATAATATACATGCATAAAATACCATTTGACAGCACTAGTGTGCATTACATACATAATTTCCTAAGAAAACAAAAGTTCATACAAGTACATGTATCTTATACAAAAATACAAATTAGTGTAAAACAGTGTATAAACAACCTCACAATCTTGGTGGCCTCCAGAGAATTTTCTTCAGTTTGTCAGCTTCCTTCTCATACTAGGGGAGCCAAAACTGGACTCAGTAGTCTAATGAATGCTGAGTATAGTGGGATAATTTCTTTCTTCAATCTACTGACTGTGCTCTTGTTCATGAAGCTCAGGGCTGGCCTCTTTTGCAATCAGGGCACACCGCTGCCTCATGCTGCCCACAATGACCCTTGGGCCTTTTCAGCAGAGACAGTCGCCAGCCACACCACTCCCAGTTTGTAAACTGAGGATTTATCCTAGCAATGGCACGGTTATTATTTCTCAGATGCAGGACTTTGCATTTTCCTTTGCAGAATAACATAAGGTTTCAGTTAGACCCACTCCACCAGCCTGCCTAGGTCCCTCTGGATGGCAGCCCTGCCTTTGAACATACAGGTGTGGAACCTTTCCTCCACTTCTCCCTCTACCACCTATCCAGTTTAGTGTCATCTGCAAACTTGGCAAGAGCGTACTCCTTCATTTCCTTCAGACCATGGATAAAGGTTTTAAAACATACTATAATAAAGACACTGCAAATGAACAGGTGGAGAAATAGGTTTTGTAGGCCACCCTGTCCCTTCTTTATCTAAGTTCCCACTTTACTAAAGCCCCTCTCTCTGCTAAGATGACAGGATGGCAAGCAGAGAAGGTGACCTGATTTGTACAAGATTTTTGAGTGAGAGAAATGCTATATTATCTCTCTCCACCTTTATAAGCCTTCCCTGTGATGCCAAGATGGTGTTCTCAGAGCAGAGAATCAAACGTACGTACCCCTGTAAGGTTTAATTTCTTTGTACTTTACTCACTCTGCCTGTCAGGCCCTGTAGTTCCTGTCTCTCCCTGTCACATACTATTCTTGTATTGTCCTCCAATTATAGCATATCTATTATCATACTTAAAGTAAAATTCATAGAGTAAGATCTATGTAACTGCTGATATTTGTCCCTATTTTATATTGTCGTTGCTCTCATTTCCTTATCAACATGTAACTAATATTCTCTCTTATACTTAATTTCCCACTTCCTTGTATTCCTCCATTTTAGACACATTGATCTCCATTCTGAAATGCATTGAGTCACTTAAAGTAGTGTATTTTCAGCAGTGAACAGTGGTTTGTTTGAAAGAATTCCCCATGACTTATGGACAGGGGCATGAGAAATAATCAAATAATTTGTAAGTTTATTGCTGTACAGAAAAACATACAAATAAGACACAGCTGCTGAAGAAGTCACTCCATCTCCTTTAAAATATTTACACAATAGCTAGCTCATTTAAGAAAAATCACTGTCATGTCTCTCAGTTGTGTGGTCTATTTCAAAATCTCATGTGTCTCTAAAACCAAGTATTGCTTACTCTTTAGAGACAGATATTCCCTCTATTTTTCTTTCCTATGGCTAAGGTTTTCCAGGACAACAGCCTGGCCTTTCAGTCTGTCTGTGTGGAAGGCAGCACACTGAACTACTGATTATGTTTTACCTGTTAGGTGAATAGAGACTTTTGGTCTCTAAGGGTGCAAATCTGGCAACTTTCACCAGTGATACAGTTAGCTGAGAAAGTATGTTTCTGAACAAAAGAGTAAAACAAAACTATTGTTTGTCAGGGGTTTTTTGGGGGTGGTGGTGTTGCTGCTTGTCCACACTTTTCTTGTCAAAAAAACCTCATACCAGTACCAAAATCAGACTAGAACAGTTTCCTTTAATAGCTAAAATCTATCTAGACTTGCAATCCTGCTGCCTTTTATAAAATGTATGTTACAATTATTTTAAACCTAAAGCATTTTGCTTTTGTCCCTATGGGCCTTTGTATCATTTCTGCATTATCTTCCCAAACCACACCCCAATCCCTTCTATTGTAAGTCTGTTCACAGCACCACAGCCTTTGTCCTGATCATGCTGATAATATGCAAACTTTCCTGTTACTAATGCTGATTTCAGTTAAGTGATACAGAAGGAGACTCCAGGACCTCAGACAATGGTCTCCTAAGAGCAGTCTTGAGCACACAAACTTTTATCTCACCAAGGTATTTTATTATTTTTGCAATAGGCTCACCTGGACCCAGCTCCTTTTCATCTATGTCTTTTCCTCTCCCCTCCTGAAATTTTGAACAGCTCAATGAGAGTCTAGCAAAAAAACCAAACAAACAAACAAACAAACAAAAAAAATGCAAAAAACCCCCCCAAACAACAACCCAACAAATACGCCCAAACAAACATAAAAAAAAACAAAAAACAAAAGTTAGAAATCTTAGCAGTTCATAAAACAATCAAATTCTGTGGCTAGATTTGAAGCAAAGCAATCAAGTTAATGTAATGACCATCAATAACATTCACATAACTCAAGAAAAATCAATCATATTAAGGCATACAGTATGATTAGATGACTAATTGGAATATGATATTTTCTCAACCCAACTCACAGCACCAGATGAAGGCCCAGGGATAAGAAGCTTCAACTTAAAGTAACTTTATTTTACAGGAACTACCATGGGCAAGACAAATATAATTATAAGCATGTTACACAATCTCTAAAGGGTTAGGAAACAATGACCACTGATCTGGCATAGGGCATGATTGTGTCACGTCCTTATTACCTGCAGCTTTTCAAAAGCTTATTGTTAATAAAGTTAGTCATCTATGCTGTTCAAATAAGTAGATGGACACTTGGAGTATGCAGTAACCCAGAGAAACTAAATGCTGAGACTAGAGCATGGGCCTTCTCAACTAGTTCTTGCTCATGGTCTCAGTATGCCTTCCCTTTGTATTATATACATTTTCTGCACAACTCAGTTATTTAGCAACGATGCAATGACGGAATTAAGTTTAAAATTTTTGGAAACTTTATGATAGGAACTTTAGACTGATTGCTTTACTCTTTGAATAAATTAAGCACAATTATGAAAACCCTTCTAAGAAGCAGATACCTTTGTCAAATTTCTGTTTGTGAATAAAATTATTCATCTGCACAGTAATTCTGCAGTGCTGCTTTGCCTTCAGGTCCTAAAAGCATACATACAGTCTCACACAAAGCTGGAAGAGGAACAATTTCTCTTTCCTGTTTATAAGCAAAATGAGATTTTTTTCATATACCTTGAGACAATTTTCTTGTACATTTTCTGAAAATACAATCCAATAAATATTTATTAATACTTTTCATGCTTCCTATGGGAGAATGTTATTCATAACTAAATTAAGTCAATTAAGTCTTTCCTTCCACCACCCACTGAGAGTGGAAAAATGTTAAGCAAAATGGACCTCCATAATTGCAGTTGGGAAGTAATTCTTTCCCTACAATCAATAAAGGAGTTTTCCGATCATGCTTCCTTAAAATGTAAGAACAATTCTTCGGTTTCCCTTTTTTTTCTCCACATCTTTCTTACACTCTTTTTCTTTTATGTTTTTCTTTCTTTTTTTTTTTTTTTTTACCTCATATTCACCTAAATTATTTGGACCATAATTTTATGGGGTGATACAGATCAAAGAGATTGCAACAAGCTGGTGGACTGTGTGTCTGTGCCACCAGATTTTAAAAAATGCAATATTAAGGGTTATTTACATGTGTCAGATCTTTAGGTTTTCCTGAGGAGTTTAAAATCAGTTCTCTGTATTGCTGAATGTTCAATTTAACATTGCATAAGCCTGTATTTTGTTCCTTTCTTTTCATCAAAGATAAACTGACCACCAATTGTAAAAATTCATGTGACATCCACTTGAGCTGAATGAGCTTAGTTTGTGCATATAAAATTTTCAGACATAACTGTAATTTTGAAAATCTTTTGCCTCTACTTAATGGTAGTGGCATTTTCTTTAAAATTATTTTCTAACAATCTCAAAAATGTGATTTTTTTTTTTTTTTTGCACTCTCTCTTCTGAGTCCTTTTAATGAGTCATTTTAGAAGAGAAGTTGAGAATTTTCAGGATTTTAAGCCTACATCTAGAAATGCAACTTGTTAAAACACCCTAACAAATAAAACAAAATATTCATTCTTCCCAACTGTCTTGATTAAAACCACCAATTTTAACAAAAGAAGATCTGAACTGGATAAAGGGAAGGAGGAAATATTGAGATAAGTTTTATATTGCTTACACTGATTATGGTACAGGCAGATTAAATATTCCCCTACTTCTATTTACATCAAAGACAAAACATTGTTTGAATTGCAGTTGTACAACATCAGGATCAGAGAAACACAGACAGGCAGAACTGTGATAAACTATGAAGCCAAATGATAGATTGCATTTACTCTGCACTTATGACCATCTCCCCTGCACTCTGACCACTGATCCATCTCCCTTCGGGCTCTTTTTGACATTGCAAGCCATGAGCAACTTTAAATACGTTCCAATTTTCTTTTCTAAAGCTACATGTCATGTCTCTTCCCCTCCAGACTTATCCTAACACAAAACTTTGAGTAAAAAAGTTCCTGTTTTTCATGAAAGGCAGCTTTAAGGATTAATAATTTATGACTGCTTCTGATTGACAGCAGAGCATTAATACATAAAGCATGCAATTTCACAAGTTTGATAAGAATGAGACTAGTGATGATTTCTATATGAAAAGGAAACACTGGAAATTTATCAAAATATTATACAAGTTTAAAAAAGCAAGTGAATGCAATAAGTGAAGTGGAATGAAATGTTACACAGTGAAGATTAACCCTGATCCATCAAACTAAAGGGTGGCTTGAATCTTTCCTGGCCTATGCCTCTCTGTACTCCCCAGGGCTGCAACCTGCACCCTCATCACACTGTTGTGACTCTGCAGCTGGAGAAACAACCTCCCCTCCATGGGCTGCCCTAGGCTGTTTGCTCCCCATGTCACAAGCATCGTTTCAGCCTGTCCTGCCTTGCCAGTGTGCCTCTCTGAACTCCTCCACTGAATGTGAGCCACAGCTCCTTGCCCCTACACTTCTCCTTCCAGCCCACACAGCTGCCCCCTTCACAGCCTCCCCAAGTGTTAGCACAGCAGTAATCACCCCATGCCTTGAGCCATCTCTTCCAGGATCCCGTCCACACAGATCTCCTCCAGAGCTTGCCTGAACTGATTTAGACTATCTCTTTCTTCTTATATCAGTCCTGCTCCACCAAACAGAATGGAGAATTTCTGTTAGCTAGTGGAGTGATAAAGTCAAAAAAGGTGCTATAATCAACTCATTTATGCTTTTCTTTGTTTTGACTGAAAATACATGTTTCAGTTTGTTTTTCTTGCCATGGCTCACAGACAAAAATCTTAGTTATCCATGTCACTGCATTCATAATTTCGTAAATGTGCTTAGAGGAGTTTTATGTCAGCTGAAAATTAAGAATTGCAACTTTCAGATCAGTACGTGCACTTTCATTTGGGCTTCTATAGTAATCATGTAGCTGGAAACTGTGAGCACTCTGGAAAGAGAATCATTGAGGACCTTTCTTCCTTCCTGGTCTACTTTGCCTATCTGTTATAAAGTTGAGATAAACAAGATTTTTGAAACATTTTTCAAAACCCTTTCTGAATTTCATGGGATACTATATCAACTGTATAAAGAGTATACTATATCAACTGTATAAAGAGTGCATTTTCATGCAAAATACTGAGAGGTGTTCATTTTAGAGAAATTTTATGTGTAGACCTCATGAACATTTACCAATAAACTTTCTATTCTTAAAACAATATTTTGCCATTTATTGCTATAGCTTTATTTACAACATTGTAAAGCAATGTCAATGTGAACTTTCAATACCACTTCATGATGGATTAAACGCGTATATTACAAACCCGGTTTGTTGCAGAGTGTTATTTTTTAGCTAGTTTTAGTTACTTAAACAACTTTTTAGGGAAATATGAACTTTATTTCTGCTGTTGGGACGAATTGAAGGACTGGAATATGCAATACACAGAACTAGCTGTGAGTTTTCTATCTCAGCTAAGATACAACACTGTATATAATAAGCAAGAATCTTTCTACCTATGGTCATAAAATTTCATGAATGCAGGATGTTTTTTAAAGGTGTGTATAGTTAGACTTCATAGCATTATTTAATTCTCAGTGGTGCCACTACAGGGAATTTATTTCTGTAAATCATATCTATATGTAACTATGCTTTAAATATGAGTGGTTTGAAATCTCTTATTTACCCTCAAGCACATGGCGTGACTCTTGGGGAAAGTTACGGCAGGGCTAAGGGTTGGACTCCACGACCTTTGTGGGTACCTTCAAACTCAGCATATTCTGTGATTCCATGATTCTTTGAATACAGAAATGGTCATGTGAGGTTTGTGCTGGTTTAGGAAGTAATTTTATATGAGAAAGTAAACTGCCAGATGATCTAATAAAAGTACACTTTCCCACTCTTGTAGTTCACTTTGGTGAAAGAGCTAGACTTCTTTCTTGACATTGTGCTGATACAATAGTACTTGACCACAGTCATCACTTAAGGTGTTGTTGAGGACCTGGTGAATTGTTCCTTCTAATTCATGGCTGTGTGGTTTATCAGCTAAGATGTGGAGGACTGAGTTAAGAAAAGCAGAGGAAAAAAGCAGAAAAAAAGAAGAAACCTCTGGGCAAGCAGAGATTTTAAGCAGCAGGTAGAGCCCACAAAACATTCTCTTTAAAGCATAAAGCTCAGATCTAGAAACAAAGAATTAAACATGTGATTAATGTGTTTTGTCACTGAGAATTCCACCAAATAGTTCTCAAGGAGAGGCATGAAAACTCAACGACGCAATAAACATAACATATAAACAGTACGCAAATATCATATACAAAGTGTATATAAATCTAAGATTACCAAAACAGTTTGCAATGTGTTTACTAACCCACATTTCATTTCCTCATGGGTCTTTTTCACAATGATAAGGTATCCTCTAATGGCAATGAGTTATTATATTCAGAATTTCTACAGATAGTAAAGACTTTGTTCATTTCTCATAGAGAATTACAATATTTTCTATATCTACCTCAGCAGTTATACCTAGAAACTCAGAACTATTCATTAAATGTACTGAATGTCTTCTGTATTGTGCAGGCAAAAGACTATTCCTGCAGCAAAACAAGAGTTCTACTCCTAGAAGACAAAACAAAGGCTAAACCAAGAAACCATCTCACATACTACTTTTTGTATTCTTTTATAATTCCTGTATCTTCCTCACCATGCTATTTCCTCTATTTTTTTCTTTTCTTTCACAGTATCCTTTCTTCAAAGAACAGTCCTTACTGATCTGTTGGGGTATGGACAATGAAAACGTATAGAGAAATCATGCAGAAATTGTAAGAAATTAGTACAATCTGTTTTACTGCTAAATATATGGGATTAACCTTCTCACAAACTTTCTACCAATCCCCACCAGAATCACCAGAAATAAATGTATGAATGACAGAATGCCTGCTCCATAAAATCTTGTAACTAAACTTACAATCTCTGGCACCAATGATAAATTCAAAGTGAGAAATGGGATTAGTTCATTCCCAGTGAATTAGTGTCTGTGTTAATAGAGTTCTAAATATATAATCATATAAATGCCAGTAAGAAAAATCTTAAACAGGCTTTCACTGTGCAGCTATTTCCAATGTATACCTGGGAAACCAGCCAGGTCTATTCACCGTTGGGAGCAGATTTCTCCACAGTTGGACTTTCTGTCTAATATTCCATACAGAAAAACAGGCAGGTCATGGGTTTTATCAAGCTTTTTTACATCTCCAAAGCATCATGACTTCTTTATTTTTTTTCTGTCTTACTCTTGGATTTTTGTATAGTGTAGTGCAGATGCCAAAAAGAGAGTCTTCAGGGAGTGTTTGATTTGGACCACAGCCAGCTTCTCTAACTTGGTAGGACAACATCTCATCTAGAGAGAGATACAGCTCTCTACAGGTAGGGAAAACAAGCTTCAGCATTCTTGGTTTCTTGAATTTGAGCCAAATCTGTCTGTGAATACCTTGCTCAGCAGAGTGGAGTCTTATTTAAACAATACACTTCAGAAAATTGCAGACTTTGATTGGCATGGGTTTTCTTGTGCTAAGGAGAGTTCAAACCCACTGTTGTCTCTTGAAAGACTATCCGAGGCCTTAAGTTGTCACTCTATGTGAGACAGTCAAATGAGCTCTTTTGAGTTGACTGAAGTGCTAATGTACATTGCACTTTGAAATCCTGTGCCCCCAAATTGTTAAGCGTCTGATTTCAGCCCTGAAGTGCACCACAGTTCAGACAGACCTTCTCTACTCCTTCCTCCTTTTTGTTATAGAGTATTGCATAAATATATATACATAAACTCATCTGTATTTATACATTTAAATCAATATTAGAAGGTCTTCAGAATGGAAATTCTAAATTACTAACTACTAATTACTTCATTACAAGTAGTGGGTGAGGAATGCAGATTATATCTGTATATGTCTCAGAAAGAATTAAAATGTTTAAACAGCTATCTAAAATAATACCTGACATTTTTTCCAGTTTGGACTAGGGAATTATGTCCCTGTGAGGCAAATGTTTTGTTGAGCATTAAGCAAGTGAGGTAGGTGATTTAACTGTTGGTGGAAAATAACTAGTAGAAGACCAAGCAGAATGATGCAGATTGGAGGTTGAAAACTATTTCACAGCATTTTCTACCTAGATTTTCTGAAAATGTTGTATACACATGATTCAGCTCTATTTTTATTTGGCAGCTATTCTCTATGTAAATATTTAAACATATTTATTGATGTCAGGAAAAAAAGTCTAATGAGAAAAACATAAGCAAGTACAAGTTTTACAAGAAGGAAATTCTAAATTTTTAACTACTAAGTACTTGATTATAAGAATTAGGGGGCAACCAGATTCTAAGCCTTTACTCCTCCAGAAACATAGTACTTACACATCTATCCAGGATAAAAGAGTTTAATTGATAATGAAATAAAAAGATTGTTCCTTTATGATAAACTGAGAAACTCTGTTATATTTAGATGCAGTTCCTCTCATCATAAAGAAGAGTCCTAACTTATGAGCAATGCACTCTAAAAGTCCTTATCTTAAAAGTTCCCTGATGGAAAAGGGAGTCTAGTATGCATAGTTCAGGTACTGAAATCAACATGACATAATTTAAAGTTAGGTGACAACAAAGCAAGGAGAGATTTTTCAGTTAAAGCACATTTTGGATAAATGCTTCTATCAACACAGTCTTACAATATCTGGATTTGATTGTTCCATTTTTTTAATTCAAGGTGTGGGGCATAACACCACTAATAAAATAGAATAAAAAAAAATAGTCTGTACAATAAGTTTTTACTGGGAAAATATTGAATATTTTTATCAAATAAAGTTTTTCACTTTAAAATTATTTTACAAAAATAAAAGTTATCATTGTCACACATTTTAATTTTTTGGAGAAATTAGGAGAAAAAATTGCTTTCTAGTCATGAAAGACATGTAGTCTTCACCAGTCATTCGAGTAGACATGATAAAACAGAAATTCAGAAGCAATTCCAACAAAATAATTACCTTTTTCATGTGAAACTCTGGGTCTCAATTTATCCTATAATGCACTTATTTTGATGAACAGTAAATTTATCACACATTTCTCAATGGAATAATCTTTATTTTTTCTGAATTCCCCTAGTAATCAAAACATGCCTTGTCAGCATTAATTTTTTTATATGTTAGTTTGGGGGTTTTTGTGCCAGATTGAGATTTTTGCAAATATAATTATGTTCATTGAACTTCTAAGATACATGAGATGGCAGACGCCAGATCAAGCAGAAGAAACTGCAAAACTGCTGGAGAGTGAAAAAATAGAAATGGAGAATAGAATCAGAGAATAAGAGAATCAGAGAAATAGATACATAAATTAACAGTTCACAGTACACTAACATAACTGTGATCAATCATTGTAATATTAGATGACTTTTAATGGTTTCTCTTGCTTGAAAGACGTCATTACCTGTGTAGCTAATGTTTAATCGTTTTCAAGAAATATCTGAAAGGATATTATATTCTCTTTAAAGATAAGGAAAGAAAAAGAAGGAGAAGTTGACATTAAAAATATTTTATATGGTCCAAGGGAAACCCATTACATTGTAAGCAAATCAATTCCATTTGTTTTCCTTTCCACTAATATCTTTTTAATGGAGGTGTGCTGCACATTATAGGTATTAAGTGATAGCATTTGATGCTACATTTAGCTATGAAAGAAGTCAGATGCTTTAAATGAAACCAGAGAACCAGCAGGCAGTATGGCAGAAGACACAGATACAAGGCATGGTATTAGAAGGTGAAAAAGGAATCAAAAATGCCGTTCCATATGTTTTGTCATTTACTCAGGTCAGACACAGTCCTCTCCGGTGAGTTCAAAAGGTTTAAAAACAGTCGAGATAGAATATCATGCTGAAGGGTTGCACTAATAAACTAAAAATATAGATGTGAAAGGATAAAGAAGACAAAGTGTGAGATAACTGTGGAGGAAGGAAAAACATCCTTCCTCAGGCATTACACAATATAGAGAATTAAAGCTTGAAGAGGACAGAGAAATTACAGCAAAAGGAAAGAAAATAACACTGACAAAGCAACACACAACATACAGAGAATATCACAGATCAGAAAAAAGTAAAATTGACTCACTAATTGATTTGACAGTATTGGTTTACCCTTAATACTAAAACCATGAAGGGACTAAAACCTTAACCTGGCATTAATCAGTAATGGGTGGCTTTGATGAAGGTATTTCAAGTTTGCACTAGCAGAAACTTGGAATCCAAGGTTTTGGAAGAGAATTAAGGATTTGAATATAAATAGAGATGCAGCCAATTTTGATTTTTTTGATTTTTCACTGCAGCCATCATTTGGGAAAAAAAAAAATAAAAAAAAAAGTGATACCTTTGCATTGCCCATGTCTTTGAATGTGGGGGGAAAATTACTTAGTGGTTCCAGTTTTTAAAAAGACAAAGACCTAATTTCTGAGAGGAGACAGCAGGAGGCATGGCCCTTGAGGACCGCCTTCTTTTAAATTAATGATTTTGGTGACTGCTAAGACGTAAGTGCAGGAATCACTAAAGACTTGACTTCTATCTCTCACTTTAAATTTTAGTCTGCTAGTTATCTAAATTTTATATAAAAGGGCAGCACCTTCTCACTGCCCAAAACTGGTGGTGTTGCTGTGCACTGAAAGGGCAAGTCTAATTGTAGCTGCTCTGTAACTTTACTTATATCAAACCAGAGCAATGTTACCACAAACAGGACTATTACACTCGTGCGCTAAGTCAGCCACAGAACACAGAAGTAAAAAAGAGCAACTACCAAGAGTGATGGACCTGAGCAACCTGGTCTCATCACACAGTAGATTCTGTTTTAAGCAGGAAAGTGAGCTAGAGAGGTCCTAAGGTCCCTTCTGATCTTAAATGTTCATCAACTTCATGAACGCTATGAATTGTCCATAATGCAATAAACAGATTGGCTATAACAGCTCTGCATTTAGTTTGAATCTCTCCATCCTTGTTTAAACAAATGAATTAACTGAAAAAAACTGATGCTAAACTATCTTTTAGCATCCTGCATGATTGAAAGCATGGTCAAGATTCAGAACTACCTTTAAGATTCAATATGTTAGCTTACTGGAGTAGCTACCCTTACTTCAATTTTTCTTTTATTATGTTGTATTTGTAACATGACACTTGCTCCAGATTCTTTCACAAGGTAAAGAGATAGCAAAGGAACTCAAGATCTAGAGACGCAGTCAAAATTTCCTAATGAAACAGTCACTTCACATCCATTAAAAGGAAAATTTTGAATGATTTCTACCCAGAAAGCAATTTCTTTTAAGCCAAAATGATGTTTTCTCTTAGCCCATCTCCCACAATTGGCTTCAACTATGTAAAAAAGTTTCAAACTTTTTTTGATTGAATTTCTTACATATATTGACTGTTTAAAAACTAAGACAAAACAGAAACAAAGAAAAATAAAAAACCTCTTACTGCATAAAATTATAAAACCAAAAATATGTCTGTGTTCTCTAAATTTTAATTTTCTTCAGCAATCGTAAATTGTAAGGGAAAGAAACCATTAAAAATCTGAGTCCTGATTCCAAAATAGTATTTGAGGAAAGCCCTGAGTCATGGGATTTTTTTCTTGTATTTCACCCTCTGTTCATTAATTCCTTCCATCTTATAATTAAGATCCACCCCCAGAGGAGGTTTCTCCAGTTAAGGGTAGAGATTCTTTTGGAGGAAGCATTTCTCAGTGTATTTTGTGTAATGAAAAGATTTAAAAGACTGACCCAATAATATTTTAAATTGAGATAAAATCAGATAAGAACCGAGCATATAAAATTAAATCCTCACTCACAAATCAAATAAAATTTTCAGAAATCTTCTCTTCAGGATTTTCTCTTAATGTGTCCTAGAAGAGTAATTGAAACCATTCACAGATGTTTATTTACCTGAACAACTTGCTTTACTCCTTTTCTTCTATTTGATGAATATTAACCTTTTGAGTGCTTCACTTATCCTGAAATCATATAACATCCCACAGTCAATAGTTGTCTCCAAAACAATTAACAGGCTAATAAAAAGTTTAGCCAACAGTGAGATGAAATCATTTGCTAAAAGTGATGAATAATTTTTCTTCATGCTGGTTGCAACTTTCATCCTTATAACATCCAAGTCTTAATGAATGTCATAGTGGATATGAAATATCTTAATGAGAACTACCTAATGGTTCTTCCTCCTTTATCTTAATGAGAACTACCTAATGGTTCTTCCTCCTTAGGTGGAAAAAATATAATTGATAATGAAGAACTGCACCACACCCCCACACCCACACTCCCAGGCATTAAATAATTTGTATACATTGTGCATATTTATTTCAAATATTATGCCAACAATTCAAAAATTGATTCCATCTTGGGCCATCAAACAACAAATAATAAAATTTATGAAAGAAATGTTTTTTAATCAAGTCAAGACTTTCAACTAGTCTGATCATCTGTTCATTAGAATTTGTACTTCCTATTTCATCCTTGTAATCTTGTATTTTAGTCCCAAATATTTCAATGAAACACAGTTATTTGGATGACTAACCTTCATATACTTCCTAAAGATAAGGTTTTAAAAATCACCTCTTCTGAGAATTAGGAATTAGATTACATTTAAAAAGACAAGCACATTGCACGGTTTGAACTGTACAGTTAAATTATTGTGACTCATATTGCCATAAGATCTTTTTTTTCAGTCTGAGGAACACTACAGAGAGCTGTCAGTCATGTGTCTTTATCTGAGTGTTGTGGAGGTCAGTTGGTATAGAACAGGAATATTTGGGTAATCAATTTATATATTTCAACCCCCCTTATCTCCCTAGGGAGAGGATAAAGATTTGTATAATATTCCAAAACTTCAGATAAATGGTGAAGCACAGAGCACAACAACAGCTAAGAGTGAGAGCCGTGATATAAAGCTCTTATGGGCACTGATAAAGTGGCAGCTAATTTAGCCGGAGCGTGCAAACATTTTTTTCAGAATCCACTGCTATCTTACAATTGGGGCATTTTAGGTTGTGTGAGGGAGAACTTTGCACATATATGTACATGTTTTGGGTTTTTTGTGGGGGTTTTTTGGGTTTTTTTTGGGGGGGCGGTTAGTTGGGATTTTTGTTTTGTTTTTGTTTTTTTGTTCATTTTGTTTTTTAATCTATGACTTCATTTCTTTATAGTGCCTGGATTCATCAAACAAGGAAAGACATCACTACTTTTTTTTTTTTTCATTTTTTTTTTAAACTATTTAAGAAAGGGCTAAAAGCCCAATAAGATCAACAAACTGCATATAAGACAACGTACCAGTAAAAATATATGAGTATTCAAATTTAATTAGAAAGAAGAATTCTTTATGCACCTTTCCCAAGAGGTAAACTTAAGTCTGTTTTTCTCTTCATAATATTCTCAAGATGTACTGCTTTAGCACCTTTCATCTTGTCCACATAATTCGATAAGAGTCAACTGATTAGCCATTTGAGTTCAACTCCTGGACATATTTCATGTCCTTATATTGTTCCTCAAAAGGTTTTATGGTGGTTTGGGGGGATATTTTTGGTGGATTTTTGTTTAGATTTGGGAGAGTTGGTTGGTTGTTATTTTTTTGGCATTCAAAGAGGCAATGGAAGACAGCATGTCTAGAGAAATAATGAAATTTAGTAAGCCAGCCCAAGTCTTGGTGCTGAAACTCAGCATTCTATTGACTGCCAAGTTCAAATTATTGGTTCCAGGGTTCATTGCTATGTTTTGTTTAAATGCTGTACCTTAACAATGTTCTAGCGTGTTTATTCACTTCTTCTCTATCACAAAGAAAATCAGTGGGCATCACAGTGAAATATTATCCTGAAGCAGTTTGACATGAAATATTCCTGTGGTGTGCAATCAGATGCTTCTATAAATAGGTAGAACTACAATAACATGAAATGACACCATACCAATTAAAATTCAGCACATGCAAAATCTGTTCCCCCCTCTGAAGTTTGCTTGGTTCAGAATGTTTCTAAAGCAGACGCAGTACTAGATGATTAATACATCAACCTCACAGTACGAAAGTTGGTTTAGTTATGAAATACATGAAAATTATACAAATGTTTCTTCCTTAACCTCTTTATTTAACATTGCTCCATATGGCAGATGAGCCACAAAATCTGGTGCAAAGATTCTGAATTATTGATGTATTCCATTCCACAAATGGAATTTGTAGCAGGTGTGCTTGAAAGCGTGAGGAAAGCAAGTTAAAGCTATACTTTGTGTACCATATAACTTGAGTTTCCAACATTTATTCTGGAGAAAATTTCATAAGCTTGTGAACAAAGTATATTTAAAAAAAAAAAAATTAAAAAAAAAATTAATGAAATATTTTTTAAGAAATCCAAATGGAGAAAAAAGTCACCAGAGAGGATTCAATTAATACAGCATCTAATGATTTTTAGAAAACATTGAAAGATCTCTTCTAAAGCTCTATTCTTTCTTTAATACTTGTCTCAAAATCATGTTGAGATAAGCCAGGTTGGATGGGTCTCTGAGCAACCTGGTCTAGTGAAAGGTATCCATGGCAAAGGTGTTGTACCTGGATGCCCTTTAATATCCTTTTCAACCTAAATCATTCTATGATTTTATGGTTCATTGTTTGTGATACCTTTACCTTCACAGAACAAACTACAAATTTTCAAAGTATTAAAACCATGGAAGATATTGAAACAGCTATCACAAGGTTAACTTATGCTTCTCATACTACTGGCATCACCTACCAGGATCAGTCTTAGCAGCTTTTAGGTGAGATATTCATGGTGTTCAAGTTAGGTTCTTGCTGTGATATGTCCTCATGAGTAAACTCTTTTCTGATTATTCATGTAGTCTTCAAAAACTAGACAAGCCTAGAGCTCTCAGCTGATATTTTAAGCATGCAATACTTATAATTCCAGCACCCAAAGATAGGTTTGAGTGAGAAAGCAAGTCAGTACTCGTAGCTTCATTATCACTCCAGAAGTTTGCCACCTTCAAATCTAGTTTCACACAAATAAAAATATGCATTAACCTCACGTATGAATTGTGATTGCCAAAAAGTGTTTTTAGAGTGAAATGTAAGACTCAACATGGGTAAAATCTTCATGCTGAAATAATTATTTTTCATATATTTTAACTGGAGTCAGCTTTGCGTGAGAAGGTGAGATGACTGTGTGGCAGTCAGTCCTGAAAAAAAAAAAAAAAGTAGTCATCTGTGCCTGTCAGTCTGTAAATAAGAATCAAAAAAAAAGCCCAACTTCATTGTGAAATCAGGGGACCAAGTTATGAGAAAACTTTGTTTTCATTATATTGAACCCCGTGTTACCCACTAGTGTCCTACCTGACCTCTGATAACTGCACTGATGTAGCTTTCACAGCCTCCCTCAGGAGTTTAGCTGTTTGGCCCATACAGTTCACAATCTTTTCTTAATATCTAGCCTAAACATTTCCTTCTTTAGCCTCAGGTCACTGATCCTTGTCCTACATCTTCTGAGACTGTGAATATTTTCCTGCATTCAATTTCCACTGCTGTATTGAAGGCATGAGACTAAGAACAAAAAAAAAAAACAAACAAAACAACAACAACAACAAAAAAGACAGAAAAAGAGAGGGAGAAAGGTCTCTAGTTTAAAAAAAAAAACTCTTCAGCTCTCCTGCTGACAGTTACAACAGCATTATCAAGGTTTTTATACTTCCAGTTTTATCAGAATGTTATAAAGAAAACTACACTAAAGCAACACTACCCTGGATTAAACAAAAATAATCAATAGATGAAGCCCATCAGTCACTGACAAGGAGCCTTTTCAGTGTTTTTTCTCTTTCCACTTACTGTAAGGGAGCCAGCCAGCTCAATATACTCTAGTCTAAAAGAGTTTTTAACGAAAAATCTTTGCAATGTAAGCTTGAACGCTGCTGTTAAGACTTAAAAGAGAAGATAAAGTACTTTGTCACAAATTTATGTGAGGCAATTAAAATACATTTTCACATTGTGTAAACAGATGACAAATTGATTGTTTCAAAAAGTAACACAGGGATGAATTAAACTACAGAGTTTAAAGAATCAACCATTTCCATGAGGATGTCAAGGGCTATGGAAATCTGAGTCAGATCAGAGAGGCAGTGAACCACTGGGCATACTTCATTACTCATGACAATGCACACAAAGGGGAAATACTGTAAAACAGAGATCACTAGTACCTGACATTGTTATCTGCTCCCCCTCTAAAAGATAAAAATAAAAAGGAGCACCCAAAAAAATTGCACATATTAAGTCTGTACTAGACTTTGTCTTTCCTCTAGATATTCAGAGATAGCTTTATTTTGGCTTGTTTGTTTTTGCTTTTTTGTGAGTGCTTAAGTTCCAGTTTGAAGAGGCAAAACATTTTTTAATATTCTACAGTTTATACAGAGTGCATTAACTGCTGTATTAACTTTTTCTCATGCACCTCTGCCTCAAACTAGTAACATATAAGAGACAGTTGGATGCAGTTCTCTGTTTTCTCTAGAGAGCAGGGATGGAAGCAATATTAGTCAAAAATCAAATTTTTCTGATGTCTGAAGAGCAAAGAGGAAACCTTACACTGCCATGTGATATGAAAGCCTAATTACAAGTGAAGTGTGCTCAGACTTTTCCCTCATGTTATACCCAGCCTGTAATAGCTGACTACAATAACAGCATCAGTAGTGGATACTGATTAAGGAGCTAATATAACATCCCCTAAACCAGTTTAAACATTGATGGATATTCCAAAGAATGTTTTACATTTGCTGGTCTGAGATCTGTTTTATCACACTTACAAGGGTGACCTTTAAAATATTGTATTTCCAATTAAAAAAAAAAAAAAAAAAAAAAAAAAGGAAAAAACCGCTTTATAACCTGAATTTATTGCCTATAAAATCACTTACCAGCAATAAGCCTGATTGCAATCAAATAACCCACAAAAATGAAATAGTTTACCTGTGATCAATTTTGGTTGTAGTAAAATCCTAATTATTGGCAAAAACACATTTAAGGTTTGTGGTATTATCAGTAAAATCTTCATGGAAACTAACATGCAGTGACACATTAAAGGATTATTTACAAGATCAAAACTTTCCAATGTCTACTTTTTTGAAGAACAGCCATGTCTAATGTAACAAAGCTTCAATCTGAGATACAATTAGTATAATCTCAGTCCAGATATTAATGCAAGAACATGACTATAGACCATGGACACTTATTGCAATAGAAGCTAGCCTAAATTACACAATCAAACACTCTTATTTGGAGGCTCATTTTGCCCCACTTTAGAAAGCAGAAATAGAGACATACAGCTTTACAAGGAAAAAATGCCTGTGGAGGGAATTGTATTTGTATTTATGAAAATTATATGAATACATATAGAAAAAACCAGTATCTGAACTGGCAGGTAAACTGAAATAAAGCTTCAGAGGTAGAGCAGCAGATTAAGGAAAGTGAATCTACTCTTTTCCTTTATCACAAATATTAGGTGTTCCTACATCTTCTATACATTTTCAGTGTCCTTTCCAGGATGAAGCACTGAGCCATTTTGTCTTGTAGCTGTTATTTCATTGTATTTCTGAATGATATTTCATTTCCAGTTTTTTAATTTTTAGTCATAATTTTCTCCCACTGTTGTCTCTCTATTCTGTCTAAACCTATATTGTTTCACTAATAATTGGGAGAAATTTTGGTAACTGTTTTCATAACAGTACAACATAAAAATTGAAGCACTTTTCACTAAAGCTCCTATAGTGTCATAAATGAAACTATATTACATTATATTATCTGTTTCAGATTCTACTTGCATTTGAGAAAGGGTCTCTCAGGATCTAAACAGTGCATGTTGCTGAATGGTGGGAATACTGCCCACTGTAGCTTGATTTTTTTGAAGCAGTTCCATTCTTTTCACCTTAAAAGATATCCCTGTCTTTCTGTAACACATACACTTTGTCCACTATGTGTTAGTATAACATGTTGAAATAGCTGTAATTCACATTATAAGGACACACAAATCCATTTTCGCTTGCTCAACGTGCTTGTCTTTTTTTTTTGTCTTTTTTTTTTTTTGTCTTTTTTTTTTTTTTTTTAACTCCACATTTTGTTAGAAAATGTAGAAAATGTCTTCATTACAACTTAACTATATGAGAATTGGTCATCTCTTTATACAGAAGTCTCTTTTATGAGTAATGGAGCCCCAAAATTAAGATCCTCCCACATTCCTCATCCAGCAGAGCTGAGAGCAACTAAATTCTAATGCTGGCATTTCCATACCCTTTGAGAAACAGGCACATTGAAACTGTGATCCCATTGACAGCACAGGACATTCATGGATCCACAGCCTTCCCACTCCACACCAGCAACCTCACCAGAGAAGCTGTTTCAGGAGAAGGAGCATTATAAAGAAATCAAGAAGGAAACTGCTGTCAGTCCAAAGAGCTCAGAAAAACCTGAGGTCAACGCTCTGGTTCTGAGATTGGCCACTTCTGCCTCTTTTTTTCCAGGTGTGTAATGCAATGCCAGCATTCTGGCTCCTATTTGCCAAGCTGTGAAGAGACAAAGAAAGGGACACTTGACCACTTTACTGATGTTTAGACGTAGATTTTACTACAAAGTCTAAACTTCATTGGGAACTTTCTTAATTTATTGAAGCATAAATGAAATGAATCATGTTTTGTACAGAGATTCATAGCTGCATTATTAAAATCAATTTCCATTATTAAGGTTAGGCAATTTTTCTTGCTTAAAAAAAAGAAAGAAAAAGGAATGAGGAAGAAAGCTAAAACTCAAACAACTAAGATCTATTAGTCATTGACAAAAATTTTGTGACAGAATTTATCTTTACTGTGCATTTTAAGTAGTTTGTTTTCATTCTTCATGTTGTTTCCATTTGTGAGCCAAAATTGTCAAATGTTTTGATAATCAGTAAGTATTAAATGAGAGTAATTTATCTCAGAATCTGATGTTAGATTCCTGGCTTTTGTGCTTTTCATGCTGCAAACATAACTCTATAGACATGCAGGGCTCTCAGTTACCATACCTATACAAGATGGACCTGGTTAGCTCTCAGTCCTTCCAGATCATTCAGGTCATCTCAGGTCCCTTTTAAGTGTAACACATCTCAACTCAGTATGTTTTACAGTGCACTTATACACACCACAGATGAGTAGTTCCTGATGGTAAAAAATAGCTTGAAAAACAAGAAAGCAAGCTGGAAATATGACATCAATAAACCATGACCTATCTGGGATATTTACAGCAAAATACATTTCAGTCTCTACCGTGTGACTATGTATATCTCCACAGTTTTTGCATGTTTTCAGCCAAGATCCAGAATTTTTGTTGTGATATTGTAACCGTAACCCAGCTATCTAATATTTCCCAAATTGTCCAACAGCAAATCTGCTTATTTTTGCAAATACCATGGAAATGCCATTGTGTTTCTTTAGTTCCCATGTTTCCTGGTTCCCATCTCCTTCTGCTCCTTAAATGTAAGTTAGCCTCTTACTTAGACTCCCAGAGCTGCTGTTGAATGATTGATTTCATGGAGCAGCACAGAGAGCAATAATGTAATCCAGTGGAGAGAGAAACAAAAACAAAACCAAAACCAAACCAAACCAAACCAAAAAAAAACAAAACCCAAACAAACAACAAAAAAACAACCCCAAGCAAACAAAAAACCACAACTTCAGACTGGTCTCAGCTATGCAAAGAGACAAAGAGGAAAATATGTTGAATTCCAGCATTCATATCTATCACTACATGGGCCAGGTTTCCAAAGAACAGGGAACTTAATACGTTTCAAAGCAATTGCCTGCCATTGCAGCTCCCCACTGTTCTTTCTACTCCCCTACACATGTCAAACACAAAGTGGTCTTTAATTTTATTTTTATTTTTTTTATTATGCTTCTAGCATGTTTTCTTGTTAATTACAGTACTGTGCAGCCACCCTTTGCAAGATGCTTATTTATTACTTTATAAGACGAATTAATTATGATTAGTAATAGCAGAAAGGAGATGGGTGAAATAGTAAAGTGTACCTTGGGGACGATTGGCTTGACTTCATTTTGATCATGAAGCTGGCATTTATGGAGTGAATGGGTATAATTTTTGTGAAGTCAGGTAAAAAATATTAATCTTTCACTCTGAAGGTAAAGGAAAAAAAACCCAACCAAACAAACTAAAAAAGCATGTTCTCACTTGAAGTTAACTCCCCTGCAATGAGATTCAAAGGGAGAAAAGAGCTTAATCACCAAGAAAGTATGGCTTTAAAGAATTCAGTTATGTATGTATTATTCACAGAAACATAGTGATTTCATAAGCAACCAGACAATTAAGGAATTCAACAAAAACTCAATAGGGACCTTTAACAGAGTCAAAGATTGCATTTTTTAAAAGTTCTGAGTCACAACTTCCCCAGCTGGCTTCTTCAGAGGAAATAGAGAGAGAGAAAAGGTGAGAGAGAGATTGGAAAAGGAGGGCAGGGACAGAAGGAGGAAGAAGAGAAAGGGAAGACTAAATATATATATAATTTTTTTATTTTTTTTTTACTGAAAGTTTTATAGTATGGAAATTAAAAAAAATGTTGTGTTAATATGAGCCTAATTGGGAAGTTCTGCACCTTAGTTGTACAGGAGACCAAACTAGAAAATCAAATATCTCATAAATTGAAATGATTGACTAGCTTCTTGGAAACAATTTAAACATCATAAAGAAAACCAAAATAAATTAAAAAACACTTGTCTTTTTACATTTGCATGATATTGTCCTCTTTCTGAATCAAAAACCTCAGAAAGAAACTCATTCCAAGGGATATCATCTTTTCATTTCTTCTTGCTCTGATCATAAAGGCAATAGTAGTCTGTGATTCAAGATTGCTTGAAGATTGCTAATTTGTGACTGAAAATGTCAGGGATGAGGGTTTGTAACTATTGTTTCTGGACTTTTCAGGTTATTGGTGACTTGTACTTTGAATTTTAATGACTGCAGTGTAATAGCCTTCTTCTCCCTGGAGGTAACTATAAAGTGATTGGAATTGCTACACGTGGGCTGATGTTGCTAACACCAGTCAGTAGGAATGAAGCCCTACCTTAGAGACTAGAGCATCAGAGGTACAAATGAGATAGAGGAATCAAAGTAAATAGTATGGAGAAATGAAACAGGTGTGCAAAATCTGCAGTAGAAAAAGAAGGAAAGAGTCAAAATATGCAGGTACTCTGGAATATCTCTTCCCTTTCAGACCTACAGTCTAGCACAGTCTACGTAATACCCAGTACATGATTGGGGGTTCTGGGGGTTCTTTTGTTATTGTTTTATTTATTTATTTATATTTATTTTGAATGCCTATTTTCAATGATCTATTACTATGACTGACTATATTTTATTTTGATGGGCAGACCTAGGTATTCCACATGAACTCCTGGATAAGAATGGGGTGTTGTGTTATTTTTTAGGATATCCTGCCTATAATTCTTCATTACTTTATTGTTCTTTTGCCAGAACAGGTACTCTTAACTCAGAATCCCAGCAAGGAAACCTTTCATTTTATTATTTAGGTGCCTAGCACTGAAGGTAGATACAACTTTACTTTTCACTATGGATACAGATCAAGATTAATGGATCAATAGCTGAATAATGTTTTTACTTTTGAGTATCGACTGTTGTTGAAGGGTATTACTCTTTTATCAATATTATCTTCCCTTCAAAAAGGGAAAATTTGAAGAAGCTACCAGGATAATTAAAAAGTCATCTCTACATTCTCAGCTAGTATAAACCATGATATGCAGGTCTCTTCAGCATTGTATGTTATTAAGGGAAAGTATTTTAAATTACCATGTCATGCTTGCCTCTCAGAGCTATGAGAGCCCCTTCTTCTACAGAGAGACACCACAACTGTAAAATTCCAGAGCCTCATAAACCACTTGTAACACATACTCAGCAAGCTGTACTTCCTGGTAGTGGTAAGGTATGTAGGAGAAAGAGGGGAGTATTACCATGCAACCAGGGGAAATCTGGCCTAAATAGCTCCCATCCGTTTTTCAAACTACAGCCTTAATCCACCCTTACTGTGGGATCAGCTGCATTGTTGTCATGCTGTTTATGGCACTTCACATGCAGGCAGATGTCTGTAATGTGCTCTAATGCCTGGTACCTTCAGAGACACAGAGGAGAGCTCCAGGTATGGTAGCCCTACCAAACTGCGAAATTAGTTCCTGTTACTCTCAGTGGATAGCTGTGTTTCATAATTTTGCCAAGAGGGTAACATTAAGAATCACAAGTGCTTTCTGACACTTGTCTCAGAAAAATCATATTGCATCGTATTTTTTTTCATCACTTGTGGCATCACACTGGTATGTGCAACCATTTAGCTAGCTACTGGTTTGGTGCCTCTGTCAGTATTTCATTGTAAATTTTTGAAGGTAAATTTAAATAGGTCAGCTGAAAGGATTCTGTTCTTAGAGCCACTGAAGCAAAGAATTCAACATAACCCAATTTTTTTAAATATTTTCACAAGCATCTGGCTGGGTTTAGTCCAGTTTGTTTAATGATAATTTGCATATCACTGATCAAACTGCTGTCCCTATCATTAACTGTGGAAATTCCAAATGTCACATTCCTGCCCCACAATTCTAAAAGAAGATATGACACTACATGGTCAAAACCACTAATTAACACTATTCACTGCTTAGTGTTTTAAAGGTATGTCAACAAGGCAAAAAGCAGAGAACTGAATGAACGTTATATTGAGGATGTTTATTCTGAAAGTTAAGAGAGTACACTTCACACTACACTGACAATGTAGTTAATATTACAGACTTTGCCTGTGGCTGAACTTAAATATAAGAAATTAATATGTAATGGTTCAGACCTACTGCACTTATTACAGGTGAATTAGTAATATATTTTATTAATTAAGTTTAACATTTCTATTTCTCTCCCAGTCCAGGATATTTCATGTAGTTTGATGAAAAAACTGGTTATCCAGAGATCGGACAAATAGATTTATAGAACTTTTCTTTAATGTTCATTCACAATGGCTTTACTGTAGGTTTTGGTATAAAAGTCTCATTACTATTGTTCAGTGGCAAAAAAAAAAACACCTGTGGTACTACATCTTGCAAGGAAACCTCTCTCAGCAAATTTGGAATTCGAGGCAAGTGTCTACCACAAACAAGATTTCACCTTCTTTTGAGGTGCTTACTTACATCTCATTCCAGACAAGGCAAATAATTCATTTTCTTTAATTCTTAAGAACCACAGAGTTGGAAAGGAAAATACAAAAGCAAAAAAAAAAAAATCTGAGAATTCATAAGAATCTGGAACAGTAACCAAAACAGTCATCAGAGCTCTAAATAAACAGCTACATAGAACCAGCTTTAGGTGCCAAGTAGTAAAAAGTTCAGACTTATATTTGTGCAATTCATTTTATCTTATTGGAGCAGTCTGGGAATCAATTAGTAAATTCCTTGTATTGCTTTGTTTGCATGCATGACTTTTGTTTCACATACTAAATTGTCTTTATCTCAACCCAAGAGCTTTTTTAATTTTACTCTTTTGACTCTCTTCTACATGCCACCAGAAGAAATGAGTGAGAAGCCCTGTGGTGCTCAGCTGTCGGCAGGGGTTAAACCATGTGTGTCTTAAATATCTAAGCTTTTTTATAGTTGAAATTATTTTTATGAGTCATAAAATCTGCATTTTAAGACCTTGTTTCAACATTATACTTCCCAATACTCCTACTTTTAAATATGTGAGAAGTTCTGTGACATTAACTTTTAAGGAAAATATTTTTTATATTTCTTATTTAAAACAATAACAAGGTATTTGTTAACCAAATTATCAGCTTTAGATATATGATTTTTCAGCACAATGGCTAAACAATGAAAAAGTGAAACCAAATGTATTATTCAGATATTCAAATATAACTCTTTGAGTCTAGAGAAAACTTTTCTGACTCCACCCTTTCAGAAAAACACTACAAAATTAGGAAACCATTTATTCAAATTGAAGAGTTCAGTCACAAATTTTCTGAAAATTAGTGGGGTACAAAAAAGACTAAGTTCTAATATTTATATGCATTAAAAAAAAAATAAAAAATAAAACATTTCAACAAGGCTTCCAATATTAAAAATTAGTCACATAATTCCTGAAGCAATGCTTAATACAATAGTTTTGAAACTGTTACAGAATAAAGTGACTATGTGCAGTCGATCATGTAGAAGAAAATATCACAGAAAAAAGTTCCTTCTTCTAGTAAACCATTTGATATAAAATTTTTTAATGTCTTTAATGGTAATATTATTGGTACTCTTGAATCAGATACAGGCAAATATGTTAAATTTTAGTAAATTAGTATTTGGGAATTGTAAATCTCATGCAGCATCAGCTTCTGCTGTGAAATTTAGAAGTGGGAAAGGTGATGGGAACTAGGATTGGAAGAGTTCAATTATTTATTTTTATTATTATTTCAGTCCTCGTGTAATTGTAGCCAGCCTTTCAGTGGTTATAAGTTGTCCAAGGATATCTGCATCCCCATAAGAGTCATAATTAACATCTCCCAGTAACTTTACTAAAGTAAAAAAAAACCAAAAACATAAAAGGCCATGTGTGGTAGTTATGCTGTACCATAGAAAGACAGCAGAATTTCTCAGTCATTGCCCTGTCCACAGTAGTTGAGAGTTTGCTAAAACAGAACAAAACAAAAAAAAAATTTTGGTGGGATTCATACAGGGCAAAATACAAACAGTGGTCTAATCTCCTCTGGTGTCTTGAATATGAACCTCCGTAACAGCCAGTGTAACCCCTAATATCACATACTCAGTGATATTAAAAATTTAATTATAAAATTTGCTCCAGAAGTACTTGAACCTTAAAACACCTTTTCTGTGTTGCCAAGTTTGAAAGACCTTTTCAATTCCAGCTAATTATAAATCTAACTTCCAGTTTCAGATGTGTACCTGAGTTTCTCACATACTTTGATTTCTCAGGTATCCCATACTGTCTTTTAGGTTTAAGTAGTTCTTTTCCTGCCTTCACATCTGCTCCTGAATGTATTAGTCAACATTAAATTCCTTCCCTTTTTTTTCTAGCTTAGGCTGAATAAACCAAGTTCTAAATGTCTCTTGCTCAGATAAATATTGCATTCCCCTAATTACCATAATAGCTGTTTCCTACACCTGCTTCTTTATTATGTTCATGTTTCTTGAAAATAGGTGACCAGAACTGTATGAAGCATTCTGAACAAGATCTTAATCAATGTCTTGTAAACTGAAATTATCATTAACCCTGCTCTGCTTAACACTATTTAATATTTTCCAGAATGTCACAATCTTTTTTTTAGTATGAATCACTATACTCATTTTTTCACTTAATAGTTTTTAAAAATAGAAAAAAAAAATTGATTTTGTTCTTAAATTTATGTAAACTCCATGAATATCCATTCCTTAGGAGGGGAAGTTTTTGCTCAAAGAATTGCTAAGGTATAACATAAATAGTATTTTTCTGGTTTATTCATAGGTTATTTGCCTATAAAATATAGAAATAAAAACTCTTACTCTGAAAAGATGCCAAGGATATAGTATTTTGAAGGAATTCAGTCCACTTCCAGATAAGCAAATACTTACCCCATCACATCTATTCCCACAGATAGTCATTTTTTGAAAAGAAATAGGTAGTAAGAAAAAAAGTCAGTAATTTTCAAACTACTAGCCAACTAATAAACTATAAAAATGACATACAACTCCTAATACATTCTTAGTTTGCCCAGAGGAATCATCATGAAGATGTTTGGGTAAAGCACTTTGTTCAGGCCTATGTTATTATACTACTCATAGACAGAACGAGAGTAAGTCTAATGCACCAGATCACTTCTAGGTAGTGTATGGACATTTGTCTAGGGACAGGATAGTCTTCTTCCTGTGTTGTGCTTATGAGCATAAAATGGAGCAGCTACAGGGAGACTGATGGTAAAAGGTACTCTGTCATAAGCTGGACAATTCACAAGACATGGCCATGATTCAATGAGATTGGAACAAGCTGCAGTGTGAAGTGCCATTTGAGAGAAGTGCTCTAAATCCATCAGAGAGAAGATTTCTTCCAGAGTTTCACATATTCCACTGAATGTCCTGCCTACCATGTCATAGTTCATATTAGGACAGGTCTCTTTCCCTGATGTTTTTGTGAATGGGAAATAAACTCTCCATGAATCTGTCTCTAAAGTCACACCATTCATTTGAGAAAATGAAGAAACAAAGAAAAAATATTTTTAAATTAAAAAACCACCAAACATTCCCACAGCATTTTCCATTATTATTATTGTTGCTTTTATTAAAGCCTTCCCCCCCCAACCCCCCGCCCCGAAAAATAGTTAATTTTCTGGAATAGTGTTTCTTTATACTGTCAAAAATATATTCACTTTTTGGGTCTAATTATGTTGCCTTTTGATACACCATAAGGCACCAAACTGCAGTACAAGACTTCCAAAAATGTCAGCGGCTGAGATCTAGTCCCTCTTGGTTGGGCTTGGTACAGAGAGGAAAAACAGCGAAGCTTAGTTTGCCTGTTCCTGACAGGAACAGAATCAAGTTTCAGTTCTCTATACCTTGCTTATTTATGCCAACTTTAGCTACATTTTCCACTCGGGGGGGAGTAAAAATAAACTGGTTACAGATCTGAGCTATAAATCTGGCATAGTTAAGAATTACCTTAAAGACCTTAAAGACCTTAAAAAACAATGATCTTTCTGTCTTCCAGAGATCATGAAAGACAGATATATCTTGCTCTGCAAGGAAGAGGAGTACAGAAGGACTATTGTATAAGCTTCTGAGCTAGAGTATCTATCAACTTACTGTTCCATTGAATAACTGGCATGACACTAAGGAGCTCAAAGAAGCACATGATTCATAAAAGGGCAGCGTACATTAAAGCATGGCAAGATTTGACATCAGAAAATAAGCTGCTACAGAAAATTTCAAACTGATCTAGAATGCTTCCCTTCTTCTTCACTCAAGCTTTCTTTTTATTTCTCTTTGCCAACAGATTTTTCCTTTCCTCACTGAAAAGATAGTATTGAACAGTGAAGGACCTATAAATGACACACATTTGTTTCTTCCCTCTCTACCTGCTCTTCATCTATGCTTTGAAAGATGCCCATGCATACTGAAAAGGTTTTCTATGATATAGGGAGAGATCTACTTTGGAAATCTACATGTTTTGTAGAACAGAAAGAATGACATAGAGATTGCTGAGCTCCTATATTATAGGCGATTGTTCTGGTAAAGACTTGGCTTAGAAATCAGCTATTTTGTAACTTTGTGACCCATGCTACAAGACTGTAAGACACTTCATCCTTTCTGGTTCACATTAAAAGTTTATGGATTTAGCTTTCTTCTCTGCTTTGGAGACTGATTCATACAAGACTGTGCTTTTTAGCTTTTCCTACTTTTAACCTTTAATGCAGGATGCACATTTTAAATACTAGAAAACCCTTAGCCTGGTAGTTGGTTTCTCATTCTTCTTTGTACTCTTAGTGCTTTTCCAAGTGGCTTGTGGCTCTGCTAGCTAAAAATTCATCACACAGTAATTCTGAAGGAACAAAACCAAGTTCACTCTTTTGACAGAAAATACAAGCATACTTGGGAGTAGCTGCAAGTGCAGTATCTGCAGACCTTAACTGTCTTCGTTCCTTTTATTTACTGGTTTTGATGAAAAAGCAGGATTTTCCTAAGTGTTGTGTTCCTACCTGTTTAAGATAATCATGACCATCTTTCCAATGTAATCTTCCAAAACTGTGATCAAGGTTCAGGTTAGCACATTATTAACATGAATAACTATATCTGATGTTATAAAAATCTGAATGATAGATCCAAATAATGTCTCACAATAAAAGATAATTGTAATCTACTGTCAGTCTGTGTAAAGCTTGGGATGTCACCAGGTTATTTTTTTTCCTAGCTATAGTCAAGGGGCACTTTCATTCCTCTGTTGTTTTTGTGGGTTTTTTCCATGAAAGTTAATGATTTGTCATAATTGATAAATGTGTGTTGCTAACAGCCACCTAAAGAATTTATGCTTATTCTTGGATGGAGGTAAAAAGCTCTTTGCCGTTGCTATCATTCAGCTCAAACTAAAGTATAGCTGGCATGAAATGTATTCAAACACTTTCATTTATCCTGTGTCACCCATAGTTCTACTATGTAAAACATTAATACTGATGAAAAAATTCAGGTTTTTACTACAAAAAGACAAAAAAAAATAAAATTATTTAAACACTAATCATTTTCTCAAGTGTCCAGACTCTGAATGTCCTCCCTCCCCTTCCTTCCTTCCTTCCTTCCTTCCTTCCTTCCTTCCTTCCGAATTCCTTCCGAATTCCTTCCGAATTCCTTCCGAAT
>JAWWTY010000156.1:44885359-44943315 GCA_035222235.1 Margarornis squamiger | reverse complement strand
TCCTTCCTTCCTTCCTTCCTTCCTTCCTTCCTTCATTCCTTCCTTCCTTCCTTCCTTCCTTCCTTCCTTCCTCCTTCCGAATTCCTTCCTTCAGAATTCCTTCCAAATTCCTTCCTTCCTTCCTTCCAAATTCCTTCCTTCCTTTTTCTCTTTCCTTCTCTTTCTCCTTTTTCTCTCTCTCTCCTTGATGTTTTCTTGTATTACCACCATGTTTGTTACTGTCAGTTGGTAAGAAATGTCTACCCTTCCCTAAACAAAAATCTGAAGAGCTTGCACCATTTTAAAGAAATTTCTGCTAGACAGTCCTGTAGAGTGCATGTTGCTGGTCACTGTTTATAACCAAATAAACAAATGTTTATATATTTGACTTTAACATAATTTTAATATTCTTTTTCTTTTAAATATATGTGTAATAGGAAACCAGTACTAGAGTTTCAGCTGAGCTAGAAATCTATAAAATTTCAGGTGGCATTTTCATCCCTATGATTTAAAACTCTGAAAACTCAGCTCTAGAACTAGTTGAATTGTTTGCCATTTTTTACAATCCAAAGAAATGGTTAAATTCCTCTGCAGAATGACCCATCCATCTATCCTTGCAATCTGTCATTGGATAACATGAAACATCTTTAAAAGTGTTTATGTTTTTTCACTGAATATAGTGCCTTAAACTAACTATTAGAGTACCAGCACTTTGTCAGATTAACCTTCTTCTTTTGTTGTTTTCTTTTAAAATCTCCCTGCATTATCAACTACACGTCTGGTGATAATGACAAAACCTCTGACTTCTAATTGAGCATTTCAATACCTCTTCCCCATCCCTGCACAGAAACAAGAACACTAGCCACTGATTCTGCCAATGCCTAGCAAATTTTTTTTCTATATCAGTGCTCCAGATATCAATCCGCCTAAGAAAACTGGTGTTTCTATACATACAAATTTTGAGAGGAGATGGCAGGCAGACTTGTGGTTCAGATTCGTTGTTCTTTGTCAGTTACATACTAAACAAACACAAAGACATTCTTCATCTCTTTTGCCAGTTATTCCACTGGTGTAAAATTTTGTTGTGCAGTGCAGTGTCTTATCAATGTCACGATGCCAATATACAGTGGCTGGTATATACATCTGGCCTACTACATGAATAGCTGTAAAATAGCTTTAGGAGGTTACAGAACTGTCATTATTTTACTCCACACTGGACTGCATTCCTGTGATAAGACATCCTTGTATGGATGAGGTTTGGTGCCACTCTTAAATACAAACTGAAATATATTAACTCAGCACAACCACTAAGATTGACATAGATTATCTTCCAGAATACAAATTTCAACTATAACTGCATTACAGCGTTATTAATTTCCCAATGTATCCAGCATGGCTTTGCTAGCATACTTTTGCAAGTCATTAATTGTGCATTCTGCCACTCTAGTTTTAATGACATTGTAATTTATTCCAAGACTGCTAGAGAAATGAACTGTAAAGTACAGTTTTCAATAAATGGCTTGAAAAAAGTAATAAAGACACAAATAAACACTTACTAATAAACAGATTACTCATAACCATTTCAAAGCACCAGAAATACTTCTTGAGACAAAAACAAAAGAAAAACACAAAATACCAGTGGAGGCATGAAGTCCAAAATGGCACTTAAGGGTAAAATAAATCATGATAAGTCTTATCAAATATTTCTATCAAATTATTTTTCTCTTGAGCTATAGTACCACTGGAAAACTGAATTTCCATTTATCTTGAATTATTTCTTCATAGTACTTTCTGGGCTTATAGATACAAGAAACCACCTTGAAAATCTCTTGTGGATGCTTCTAGATTTTATTCCTTTCTCAAAACCTTTGAAATATTAAATAAGAATCACAGTAATTTCAAGCTTTTTTTCTGACTGTGGAAGATGTCATTTGTTAACAACATTAAAATACAACAGGAGTCTTACAGTATAAATGAAACTAACCCAGGAATACTTAGTAAAAAATCCCAAACAAACCAACAAACAAAAACAAACAAACAAAAGCCCCAAAACAAAACAAAAACCCAAAACAAAACAAAACAAAACAAAAAAAGCAAACAAACAAAGAAACAAACAAAACCAACCCTGAAGCTGCAATTCACATAAAACTCTAGTCTTGGGGTGTTCCAAATGTCTGGATTCTGCCTGAATTTGGCAATGGACTGTACCAGGTCTGTAGGATACCCCTCACTACACATGGACATGATTATGGCAATATGTTATATGCCATATATAAGGTGCCATATATGGCATGTTCTTTCTATTCCCTTACCACTTTCATAAGAGAAAAGTGATACTTTGAGCTACTCTGAGCTCTTATAATCATGGAAACTATTTAGGTTGCAAAAGACCTCTAAGCTCATTGAGTTCAAACATAAACGTAACATTGCCAAGTCCACCACTAAACTGTGTCTCTAACTGCCACATCTACATGTTTTTTAAATTAGTTCCATGGATGGTGATCCAACCACTTCCCAGGGCATCCTGTTTGAATGCTTGACCACTCTTTCAGTGAAGGAATTTTTCCTAATATTTAGGCTAAACTTCCCCTGGCACACCTCAAGACCATTTCCTCTTGTCCTCTGGTTTGTTACTCAAGAGAAGAGGTCAACCTCCACCTGGCTACAACCTCCTTTCAGGTAGTTGAAGAGAGTGATAAGGTTTCTCCTGAGCCTCCTTTTCTTCAGGCTAAACAACCCCAGCTCCCTCAGCTGTTCCTTGTACGATTTGTGCTCCAAACTCTTCACCAGCATTGTTACCGTTCTCTGGACATGCTCCAGCACCTCAACATCTTTCTTGGAGTGAGGGGATGAGAACTGAATGCAGTATTGAAACACAGTGTTGAGTACAGGGGGGCAATCACTTCCCTTGTCCTGCTGGCCACATTATTTCACATACAAACCACAATGCCTTCTGGCCACCTGGTACGCTGTTGACCAACATCCCTGTTCTTACAACGTAGATAGCATGTTTCTGGCCTAAGATTTCATTAGTGACATCATTTTGACACCACTGTAATTCTTCACAGGGAACTTCTCTGAAGTCTGAAATGCTGTGCATCGAATCCATCAGTTTGTATGATACATTTCTACCTTCACCTTTATTTCCAGTTTATTGCATCGACTCTTTTTTTGCAAATGTCCTTCCAAAGCCCTCCTGTGAGCAACAGTAATATATTGTAAGGCTTTTTCTTCATCCAATATCTGATATCACATTATATTATATCTTTTTTTTCATTTGTTCTTTTTCTGATTGTGTCTGAATTGGTCAGAAACACTTGATCTTTGAATAAACTTTATAGTTCCTCTATCATTTTGTGATCCTTCACAAAAGCTTAGTTTTTGTTAACAGAGCACCTATTGAGCTATTGAGTCTCTTCTGTCACTTGAGTGACTTTTTCACACATCAAAATTTCTAAATTCCTGAATTCTTTTCTGTCAGGTTCCACCTCATAATTCCTTTGCTATTGTCCTCAGATTTCCATTTTCCTTAGCCTTTTCCCATGCGTGTTTTTTCCTATTGTGAAACTCATTCACTTTTACATTTCCCTGTGTATTATGACCAGTATTATCAACATCACTGCTATTGTCATTTTTTCATTTTAGCTATTCATACTTCCTTTTTTTTTTCTTTTCTTCCACATCTTTTGATAAAATTCCTGCAACCCATTTTAGGAGGCACCTACTACTCATTGGAATGTAATTTATTAGAGTTTGCAAAAAGAATGCATTATAAATAAAATGCAACATTATTTAGATTCTTTTTACTTGTTTTGTGTAGGCACCACCTCCTGTTCTCAAGAATAGAGCTATTAAGAAGTTAGAAGTGTCAGAGGACAAAAAAAGGAAGAAATTTGAATAGGAAGATATTTTTAATTCATCCTAAAATCACAAAGCATAAAAAAATCCTTAACTGAAATATATTTCTAACTATTGCAAATAATAAATATTCTAAATTTTTACAATTAATTACTCAGAGGAAGTCTGTATTTCATGACTTGTCTAATAATATGTTAAAAGATTTCTTAAGGGGGCTGTTTTCTTACCTCCTATCATAAATTCAGTTGCAGCTGATTCCCTCCTTTATACTATTCAATCTCTAAGGTTTTTTGTCTAACTTCCATGTTTATAAGGATGCCTTTCAGGAATATTGCCTCATTTGTGAGAAGAAAACAGGGTATATCTGAGAATTTTCTGTTGATATACAGCACATTAGTCTTTTCTTGTTTTATAGTTACTACTTGTGCTTCCAGAGAGTATGCCATTACCAGACATTTCAGAATTAAAAGATCATTTGTGTTTAAAGTCATTGCCAAAATGCCTTTCAGTCATCAAGATTTGTCTTCATAAAAGGCTTGCAGGTTTACTGAAAAATTAAGATTTCACAGCATTCATTGAAGAGCTTTTGAGAAGAACAATAACCTGAAGATATAAACTCAATTATTTAGTTTCCATGAAATTACCATAGTTAAAGTTATTTTGATTCCTGAGGGGATCCTTTTCTATATTTCTGAAAAAGGAAGCAGAACGTGATACAGTAAAACTTACAATAAAGTAGGAGGAAAGCAAATTTCAGATACTTGTATTCTGGGAAAGCTTGTAGCCATAACCAAAATCTGTGATAGTCTCAATTCAGACAGAACTTCTGATTGTTCCAAATTCGAAGTCAACTGCTTTTTTATAAATAATTTTTACTCCTTTGAAACAAATTAATCAATGCATTGGATAAAAAGTACACTTGATAATACATTATTCCAATGGAAATTTTTTTCTAGGAATTAGGGAAAACTAAACACCAGGGCCAAACAATCATAAAAGATTTAAAAAACCCTCTTCTGATCTAAATAAATGCTCATTAAGCTCTCCAAGATTCAAGCACATGTCCAGATTAATCCAATTCTCTTACCTATTGGCTTTTTCATTCAACTATATCTGGAAGGTCAGATAGTGGGATCCTATTGAAAGACATATGATGGAAAAGAGTGAAAGGAAAAATTGCTGAAAAAAAATTCCAGACTCAACTGATATCTTATGTATTTTTAATAAACACAAAAATTCAACAATTCTTTTAAACTATAGAAAAGACTACATAATATGAAAAATTAGTAACTATTCTTTCATATAGTTGTTGTAGAGAACAATGAGGTCTCCCCGAGACTCCTTTTCTCCAGACTAATCAACTTAAATTCACTCAGTTCATTCTCTTAAGACATCTAGACCCTTCACTGACTTTGTTCCCTTTCTTTGGATACAAGACTACATGAAAGTTGTTACAGGAATGCAGATCAAAACCCCAGTGATTCAGCTGGAAGCCAAGAACTTAATATATTTTGAACAAAAATAAATATAAGAGCTGAAAACAATATACTTAATTTATATATTAGACATTGTGTGAGTTGACACAGGAAGGCAGCCAAAATAACCACAAAACTACATTTGAAAGGCAGAGAGTAAATTCATTTAATTACCTCACTAACCAGAGGATCCTGATGCAACTCCTTGACACAGACGCACAAGCGGGAATGAAGGCATGGTTAGGCTGAGTCCATCCTGGAGGGCAGTGGGCCTGCTGTTTGCACCAATTTATCAAGGGCCCGTGCATGCCTAGTTGACTGCTATACTGTGATCTCCCCTGTGCTTTTATGATCTCTGAGCTTTGATCTTCTCTCTCCCAAAATAGGGAGCTTAAACATGTCCCTGAGTGTGCTTCCAAGTCTCCCCAAACACCTACATTGTCTCTATATAGAGATTCTACTTTCAAAACAGACGGGATAAACAGCAGCATGCATTATATGTTGGGTTTCCTACTGATTCTTCAGGCCTTGGTATTCACAAAGCAAGGTAACTTGAGTGAGTCTGCCATCCTCCTCACCATTCCTCTGCTTTTAACCCGTTCTTCCTAACAGACATAGACAATGACAAAAATTTAAAATAAACTCCATATAATTGCAGTGCAAATTGCAACGTGTACTCTAGTTTATCTTGTTTCCTATTAAATTTAATGTAGTGAATTAGGGCTTTCCAGGATTCATTTGATCAACTTTATCTGAGATATCATTTTTAAAATGAAGCATATTATGACTAGAACCAATTAAAGCTTACATGGTAGCTGCTTATGGTTATTGTATGAGAAAGCACACCCAACTATTGTCCAAAGAGCTTTAGGAATGGGTCATTACCATAGTAATCTTTGTGTGACAATATCTCCATTCTTCACAATGAATCCTGTGAGGTCTATTATAGGCACATATGGTAAGTATAACAGTTTAAAATTAGACTATAGACATTTCTGAAGTTTTGTGGAGAGAATGGTATCAGTCATCAATAAATATTTGGGAAAAAAAACCTCTGCGTACAAAACACTTCATTATTATAGGTCTTTAACAAAAAACTTCAGATTTGGATCTGAAACACATCAAAATGCAGGGATTTTCCAGGATTAGATTCTGGGTTAATTTTAACTCTGTGCTTTTTACAGAATAATAGAGAGTGCATTCACTGAAATGGATAATTTTTGATATTTTTTCCAGTCTGTAAAAGGGAAAAACAATCTAGAAAGAAGTGTACTTGTGTGTAATCTCTGAAACACTCAAGAAGAATGGTTTTAGATTAAATCAATTTCATGGGGTTTTGTTTTGTTTGTTTTTTCCAGAAGTTAAACTTCTGCCAGAACAGACAATATTTCTGTTTTATCCTAAAAACCTGTGACATTTTAATTACTGTGAAAACATATTGACCATTGTGACTCATTGCAAGGGTTTTCTTTGTATGCTGATGCTCAGGTCTTTCTGTCCTACCAGTTTATAAGGCCATTAGTCAGCTCTTCAGCTTCATTTGAGTTTAGTCCATCTCATAAAAAGACATCATACAATTTGCAAGAACATGATGGATACAGATATGCAAATGAGTAACCTGGAAATTGTACATTAAGACACAAATGATTGCCTGAAAGAGGCAACTTTAAAGAAAAATGTGATCAAATCCAGACATGAGAGGAAAGCACAAAACCCTTCAACTTGTCTAAATGTATTTAAATTCAAGACTTACAGATCAACCCATTAATCAAAGATCATCACAGGTCCAAACTTCTCAATAAAATACATCTAATTACTCTTTTTTTTCTTTTTCATAAACATATCTGTTTCAACTCTGTTAATTTATTTTTTATTTTTTTTACAGCTTTAGCTATTTTTAAGGGGAATATATTCTGTCCTATAATTTGGGTCCCTGTTGAATCATATGGATGGATACAACTTGTAAATGATGAAAAGATTCTCAAATTTGCTGCCCTACTTTGATATAGACTTTAGCGGCAGTGTTTAAATCAGGATCTATCTCAAAATGCCTGTTGAAACAGCAGAAATTCTAATGCAGTGTTTTATAGCAGATAATATAGAAATACATATATTAATAATTTAGAAAGCCAGGAAAGAAATTCCTTTGTTACAGTGTCCACTGTCTTACTTCTTTAAGCATTCCATACCACATTCTCTTTTTGCAAACTTATCAAGATCCATATTTAATCTGGCTTCCCTTCAGAAGACTGTTTCAAAATCTAACTTTTCTGATAGCTAAAAATTTCTAGGCAGTTTTCACTCTGAACTGATTTATGTGCAATTTACACAATTCTGCTATATATGTAGACAAAATAAGCAGGTGCATTGGCCAGTAGTATTGGCTTAGAGACAATTAAAAGTCAGACAGCTCTACCTATACCAAAACCCTAGAAAGTCTTTTCATAGTTGTCTTTTTGGTGCTGAAGGACATGCATACAGAACAAATTATCAAGTTAGTATACATATTTCCAACTTCACAGCATTTTCATGTCTATCTCATACCCTTTGTTTCATTTACAGCCAGACACTAAGAGAACAAGCTATCCCTGTTTCTGAGAGAACGTTAAAAATGTGTACACTTTGCAGTAATAGTTGAATATTGCTGCAGCAAATGTTGCCAACATAGAACCCAATGCACTGAGATTATTATTTATTTTCCCATATGATTGCCATACTGGGGTGAGGAGGGGAAGGTACTTTATTATTTGTCTGTAGTTCACTAGGATGGGTAGGGTAGTTCACTATTATTGGCTGTGTGAAGCCTGATTTTGCAAAGTTAATTGATACAATATCATATTTGCTTTTGTAGTGCTTTTCTGATCCTTTCCTGTATCTCAAAGACCACTCTTTTGAAATTGAGTTTTTGGAACCCTAAAGCACCTTGCTCCTCATTAAATCATTTTGAAAATTAATAAATCATGCAGTGGGAATTGTTGTCTTTATAATGGATTTTCTTCAAGATGGACAGTGGAAATATATTTCAAAATATTCAGTGTGAGTCTCAGGACATATTAACATTTAAATGACTCTGAAAGTGCTGCATTTTAAACTTAACAAGGATAGAAAGGGTTCATTACTAAGGTAACAAATTAATCATCTGATAACTTGGCCAGTTAAAATAATCTTCCTTAGAGACAAAGTGTCTAAAATAATTGAACACGTATTTTGTTAAGGTAAAGCTTAGTAACTTGAGGTAAGTATGATGGGTTTTACAATCTGCTATTTGCTTTGGCCCTCTAAATGCCAGGAACTGCCGGCAATAAGAAGTATGGTTATTCTGTGATAGATACAGTCTGGTAGCATCAGTGTCAGATTAACATTAGAGCTCCTCTGAACCACTTGAGGACAAACCTCAGTCAATACATAAAGAGTTAGGTAGAGTGGGAGCGTTTGGAGTGCAAATTTCATATCAATCTGAAAGTTAGGTTGCAAGTTATTAAAAATTGCACAGATTAAAAGGAGGAATGTTTTTAGTTTGCTCTTGTTGCTGCAACTCTGTCTTTCCAAAGGCATATTGGTTTATCACCTCCAAATCTTTTTCAACATACTGTAAGGAAATAAAACGAGGACCACTCCAGCCACTCTCAAAGGATGAAGTCAGGATTCAGAGACAACATATGCTCAAGTGACCAAAATAAATCAGAAAACTTTCCTGGAGTCAAGGAAAAAGAATAGAAATCAAAGGTAAATATTCTTCTTAAGGGGACAGAAGAGTGATGTGTTGTGAGAGCTGGTAAAAAGAATGAAAACAATAAATACTTTAACTCTGAGTGGAGTTTAGTTTTAATAGGTTTGAAAAACTAAAATCTTGTGACACTAAAAAGTGAAATATGACCAAAGTTTTCTCACTGGACATACAGGCCATAGCTAAAAATATCAGTCCTCAATGGTCAGTTGAAGGTAAGCTCTTGACAATATATTGTCAGCTTACCTTACCTAGAATATATTGTAGGCAATTTTTGTTGTGGAGTAGAGGTAATAAACAAAATCAAAGTTTTCAGTGATGCAGAGGGGAAATGACATAGGAACCAAAGTGTTCTAAAATTTTCACAGACAACACATTGAAAAAAAGATTGTGTATATAAGTGAAACTTGTATAAACGAAACATTGCTTCCACCCTTGAACCTAAACAAAGCATTCTGGAATTATTACCCTTGAAAGGAGGAATGGACAGTGAAAATGAGTTCTGATTCTTTGCAATAGGAGAGAGGTCTGCCCAATAGTCAATGTATTGTAGTAGAACTAGCTCCATTCGCTGGGAACATCTAAAGCATATGTAAATTCAGTGTCATAAGAAAAAATTGACACATAGACAAGTCTTTCTTCTTACAAGACTGTAAGTGCTCAACAATAAATAAAGTGAAAATTTGATTCTAAATTTTTACTCATAATAATAAAATAAAATAATAAAATAAAATAAAATTAATAAAATAAATAAAATAAAATAAAATGAAATAAAATAAAATAAAATAGCAAGTTGGTAATTGGAATAATAGAAATATATCATGGAATACAAGTTACACTGAAATGGGTGAGGGAAAAAAATTGCACAATACAAAAATTTCCAGTGGACTGGGAATTAATCTAGGGGCAAAAAAACCAAAAACACAGATCTTGAGGAGTGAATCATGGCAGGCTTACTCAGTTTTAGTTTTCAGAGAAGTTCATGTTACCATATGTTGTATTTTGGAACACACGAACTCTTCCCTGCATTAATACTTTTCTTTGCTCTTCATTTATTTTTGCCAAGAGTAGTCCAGTGCATGGTTCTTGGTAAATTAGAGGACTGTGTAATCATCACCCATATGAAGTTCTTCACTCGTAGGGTGGTTGGGCACTGGAACAGGCTCCCCAGGGAAGTGGTTACAACATCATGCCTGCCAGAGTTCAAGAAGTGTTTGAACATTGCGTTCAGGCACATGCTGTGACTCTTCGCACTGTCCTGTGCAGGTCCAGGAGTTGTACAATATGACAGAATTACCGAATATGCTGATTAGGAAGGGACTCACAAGGATCATTGAGTCTCGCCCTTAGCCCTGCACAGGGCCATCCACAAGAGTCACACCATGTGCCTGAGAGTATCATCCAAATACTTGAACTCTGTCGCCCTTGGTGCTGTAACCACTTCCCTGGGGAGCCTGTTGCACTGCCCAACCACCCTCTGGGTGAAGAACCTTTTCCTAATATCTAACCTAAACCTCCCCTGACACAACTTTAGGCCATTTCCCTGGGTCTGTCCCTGGTCACCACAGAGATCAGTGCCTGCCCCTCCTCTTCCCCTCACGAGGAAGTTGTCACTGCAATGACGTCTCCCCTCAGTCTCCTCTTCTACAGGATGCATTTTTTTCTTGTGGATTTCTCACTATAACTAATAACTGATTAACCTGAAGATTAGCCATCTACAGGTGACCATCAGGGTTACCAGTGGGAGTTTTCATCCAGAATCTTGTTTACAGTAACCAAAAAAGGGTCCATTTCAAAACTAAAATGCTATAACATGAATAACTACTCTGACAGCCTTCATGATTTCTTGACACCAATATAAGCCTTACTACCTGCAGTCTCGGGATTTCTGTGTATTTCTATGCCTGGTGCAGCTCATCCTTTTCTTTCTCCTCTCCAGAAGGCAATTTTTTTATCAGAATTTTGTGTTTTGAAATACAGGAGTTTGTTTTGTACAAGCAGTTCAGAAGGGCTATGGCTGATAAGACATAAATCTAGTTGTTGTTCCTGCTTTTATTTAATTTGGTGAGGGTATGTTTGTTTCATAAATTCATTGAATAATTTAGCTTGAAAGTGACCTCAAAATGCAGCTGATCCTTGTTTAACCTTCTCAACTTTGGCCTGAAAACAACCAGCTGTCTCAGCCTTTTCTCATAGGTTTTATATTCCAGGTCCCTGATCATCCTGGTGGCCATCCACTGGACTTATTCCTGTCTGTTAGTCCCTGGACTGTATTGTAGGATCCAAAAGAGGATACAGTACTCCAGATGTGGTCTCACAAGTACAGAATAGAGAGGAATAATTACTTCCCTCAACCAGCTTGATGAACACTTGCTACTATGACCTACTATGCAGTTACCATTACAAGGGCACAATGATGACTAGTATTTAACTTCTTGTCAACCAGGACCCAGGAACTTTATGTCCATTATGCAAAGTTGCTTTTCTTCAAGTCTGCCACTGTTTTCTACTACTCTGTGAAGTTCTTTGTATTTGTTTTGTCTGTTTTCAACATATTTCTCCGGGTTGTTGAGCTCCCTTTAATTGACAGCTCCTCCCCACCGCACCCCCAACCCCAGGCATATTGACCTCCCAATTAGATATCACCTATGAACTCTGATGAACTTGTACTCTGTTTTGACAGCAGTTTAATAGTGAAGATATGAAACAGCTTTGACCTTTGAAGAATGTCACTCATAACTGACTGCTAGGAATACTTTGGACTTTTGGTCACTACTTTTTGACATTGTATTCATTTTAATATTCAAAAGGAAATCTTCCTGCAATCTCAGACAAATATTAAAAAAAACCCTGCTTTCACATACTTTGCTTTTCTAACATTTTTTTTTTTCCTAAAGAAAGATTTTAGAACAAAATATGTGCCAGATTTTCTCCATTTATATATAATACAAATACTGGACAGGAAACTTTCACAAATAGTAGGCAAGGTCTACTGACTAATTGAACAAGGTTTGTGTGGACCCCTCTTATTTATTGTACTCTGCTTTGACCAATAAAATGAAAACTTCTAAATACTTGTTATTTTTATATCAGAAATGTTAACAAAATCAACTTAGCTGCAGTGTAACCTCCTTTCTTGAGAACATCCTCTTCGAAATTGGAGGTGTCTATCTATCTTAGTATGCAATCAATGATCAAGAAGATTTGAAAGGAAAATACAAGAAATCTGCAGTAGATATAGGATAATCTACTCTATTTACATTTTCTCTTTATATATGATCATAAGTAATGAATTTACAGTTTGAAGCAAGAGGTTCAATAGCTCATCCTTATTACACTTTAGAACTCAAGAAACTTTAATGGGGAGACTTCTGCAGTACAGTGACATAGCACATGAAATATAATTTCTTCTTCTGTGGTTATTTGAACATTCTCATTTAAGTTGAATATTTGTTTACATATCTGAAAGTGTGAAGTGGATATTCCTGTAAAACATGTTCTCTGGACATCTTAATCAAAACCATCTTATTTCTTTTTAGATGAGTATTCTTATATTTTTCTGTCCCTGTTTTTTAAGTCACTTACATTTTCTGAAATGCTGACACAGTATTTTCATGAGATATATGGGCCAGAATGCACAAATCTTCCAGCTAAGCTTTTAAGTATTAATTTATTCAAGATCACTATAAAACTTTTGGGATTATTCTTTATCATATTCACTATATAATCTAATATCCTGTTGAAGGAGCCTTTTCTTGTTATAATCATATTAAGCTTGGCTTTTCTGTGGCTTGTAGCAACAACCTTTTCTATTTTAATAACACTGTCACCTAATAACACAAAAAAAATGGAAGTTCATACTGAGTAAAATATGAAGTTGATAAGCTGGTGACATATTCCTTAATACTGATTTGGATGAGAAATTGAGTCACTCAAAAGCAGTGGTGCTATTGACAACAAATTAAAATTGCTTACCAGAAGTCAAAAAAAAAAAAAAAAAAAAGGTGGAAATTTGATGGTAAGTATTCTATAATGATAGAACATTTATCATAAATGCTACAGTATGAGGGTACTTTAGTCCTCACTTAGGCCATGTCCAGCAGGAGAGGATCCTTTTTACTTGAAGTCAGAGAAAATCCATTAGTTTCTCACTTTTGAAGTTCAACATGAGAAAAAGTAAGAAAGGCAAATCAGAGTATTCACACTTCAGATAATTATCTGGGTTTGGGAAGGAATAGGAAGGAAGAAATTTTAGCAGATTTCTTAGAATGTTACTCTTTCAAGAACATAGTTCCTCACATTTCCAGAAACCTGTTAGTTTTAGAGCAGTTCAAATATTTTCTTTGCTAATCACCAGTGGACAGGCAGAACACGTTTGATCCTGTGCTTTTTTTTTCCCCTTCTTGAGTATCTGTGCTGTCTTTACTGTGTCCCAGTGCTTGTTCACTTGAATTACTGGAAAGGTAAGAACTACTGCTAATCAAATGGTTTTATTTTAGCCAAGCAAGAATTAAATTTAAGTAGAACATTAGACTATCATTACATAATTTGCTTTTTATTTCCTTCTTAAATAAAAGATGGGTCTAAGTTGTGTATTTAAAATTAAACTCTTCAACCTCTAAAATGAACCAAATTCGTATTTGAAAAATTATCTAAATAGTGCTGAAAAGGCTCTTTTTGTTACCTGAAGCACAAGAGTTAGCCAAGTAACCACATGGGGACTTATGGATAAAAAAAAGATAACAGTTAATGAAAAAAAAAAAAAAAGAGTTATGATGGAATGTCTGCATACTCACAGGAAGAAAAAATATAGGATCAGTACAGTACACCTTTAATCAATTTGATTATAATGGCAAACCCCCCAACATCTAAATAGGATGTGGCAAAAGTCAAAGCAGTATATCTACTATAACAAAGAGAGTAAAAGCAAACATGAGAGATACTGAAAAGAACTATTTTTTTGCCAGTGTTTGTGCAAGACTGAATGGGGTTTGTCCTAGTTACAGCAGCTGGCATCAGTTTATCACTGTGTGGGTGTAACCAAAACTGTGTATTCTACACCCTCTATGTCTATAAGAACTATTAATAATGAATATTTTGCAGCAGCTGCCCAGGGCACACCTGACATCTTAGGCTACAAGCTGGGTGTTAAAGAACCCTGGGAGTCATGGGAATGGTTCTGTCTTCACACTACTGACTCAGCCATGGTAACTCCCCTCTAGGAAGACATTAGCACCTTCACACCCAGCCTGGGGAGTCCCATCTGCTAATGGGCCATTAGGTTCTGGCACAATAGGCAGCTGCAACAACCTATACCATCATTTCAAAAATATCCCATGATTCACAGTGTTAAATCACCCCCTGTGGAACTCCCCACTCTGGAGGAGGTACTGGGCATTCCCACCTGAACCTGAGTGTATATAATCCTGGGGTTTTGGGACTTCTGGTACCACTTGTCAGATCCATCATGCCCCAGCGTGTTGGGTTTTGTGAGTGTCATTTGTGTGTATTGTATTTATTGTATTCTTTTTATTAAATTGTAACTCTGACTTGTAATCTCTTTTGAGTTGGATTCATTTCTCCTGGGGTTTTACCTTTTAACCAGCACAGGGTTATAATTGCTACAGATGTGTGAAAGAGGCCTATTGGATGAAGACTTTCCTGTAAATTACTATGTACATTCAAAACAAAAGAGGAATAATCTTATCTGATAAAGATACATTGCAAAATCCAACCTTATGCAGTGAAGTATCACAGGATACAAAATGAACAATGGAAAGAGAAAAACAACTACTTATCTTAACAAGTCAGAACAGTTAACAGTAGAATTAAGAGGCAACACGATCCATGAAATAACAAGGCCCTGAGACCTTGTTATAATAATAATAATAATAATAATAATAATAATAATAAATATTATAATAGTAAATATTATAATAGTAAATATAATAATATTAAATAAAAAGGCTGTATTGGAACTAATAAGATTATTTTCATTTTTTATTCAGTATATATTTATTATATAATTATGTAATGATTTTACATCTTTATTAATTTTCATAAAATAGTATAATAATTTATACAACATTATATTACGTGTACTTGTCTCACAGTGCGGGGTTTTTTTTTAGTTAAGTGATCAAAAATTGGGAGATTTTTTTGCTTTTAAATTAGAGAGTTACTAGGTATTAGGAAGAAAGCCTTTGTCATAAGCCTTCTGTCATAGAATGACAGAATCTTAAAATATCGTGATTTGGAAAGCACCCATCATCAAAGTCCAGCTACTGGCCCTGCACAGCACAGCCCTGAGAGTAACATTATGCACCTGAGAGACATGTCCAAACACCTCTTGACCTCTGGCAGGCTTGATGCTGTGACCACCACTTCCCTGGGGTGTTTCAGCGACAAACAGCCATCTGGGGGAAAAACCTCCTAATATCTGACTTAAACCTCTCCTGACACAACTTCATGCCACTCCCTCAGGTCCTGTCCCCAGTCACCAGGGAAAGGAGATCAATGAGAACGGATTAAGCCCTCCACTTCCCCTCATGAGGAAGTTGTAAACTATGAGGTACTCCCTCAGTCTCCTCTTCTCCAGTCTGAACAAGCCAAGTGCCCTCAGCTGCTCCTCGTACGGCTTCCCCTCTAGGCCTTTCACCATCTTTGTAGTCCTCCTTTGGACTCTCTCTAATAGCTTAATATCATTTATTGTGGCACACAAACCTGCCAGGTTGAACAAAAGTGACTGTTGAGTATGCAGAAAAGGCCTACACCAGGAATAAGAGAAAGGGAAACCTGGAGAGTATTGACAAGTTGCACAGCCAGAGCTCAATTGAAAGGGGTTATTCTCATACTTTGCCATCTGAAATTCCTGACTAAGTTTTATTATTAAATTATTGTTTCAGATTTTTCAGATCCTCAGTGATTCAACATAGAGTCATATACCTAACACTCTTTGCCTGCAGTAGTGTTTGTTTTTACATGACTTCTGCTATTCTTAGAGGGCATTCTTCTTCTGAAAACTGGTCTGGTTCAAGATTTTTGCTGGTAACTTGTAGAGTACCTTTGCCTTCATGACCGTGAACATCCAAGAAATGTCCACACATGTATTTAATTTGAATGACACCATTTTCATTATACACGTCACTTTTCTCTCTATCACATACTCTTTGTATGTAGCAATGATAAACAAGGAAGATGATTTTAATGTCTTGCAGTTTTTGCTATAAAACTGAAATTTCTTGCAAAAAATGAAGGAAGTCCTTGTTGGCCTGGATGGGAAACACTAGCAGCTCTAGAATTCAATTTCTTCTTGATGCATCATTTACAAATGCAATTCCTAAAATAGCACAGTGAGTAGAAGAAGTTACTTGTGTAAAGTAACAATAAGTGTCACATACATGTTTGGCTCAGACCTGAACACTTCAAAACATGTTATGAATACAAACAGCTGCTAAAACAGCCCATTGCTATCCCTTGTGCCTCAGAGTAAGAGTTCACCTTTTCTGGGTCAGTTGGAAGTAATCATCATCCCATTGTTTAAATGGTTGAGTGCAATAATGGTGGGTTTGCTTCTTCTTCATTCTGTGGTTTGTCATCTAGAACCAAGTAACAAAGAAAGGCAAGGTGATAGGATAGATGAACCTTTCCTCTCCCTCCATATTCTTAGAAATAATTTTCAGCAGAGATTGTTTGGTAGGGACTACTTGATGTTTCAATTCTATGTGTGCCAAAAAGTACAGACACATCTAGTCAATGCCTTTTATTTTTCAAAACATGTATGAGGAAGTTGGGGTGTTTTTTAACAGTAGTGAGGCTCTTAAAACAATAAGCTGTCTAAAGTGTTGAACTGTAATCCTGAAAGTAAATGCTATGACATTTGTTGACAAATTTGGATTTAGGTATCAGTCCAAAGCTTCATTTATCAACAGTACTGTAATGCTTTTAGACACCTGCCCTTGTCTCTGATAATTTTGATTCTCTCAAAACCAATTGTTTAAATAGTTTATGCCTATTCACACAAAGGGGCAGCCAGTGATCATTACAATTAAGCCTATTCTAATAACATGCAGATATTTGTTGAAAAGCTCATGCAACAGTGCAGAGTAAAAAACAGGCTGAGATGAATATAACTAATTGTACAGGGCTCTAGAGACTTACTGTGAATACTTCTCTTTGTGCCAAATAACTACTAAGTCCTGGATGCTGCTATTAGTTATCTGCAAGCTGTTCTAGTGGTTTCCAAATGTTTGTAATTCCCAACTATGTTTCTAATGTACAGAATAATGAATTCCAATGAAATCACTACCTTTTTAAAACACCAAGTTTGAAATAACACAGAACTCTTTCTCCTCAATATGTTACACCTTCATTCCCATACCTATGAGCAGTATGGCTATGTAATTATACCTTTTCCTACACTTTATTTTTTCACTGAAAGGTTTTTTTTCTGAGTCTTGGAAAATATTGACGTTCACTCTCTTGTCTTTGTATTTTGTACCTCAAACTACCATATTTTGAAGTGCATCTTTCCAGTTTCCAGTTTAGTAGGTATTGTTCTCTTCTTCCTATGCAGACTTTTACAAAGCTTTAGTTACAGAATCAAGTCCACTTTACATGTGTGGCAGGTGGTTTTGAATGACAGCCACAAAATCTAAAGCCAGTAAAAGGTAAGACAAAAGCCCTCTTCACTAATACATCAATATTTTAATTTTTTTTAAATTTGAATTGGATTGAAATTAGTTTATATCCATACCTCTACTCTGTTTTGTTTTTTTTTAACTGAATTTCAGAAGGATTCTGAAATCTAAAAATAAGTCTTTTTATAAACTCTGTGTCTTGTGTGGTGCTGCTTCCTGTCTGAAATTTAAAAGTTCCTGTGAAACAATTAAATTTTTATTGACTGGAAAATTGAAAGATAAGTATTTGTCAAAGGTTGCCTGTCATCAAAACTGTATTGTTAGTACGTTCTTAAGCTTATTCATAAACCTCTGCAAGACATTCAAGTTATGAACCATGAACCATGAAACTATTTGTATTTATTTATAGTTTTGAGTTGTGCTGTTACCATTTTGATGGCGTTTAAAAGAAATAATCACATATGGGAAAACATGAATCATCTGCTAAATCTAAAGATAAGGCTGTTTCCAATGAAATAATAATTTTCATCTGACCAACTTTTTCATTGCTGTATCAATTTAGTGCAATATTCATTGTGAATAAAAGACTAGTTTCCTCAAATTTTATGTTAAACTGGGCAAAATTTATAGCTTAAATTCATCTCTCCAGTCAATTTATTGTCTCTATATCTCATATATTAGCACAGTAGCTGCTGAGGAAAATACTGCCCCAGACCCATTTCATGTGGCAAACTAAGCAAAAGGAAAAGAACAACAAATGAATAATCTGATGCTCAGGTCTTTTTTTCAGCTATCGTATAATACATTAAAAAAAGACCTTTAGATAGTGATTGTCAAATAAAATGTCTGCTGTTTATGAAAATATTATAATTAGCAGTTGCAGTTAAAACATTGACATGTCATAATGCACAAAAGAACTTCAATAACAGGTATAAATTCAAATTATATGACCAGGACTCTTAAGTAAGGTCCTCAAGAAGATTATCTACAGTCAGGGTTGGTTTTATCTTAGAAACAGAAGATACATCACTGGGCCTGTTTCAGGAATCAAACCAATTCTCCAGTTCAAGAACATAAAATTACTGAAAATTTCATAAATTATTCAAATTTACATCTAAAATTTAAACCAGTCACAGGTTAATTAGTCCAAACAGTCAAGGAGAAACAAAAATCCTTCCTACAATATTTTTAGCATTTTAATATTTTATCATTACAAAGTGGCAGATAAACCCGCCAGTTATCAATAAATTGTCAGCCAAAACATACAACAGCTGGAACTCCTTTCACACTAACATTACTCAGACATTTTGCTTAAAGCAGTTTACTAAACTCCTTTATAATAGAGTTATGGGCAGATTATAACTTAGGTCATGACTTAGGTGTTTATGTTTCTCCAGTGATTATAGAGGAAAGCAAAATAAGCAAAATAGCTTAGATGAGATGTTTAGCTTTTAATAGTTAATGATAAGTAAAATGAATCCTTTTTCCATTATGTGTTATTTTTTCCAGAAATTTCTTTCTAAGAAATTCATTATATTAGATCTGACATTTTACTTTCTATGTACACAGGGTATTGGCACAGTGATTTAAAAAGGTAATTGACCTTTCCATACTGTCTTCTGCCTGCCTTCAGCAAAATATAAATTCTTTCACAAAATAGTCTAGAATAAGATGCTGGAGCAGCTATTTCCAATGGAGTAACACCAGTTTCAAATATCAAGGGTTTTTGGGGTTTTTTTGGTTGTTTTGGTTTTGGTGCCCTTTTTTTTTTTTTTTATTTTTTTTTTTTTTTTTTTTTTTATTATTACTATTATTATTAAACTCATTTGGAAACATATTAGCTATTCCAGAATAAGCCAAGCAGTATGGTGAAAACTTCTCAAAGCTAAATGAGCTAATGCCTGAATTAAGAGTTATAGAGCTCTCTCAGCATGATACTAATTATTGCCGCCTAAATCACTCACATGCATCTATTGTAATTTTCCCTAATGCTAACACTAGCAAGAATTACAGTTCTTTCAGAGCAACTTGTATGGGTGTCTATCCTGAATTTTGCAGTACAGAAATGCCTGCAGGCACACGTAGAAACTGGATGGAAGCTATGAGAGGGGTGAGTTCAGAAGCCTTCAAAAGAACTGAACAAATTCTTTTTCAGTTTCTATTCTGAAAGACTCTGCAGCCTTGCTATGCTGTTCTGTCACTTAGAGATCTTTTTGCATGGAAAACGCTGTTTACATTTAAGTCATTAGTATCCCTTCCAGAGTCTTTCCCAGCCAAAGGTACTGCAAGGCTTCACATGCCCTCAGGGATCTTCACCTCTAATTATTTACATGAATGAGATTTTTAAGACACTAAGAAAGATTTTACTTGTCTAAAGGAAGTATATTGTAAAGGTTTTAAATGCAAAGCTGAGAGACTTCAAAAGAATTCCCACCAAGTGAGTCTTGCTAGCTCAGTCAAAGTAAAGTGGAAAAAGCTGGAATTTTAACTTTATCTCTGGGAGTTTTTTCTGGTGCCTGTTTTGTCTGGATCTTTAATTTTACTTGTATCCTGTGACTTAGTATTTTATTTATCTTTTTCTAGACTCCAAGTAATGAAAAACATTTGGACCTGAAATCTTACCAACATATCCAATAAAATGCTATTAAATTCTGCGTATTTAAAATATCAAATAGTTTAAGAGACCTTGGTGCTTTCAAATATTTAAATACAAAGAGGCAAAAAAATTATTTTTGAAGTTTACACAAACTGTCACACAGATGAATTATTTTCCCATGTTTAACTATTGGTCCACCTGTTCTTTCTGTACAAAATATTGCAGATTGGCTATTGCATAAATACAAAAATATAGTTCAGAAACTTGCCTGAGAAACTAATGTTGTTTACTAAGCTTCTTTGCAGTGTGATAAAGATGGGATAAATCACATGCAATTTGACTAAAGTGTATTTTGTTTTAAGAGATTAAAATATGAACTCTAAATGAAATCTGAGCCAGTTGAATCAACTATAATATCATTCAAATCCCTCAGGTTACTGGTATAAACACCGCATGTGTGAAATCATTTTAACCAAGTGCGCTTGTCCTAATTCAGAGTTGGTTGCAAAGCAAAATGGAGGTCTTCAGTGGAAAAAACCCCACCCGAAATCAAAAACAAAAAAGTGACTAAAAACTGCACTTTATATGCAAGTAATGATATAGTCACACTACATGTGTTTGTAAAATATCAAGAAAAAAATAAAGCTGATTGAACACTTTCCTAAATAAAATATTTTCAGGGTCCAACACCAAAATAGTTTTCTAAGTAGCTGTATTCCAAACCCATCTTCTCAGACCTTAACCTTTAATTCAGGTTACTAATCTTAAAAAAATCCAAAACCCCCAAGCAAAAAAAAAACATAACTGAAAACAAACAAACAAAACAAGACAATTCACACACACACAAGCCAGCCCTTTTGAAAGGGCTTGAAATGTATCTTTGATGCCAACTGTCTTAATGAAATTGCAAGTTCTAGGTCACTGCAGAAAAAATATGTACCTTAGAGTCATTGAGATAACCATCTAGAAATATCAAAAGTGAAGAATAGATGTTTGAGAACAGGAAATCCCCATTTATGCTGAAGCAGTACATGAATGCATAAAATTAATATTAGCAATTTTTAAAGTCCATAAAAGATTGCAGTGTTTCCTCTGTAATGTCATTCTGGGAATTTCTTAAATAAATATGGGAGAAAAATTTAATTATTAAATTAGAGTACTGAGAGATCTAACATGACTTTCTGTACGGTGCTGTGTGAGAAATACAAAGGCACTTCAGTTTACTCATCTTAAAGTGATATGTACTTAATTCTTATTCTCAGAGCAGTTTATAAAAGTAATTTAACAGTCTTGTCCCGCTATGCATCATGATTATTACTTTACAAAATAATTGCATCAAATAAAACAGGGACCAGCCAATTAATTTTTTTGTGTTCTTATTGTCAGATATTGTTACAGAAAGATTCACTGTAGCTGACCAGATAGATATTCTCTGCAATAGGTTTACTAGTGGATAGTCAAACAAAACTTTTCGAAGATCTTTACTTTCAACTATTTTTATTGTAATTTTTCACAGTTAGCTAGATTTGTCATGGTTAACAAATAAATAAAAAAACTAGAGGAAGAAAAAAGATCTCCCTTTATGACTGCCTTTAAATCTTTTTTGCTGAAGTAACAAGAGAAAGAAAGTGTATTCTATTAATTGTGGATAATATCACCACCATATTAGTGGGGCTGTTCCCAGAGACATCAAAGCTGGGGGCAGGTAGCATGAACTGAAGAGACTCAGTCATTCCCATGACTGCATAGGACTGATAAATCAGAGTCATATATGGATTAGAAACATTACATACAGAGTTTTGTCACTCACAGATCATAAGAGTTCAAGTTTTATTTATTTATTTCTGAAATTGTGATGACATATTTTATTTTTATCACTTCTCTTAGGTTCTACTGAAATAATTTGTATTTTAGTAATTTTTATTTCTATTCTTTTTGTCCTTTTTTTCTTTCTCCTTTTTTTTTTTTTTCTTTTTGGCGGGGGGCAGGGTACAAATTATATATATTAGATCAGAGGACAGCAGGCAGTTTTAAATTCTGCCCTGGATAATACCTGTCTTTGAGTCATGTAATGAAATAACAGCCATGTGCAGAATCTCAATGAACATCATGGCCATATCCACACTTCTACAAGGCTTTTTGATTGGGTCCTCACATGTTTTTGAGTGACCCTTTTAGATTTTATAGTGACAATAGTAAAATGATGGTTCCTATTTCTATTCAGTATTGTTTAAGAACCAACTTAGCAAAATTTTAGCATAACAAAGATGTATTTATTTTTCACTGAAGAAAAGTCATTCACTACCTTTAAATGTGATGTCAATTCTCTAACTATGGCACACTGAAATGCCATTCTATAAAGATGAGAATACATCTTAATCTTATAAGGAGGTTTAGATAACAGGCTCTTCAGCTGACGCTTCAAGTTCTACAGTATTACTGCTATTCAAGCAAATCTAGCCTTTCAGTCAATGAACTAGTTAGTTTTGTAATGCAGATGAAGTTTTACAGACTTTTAGTAGAACTCTTCTCAAGCAAGAGCAAACAGTTTCTCATTTCTTGTTTTCTCTTCCAAGCAAGTTGCACTTTTGAGCACCAGTAGAGCAAATTCCAATTTTCTTATAGGCTTTAAAACATGAAGTAGGTGAAAGCAGGTTACACCTTGTTTTATTTTTGTTTTCTAAAAGTGATGTACCTACTCTGAGTCTAATAATATAACCTCTCTATGCAATCAGCGGAAGCCAGTAGACTTTTCCATGGGCTTACCTATGCTATTCTGAGAAAGAGTCTATGAAAGACTTTAACCTTCCTCTTATATAGCCATGCCAAAATCTTACCTCACTCTGCTTGAAGAATAAATTTGTACTTGTTTTCCATCTTTATTCGTCCTTAGTTATGTTTAAGTAACCTCTGGTGCTTATTTATATTCCTGAATGAGAAACAGTATCATCTTTACGCAGTATCTAAAAAAATAAAGTAAAAAAAATTGCATGTCAAACATACAATTTAACCACTGACAATTATTTCTGAAAATGCTTCACTCTCTTCAGGCACAGTAAAATATGCGTTCCAGTTTGTGTACTTCATTGGAAATAAACAGGAATATAACTTTGTTCCTCTCTTCTGGAAACTGCTTTTAATATAATGTGGTTTCTTTTACTTATAATAGTAAATAATAGCAGGCACTTTAGGGTACATGCAAAACATGCTATTCCAGAGGGGTAGATGTCATGCTTTCACCAAACCTTCCTTATGACAACAACATTGAATAATAGCTACAGGTTTTCATTAGTGGGTCAAACCACATTAATGAGGTCAGTCTTCTCTGCATTTAACCTAGAAACAGCAGCACTGAGAAGAGAATTAATTTGACTAAGGTTATTCTATTCAATGACAGAACAAGAAAACATGTTTACCCTGAGTCTCAGTCCAAGTGTGTAAACTAGGCTGTTTCTAATCTAGTAATTTAGAAAAAGAAGAAACATGTAGATGTTCACAAATAGCATTTGATTGTCTGATTTACTAGCTAAATGTTTCCTTATAGCATAGTGGGTTTTTTGTTTGTTTGTTTGTTTGTTTATGGGACTTTTCTTTTTGAAAATACCCATCATGCATAATTAACTGGACGATTTTGAAGTATTACTATTTTTATGGAATTAAATTTTCCTCATTTGACCAGCTCAGTGAAAACTTTCAAGAGGCAAATCATGCTTATGTTGCACCATAGTATCTGAAATGTGAAAATGTGGGGTTTTATAGATCAAAATTAAATCTAAACTTTTCCTTAAAATAAACTTATATGCATAGGTATTCTTGAATGTTTCAAAAATTTATATTGAAAGACAATAGAAACTCAAATTGTAGCAGAAACTTTCACTGCAGATGTTTTCAAATCAGGTAGAGCTCAGATTTGGACAAGCACTTGTACAGATACTGAACATAGTAGTAAAAAATCCTTTGAAAGAAAAAAAAAAACGCAAAACGAATTTCAGAGAATCTACATCTGGTAGTATATATTCATTAAGAAAGACAAGATAAAAATCCCACAAATGCAAAATCCTCTATCCATATCACTCATTACTGGGTGGGTTTTCTGTGTTATTCACAAACTCCACATTTTATGTAAAAACTCAGATACACATCAGATATATTGGATCTATTAACCTTAAAACTTTATGCAGTAGATGCATAGGACTCCAAATCTCATTGTCTAAGGTACAGATAATATTCCCTTAAGTACAAACCAGTTCACCCTGTCACCTTGTTCTCTGTTTAATTTTTGCAAGATTTCTTTAAGTTCCATTCAGTTTGTTAGTATCCTCAGAATAAAAAGGTGGTAAGATATGGATATAATGTTCCATGTGCAAATTCACCAGATATGAATACAAAAATTTACTTTACAGAAAAAGATGGGTGAAGTTCCTCATTATAGGATTCCTCCAGGTTATGCTATCATAACATGTTTTCCATTCTTCAAAAGTGACCTTGATTTTTCAATTCTTGAAACCAATATGGTGTGAAATGTGCTTTGCTGAATAGATTTTTTTCATCACAAATGACAGAAAATGTACTTTACTCCTTCATTCAAAAGCAAGTAGCTTTTGCTCTTACAATGATTGGTTTTGCTCTGCTTTTCTTTATTGATTTTACAACTTGTGGATCAAGATTGTTTTCATAGATGGCAGCTAGTGGAGCCTGAGCTGATACTTTCCATGTGTCAGTCCTCTCCACAGTTCTCTCTTTGTTTCTCAAATCCATTCTATTTGTCAGTTATATCATTATATGTTCTTTCACAACCAGGTTCTCGTGTATCCCCTAGAAGTTTACTACCAAAAGCAGAGAGATAAACTGTGTGTTTGTGAGGATTACTGTACAGTAAATAAAACTCTTGTGAGTCTTCAGGAAACAGGTTAGGGATAAAGAGTTCTTCCAGGGGGTAGTGAGATGACTTTCATCAGAATGCAGAAGAGGCCAAGGCCCACAATGGAGACCTCGTGCTGCCTCTGCTCTGGTCTCTATGGCCACCCTGCCCAGCTGGGGCCTCTGACCCACAGGCCACTCTGGGGTCCCAGACCAGGGTGAGGGGACGTGTGCTCACTTTTCCTGTCCGAGCTGGGTCAGGGGCTCGAGAAACTGTGGAGTGTTGGAGTTTTTCTGGGCTCTTTGTGACTGACAGACACTCTGGGGCTCCCCATATGGGTTCCAGGGGCTGTCGTGAGGGATACAACGCCACCCCACCTCCATGAGGTTCAACCCATCCCTGCCCCTCCACACACACACGCACCCCACACAAGGCGGTCTTGACCCAGCAGTTACGGATCCAGTGTCTAACTCGGCTCCAGCCAGCAGTCAAACACCCATCCAGCCTCTCACTTCTTTGCCTCTCCCATGGGACGGGCAGAGAACAGAAGGAAGGATATAAGACTCATAAACTGAGATAATGATAATTTAATAAGGAAAACAAAAGCTCTATGTGCTCGAAAGAGGAATTCATTCAGTACTTCCCATTGGTAGGCAAGATATTCAGCCACCTCCTGGGAATCAGGGCCTCAGCGTACATAATGGTTGCTTGGAAAGACAAATGCTATGATCATGAATGCCCCTCCTTCCTTCTCCTGTTCCTGAGCTTTTATAATATAAACTGTGTAAAGTCAATAAGATCTGTTTAAATCTGGTATTGTTTCTTTTAACACGCAGGTTATTCTGAACACCTAACGCAGACATCTAATTGGTACAGTTTATGAGAGGCAGATTAGTCAGGATACATGTTTAGTCTTCATTTGTGAGGCTAAAGTGAAGAGAAAGAGCAGTACGAAGCCATTTGGTTATATTATATTGATTAAAACAGAAGATAGATCATAAGAGACATGTACACATGTGCTGAACTCCAGAATTAGATTCTTGTAGTCAGTCCTACACCATTCCCAACTGACTAACACTGCTTCTTCACCTTCATATCACATCAGGGTGTTGATACTACTATCTATAGACTGCTTTCTAGTGATTTCAAATTTCTCATTATACTGAAACATTTTATTTCTATAATAATCTTTTGAAAACTGATGCAAACTCCAGACTTGAGACTCTCTACTTTGCCTTTAATGTACCTTCACAATAGGACCTTCCTTAATACTGTTAAACTCATTAGTATTTATATTTCTGTCGTGCACAATGCCCTACACTTGGTCAAAAACACTGAGTACAAATTTTTGTAAACAGAAATCTACCTCTATAAACCTTCTGCAGCTCCCTTTCAGTAGCAAGTCAGTTTTGTCAATCTCATTATGCCTAACACATTTGTTTCACCTAGAATCACAATCCAAGTTAGTCTATTTGCAGTTTGACATTACAAGTTTTACATTAGCCTAGGAAGTGTCCAACAGGTGTATGGTAAGAATTTCAGCCCCTGCTATGGGAACACACAGAAGGGAGTGGTTACATATGGAATACTAAGAAGTTTTCTCTATTAAAAAATTACCAAGTGCTCTTACAACTGTATCCAGGAAATTAGGACAATAGTATTCATTTGCAAGTAACTCATTTGCATAAAAAAAATCAAGGAGATTTTTCTAGTATAAAAATCCCCCAACAGTAGCCATATTCATTTATTTTTAAAATGCCTACAAAAAATTGCATTCCAAGCGTTGAATGTGAACTGCAAAAACAACAACAACAAAAAAAGAGGGCCTGTTCAAAGGGGCAGTTTTAATTATGTAATAGAAAGACTGAGAAATGGAAAAATTTTAAATTCAATGACTCCAAGGCTCCATATGTGAATTTTCCTAATCACATGCAAACAGAGATACAAAGTCAGTGAGCTGAGACAAATATAGGCAATTTATGGAAGTACATTTCCTGAACAGTTCCCTGAAGGTAAGTGGAGCTTGTTTTGAAAGCATTGGCTCTTGCCTTAAGATCTGCTGATACCTCATAGGAAATACTGAACAACGGATTACAGGACATGTAAGAAGAAAGATTTTAAAGTAATTTTGTGATACATATTTTTTTTCCCTGTAATTCTAAGAGAATTTGGGGGGGGGTTCTCATAAAGAATGCATATTTTCTCAATGTGGGGGTTTTTTGTGTTTTTTCTTTTTTTCTTTCTTTGTTTTGGTTTGGTGTAGTTTGGGTTGGGGTTTTTTGGTTTTGTTGTTGTTGTTGTTTAGGGTGTTTGGTTTGTTTGGTCTTTTTTTCTTAATAAAGAGTGATCTTTAGAGATTTTATTCTGGCTTTTAGATTCATTTCACACCTTAAGCTTTATAGCCTCATTCTCTTTAGTCTGTATTGATATTATACTTCAGTATTTCTGTTCACTGAATGTTCAGAAGCACAGAATTAGTATTTGGATGATGTTCAGAAGGATGGTTTTATGGAGCTTTTTGCAAAGCTTTTGCCACAGTTTCGTGGCCATCAATATATTCTATATGTAACCATGAAGAACAGGCTGGGTATATAGAAATGCCAGGCACAAAAAAAAAAAAAAATACACGATTGCACAATCTATAATTGTATCATTAAACAGACACAGCATAAGCTGAAGAAAATTTCCAATTTTCTATTAAACTGATACATTCTAATGTTGCTTGGTTAACCATACAGCTTTAAAAAATCTTTAGAAAAGATTTATTTCACATACAACTTACTAAAAATTCTGGGGGGAAAATAAGAAAAGTAAATTGTGGTTTGTGCTTCTTTAAGAATTCTCCTGTAAGTTAGTCAAGGTTAAGCAATGGACTCTCAATACTTAAATATTTCACCAGTGGAAGGTGAAGAATGACTATAACTGAGTCAATGGAAGACTGTATTTCGTGTCTATCTCTTCCACATACTGTGTTGATGAAAGATATTTTTTCATACAATTCCCTTCCTTAGAAAAAGCTTCCCTGTTTTTAACCAAGGGATAGAGGTGGTCTTTTCCCAGATCTTACTAAAGATTTAGTAAAAGTCCTCCAAGTTCACATGCCTCCTGGGAACCCTCAAACTTCCTATATATCTCTAGGTAAATATCTGCCAATATTTCTGTTGTCACTGTGAGGATTTTAAGTTTAAATGTTTCAAATTATTTAATTGATTAATATGTTCACAAATTTTTTTAAGAATTAAGCAACCAAGAAGGGTGACCTATAGAGGTGATTTCTTAGAAAAAGCAAGCACATTTTGAAATAAAGGGAATTTTTATAAACTGATGACTTTTCTTAAAAAAATCTTTGAGTTGTGATGTAAGTAACAGAGATTATTCTCAAATAATCCCATGAATCTTTTATGATTAAAGGTGTTGGGAAGCTCAATACAGTTGTCTCTTTCATCTCTTTCTAAAATAATTCCTTTCACCTCAGAGTGCTTCACAAGCTTAGCTTACTTCCTTCGTCACAGAATAAGGATATTCCAGTTTAAAAAAATCCATATTTATTTAGAGCAGAGGAGAAATATCAGAGATACTTGAAGACACAATTTGGAACAACTCCTATTTAAAGGGATAAAAGGAATTTCTGGGATATTTTTGCAACACATAAAGGATATTCATTTGTAAAATCATACAAGATGTGAAAAAAAGATGCTTAGTGTCAGTACTATTCAATTATTTTCTATAATCTAGAAAACAAGGATAGATGTAGCATATATTCTATGCTATTTATGGTTTTATTGGATTTGTAGTATGACAGCAAAGTTGTTTTATGTCTAGATTAGCTGTATTAATCTTTTATACGAACTAATGTCCAATGCTGCAAAATGAACATCCAAGAGGCAAAGTAAAAATTCCTGAGCTAAGAGTTCTGCAGTTTTCAAGGATTTTCACCTCCTTCAAATGTGTATGAGAAGAGAGAGTACAGCTCTAATTCAAGTTCTAGTTACCAAGGAGAGAATAGTGTGTTAGAAAGGTAATACGTCAGCTGTAAACTTTCACTACAATTGCCATGTTAAGACAAAAATAGTCCAAGTCTACTATTAAACTCAAGCTTTCAGGATGGTGTTTAACTGCACTGCAGTAAGTCAGCAAGTAGCAGGTGTCTTTTGAATGAACTTTGTTCCAAACTAGTTAGATTTACTATATTTATTAGAGAGAGGATTGCATCAATACAGCATAAGGTTTGCTGTAAAGTTTCATACAGGTTTTCATCCCAGTTGCTTTTTTGTATTGTCTCTCTTTCATATATATTCATACACAACACTCTTTAGACAAATATCTAATATCTAATATTATGAATTCCATAAATTACCTGCTTTGTAAAACTGATTCGGTACTTAAGCTGTATCTAAGTGAAAAAATAAGTTCCTGACTAGAAAAGACTATCTCTTTGTTTCAGTTTTGCTCTGGTTTTGCTTTTTGAGTCAATTCTGCATATTTTATACTTACAGAAAGTTCTGTCATCATGTACTTCACTGCAGTTCCCATGGAAACTCCATTGCATTTCTTTGTGTGTCTGTTTTGGCTTTTGATTTGATGCAGTAACAGCTGGTGGTCATTCTGCAATCTAAATTAAATAAAGAGTTCATTGATTTTACTGCCCTCATAGTCTCTTTCTCTCTAAAGCATTGACCTCCTCTTCATATATTGGTTAAGAAGTACATGATACTGAAGGACAACGCTATATCCCATATGTATTCACCTATGTCATATGAACAAGATACACACAGGTACATTAAATTATTGATGGGACCATGTGGAAATAAACTGAGCATTGAAAATGGCATTATGTGAGGAACGAACAGGTACATGAAACAAAAGACAGGGACTTTGCACATGGCCACGCATAAGTAAACCAATTTGGGTACAACATGAACTCCAAGCAACCCTCAAATAAAAATTATTTTAGTTCAAATAATATAAGCTAGTGTTTTAGTTGTCACGGGCAAAGCAACCTCGATGCCAACAGTAACACTTACATTTCATGTATTGCCAACTAACGTAATTTTTTGGTTATGGTCTCAGGTATTTAAAAAGCAAAGAAAACAATCAGCTAAAAAACATCTCAACACTTCTCATTTCTCAGGTTTTGCTTCGGTCCAACAACTCTCCTTCCCACCTTCCTAGTCTCAATTTCCCTTGGTTTTGTAGCACAATGCACACAGTCCTTTCCACACCCTTTGGAGAGGCAATGGGCACTGCAAGATGTCAAGGTCAGTGCACAGCGGCGCTCTGCATCTTATTCTTTTCCTCCACTGCTTCTCACCTTTTAATTATTTCCTATGCTCCACTGTGGACTGTTCATGGGCTGCTGTACACTGGCAAGGGTCCCTTCATGTGCCCCAGTCCCTCTGGGGCTGTCCATGCCTGAGCTCCTCCACAGACTGCCTTCACTTTAGGTCTATTTGTGCCCCACTGTGGGTTCATCCACAGGCCCCAGTCCCTCAGTGGTATCCTTTGCACATCTTCTCCCCCACTATAAGCAATGGAAATTTTTCTTTATGTAAAATTATATAAATTTCCATTTACTAATCCCCCACCGACTTTCTATCAATCACCCAAATAATGGTTACTTTTTTTTTTCCTTTTCTCTTGTTCTAATTATGCTATTTTGACTCCCACCATTAAGGATTTCAGGCATAATTCAGCACACCTTTTTCTCTCTCTTCCCCACCCTCGTCTTTTGAAGATCAACATCTAAGCAAGAAATTTGTGGGAATAAGAAGAGCTAGGCAATTTTCTTAGGTGCATAATAACTTCTTTTCCCTACAGGCATCATGACCTTCAAGAGGAATGAACTCATGACCTTTTTCTCTGCTTATGAAAGGAACATCTTTATTACTGGCTGTAATACCAGACACAAAAGTGAGGAAATAAATTCTATACACAGAGAGATAATATCAGGTCTTATATTCACAGAAGACTAGATTAAGTTGAGGGTGACGTTAGTTACTGGAGTAAGGTCTGAAGATCTTTTGCAGCTGAAAAGAACATACTTTCACTCTCTACCCTCTTGCACATAGCTAAGATCTCCATACACACATACCATGGCAGCTGAAAATTGCTGGTGGTTTTTCATTAGCATACTCACACTTTATTAGCTGCTGTATCACACCCCTTTGAAAATTTAGGTAAATATATTACTAAAAATACATTACTAAATAGGTAAATTTAGGCAAATATATTACTAAAACTAGAATTTCATTATAATAATGACTTGATAGTCAACTAGCTTTTTACAAAGGTATGTTTATTGATATTGAGAAACAATCAGAAGAGATGTTTTCCTTCTCTCCAAACTTTACTGGGTTTCTAAAAATCTAGTAGGATTATATGGCTAACAAACACTGTGAAAAGAAAATTTTAAAAATAAATACATAATCTGAAAAAAAAGCTTGTGTTTCATTTGTTGCTAAGGATGCTTTATTCCTTTAAGCCAATCTTTATCTTTCCAAGGGTAATTTTCAAAACAATTTGACCCTGTAGTAACAATATTTTTTCTATTTCCTGTTCAAGTAAACAGGCCACACACATGCTACGTACATAAACCATTGCTACCCTGAAGATTTACCTTTTGAATTAATATTATCTACATTCAAAAGGATGAGATAATTTTTAAATGTGATACACTTGACTCCCTGGATTATAATGATGTAGAAGTAGTTTCAGAAGAAAAAAGCAGTAACAAAGGTAAGGTGTCTGTTCTGAATTCTCTGCTTTGAAGTTTTTACTTCTTAAAACAGATAAAATTATTAATCTATCTTAGTATTAGTGGAGAGATAAGCCACAATACCCATAGGTTTTGAAAATTATGAATTATGAAATGTTGGCATATTACTTGTGTGGGTATGTAGACGACTACATGCTTTTTTTAAATAAAGATTCAGCTATGTCAATATAAAAAGCATATTTAAACCTATTGTTGTCATTTCTTCTTTCCTTGGCAACTAGAGCCATTAGGAACCAAACTTTCTTCCACTCTATCACAATTTTTTTCAGGACGTTTTCACTTCCATGTCAATGATTTATTTTTCCCCAGTATGTTTTAAATGAAAGTACTATGAAAAGAAAATTTTTGACTTATTGTTACATGTAGTGAAAACACTATATCACTCAAAAAATATTTAGGATTCTGTACTATAATTGTCAGTGAGGCTTGCATTGTTGCAGTATAAATAAAGCTGATTAATTTAATGTTTGTCAATCAGAATGCTTGAAAAAACGCTACTGAAGTTACAGATCCAGCAGTCTACTTCTGCAAATTATATAAAAAAGGACCAGGAGTCCAAGGACTGTCAGTTCAGTTAGACTGTTTTAGTTCAGTTTCAGAACTAATCTTTTCAGCATAACCTGGATTATGTGATTAGATCTATCACATGTCCCTTTGAAACAGATTTCCATGCTAATTTTCATATTTACCAGATAGTCTTTTAGGTGCACAGATGCCCAAGATTCTGTGTGTCTGGTAAGCAGTTACTAGACACACACAGATACACTGGAGATGAGCACTTAATTTTCCTGAAGTACTGGACTTCCTGTACCTGTGCAGAAAAATTCTGCATCACAACCACTCTGAGCCTGGCATTAAAAACTTGGCATATCCAAGGTGTTGTGCACTTTTTAATCTGCTTGACACTGTCCTAGCTCTTCATATTTAAAATCTTACAAAGTTTTTTGAGTGAGGCGACCTGACAGAAAGGAGAATCCTCCCTGAAGTGTTCTCTTATTTGTTTACTCAAAACTGTATTTCATGTATAAATATATATTTTTAATGTAATATGTGGAAATTCCATATCTGCTTCCATCTTCTGAACATAATTTCTGAATGTAATTTCTTACTCCATAAGCATTAGTGGCTGTATAGTGCCTCATCCTTAGCCTTTCATGAGCACAGCTCAAAAGCATGTCTTGGATCAGCAATGATGTCAAAGTGGGATTCAGCTGTGTCACCATGGTTTTGTTCACTGGCAATCTGACAAAGGCTTTGTTTCTTTCTTTAGTAGCTGCCTCTTTACATCTTGATCTCACCTTAGTCTACGGGAATTTCTCTTCAGATATCCATAATCTGCAGCTGTATAAACTATGTACAGGATGAGCAGCAAGCTTTAGAAACACTATGCCATACTCTTCCATGAATACTGCCATTGTGCTCCAAAATCATCATAGCCTAATAGAGGTTGTGTATTTATCTTTCTCATTTGAAAAAAAATCTTATATTGTAATACCTATTTTTGCATCTGTTAAAGAACATGGCAAAGGAAAAAAAAGGATTTATCCCTGTACCAAGGAAAAGTTAAGAAAAAAAAATAAACAAAAGGCAAGAAACAACTCTTAAATAATAAATACATTTACTGTAAATATGAGAAATTTAGATGTTTGTGAATCTCTTTCTTTATGCACTGGGTAAATGAAATTATCTCTTTCTGCTGAGTAGGTATGACATGATTAATTCTATTTTTTAATCAGGATGATCTATTGATAAGAGACAGTGTTTAACAACTGAAAAACTTGACTGGGATCAGCTAGTCACAATTTATAGCAAATTTTAATTTGGATCGTAAATTGCAATGGGAAATCATTGCCTAGGGATATGAAGAGATGTGGTTTGTTTTTTCTCTCTCTCTGGAAAAGGCATTTCACTCTAATACTGAGGGAGGTTTGTGGGGTTTTTTTTTAATGTTTATTTCTACACTACTTAAAATTTTATGTAATATTTTATGATGCTGTAATGGGATTCATTTTTGTCATCATTCACATCAAGTGAGCCCACAAAGATTTACAGGTTGCATACTAGGACTGGAGTAATACTTTCCATTTTAAATAAGTTTACTTCAATAAACTCAGGCTATGTGAGATATACACAATGACCACTCCCTGAGCTGGCATAAATCCCTGTAGTTCAACTGAAATCAGTACATCCATAATAGTACAATCAAGGCTCTACAATATATTAATTGAAACCCCTGCACTAAACTCTAGAAACTAGACAACAGTGTTAGAGAAAGCAGTTACTTGGGAGTTAATGATGTAGTGAGGGAAGAAACAGAGGCAGACTGAAAATATAGAACTTCAGAAAGGACATGAAAGAAAACCACAGGTAATTGTTAATGTAGACCAAAAATCTCTCCTACAATGAAAGACAGTAGTCTAGGACCTCACCGCCCACAATAAAAGTAAGAGAGAGTGAGAATAAACAGAAACACAAGGGGCACAGAAATGAATGGAAGAGCATTGGGAAATTAGATAAAATACAGTAACTAATGGTATGCTTATAAGTAGTTATATTAGCAAAGTGTTATGATGCATTTGAGGTTTTTCTTTTCATTTTTTTTCAGACTTTATTTGGAAATATCCTTAAGCCATCCTATAAATATTCATTAAGAAGGGATTTGGCTCAGATATTGTCTTTTGCAGTTATATGGAAATGGCAGGGGTTTTTTCCTTGAATTACCCTATTTCCTTATTTATGCTGATAAATAATTTTTACTTCAAAGGTTTTCTGTCCGCCCAGATTAAACAGAACTCCATATGGAAATCTGACCATAAGCAAGCTCCCTTTTAGACCTTGGAGCTTTATATTTTGGCCAAACATTCCCTTTAAGCTGCCTTATAATATTTAATTCCATATTTACATCTTTTTGTGTTCTCAAATCTAGTTATGTTCTATGGTTAATTAGAACCTCATTTGCATAATTCAGCCAAATACCTAATAAAATTCTGTCAAATCAATATGCTTGTAGTAGCTTTACTGGTGATAAGCTATAGAATAAATCTAGCTGAGGGAATCTCTCTGTGGCCTTTGCTGTGGGCATTTGTGTATGTAGTATACTTTACCTCAATTCGCCCTCATGGTCTTTCTGACACTATCTCTACTATTCTCCTGTGTAGGAAACCCTCTCTACAGAAACATGAGGACACTTTTTTTACTCTTATGAATTAACATGTCATCTTTTGCCTTGAAAGAAAATTGTATAATTGCATAAAAAAACCCTTAAACTTAAAATAGCAATATCTTGGTAAATTCTGGTGTTGCATTTAAACTAGATCTTTGAAAGACCTCCTTGGTACAGCATAAACACAGCCCAAAAACCAATCCCTCAGCTAAAACATTAGGAACTCTTCTACACAACTTCCCCTAAACATTTAGAGTAATTTTTATCAACATCTTATATGGCAGATACAAATTTTATGGAAAAATACATTTACAGATTGAATTTTGGGGTGATAAAAAGAATTAAATTTCTAAGAGTAAAATAAAACCTGAAGTAGTAATTCCCAAAAAAAAAAAAACAAAAAAAACACTTAACCACCGTTCAGAGTTAGCATTTATTACAAATGCCAGAACCTCTGAGTTCCTAGCTGGACAATCAAAACTTCACTCTACATTTTCAATTTTTATATAACCACTGTCTACACGAACATACTGGGGCTCATGATTATGCAGAGACAAGAATACATAAATTATTAAATAAAACTTTTTTCCAAACTATTTACTATCTTAAGCCCTACTCAGTCCTTGTAAGTAGTCTGAAGCTCTTTACGTGTTATTAATCTTTTTTCAGAAATCTTTGCCATGACTTTGTATTCTTCAGTACTCCAAAGGTACATAGCAAAAACAAGAGCATTGGGCTTGTTGTTAATAGTAGTCATCACTCACCATGGGAATGTAGATGAAACACAGAACCAAATTTCTTGTAACACCTGTGTATCTTAAAGAAACTGTCAGTAGGAAGATCATATATCTTACATACTATTCACGAAACTGAGAACAGCACCTCTTTCTTTATTTCTTCAAATTGTGTGCACATGCCACCCAACTACCTTAGATTTTACAAAAAATTCCCACAGAAAATGAAAGTGTGGAAACAAAAATGGAAATGTAGTGGAAGCAGAAAAAGACAAAGTCATTGCAAGGAAGTGAGGAAAGGAAAAGGACAGGGGTATCGCTGTTATAATCTAGGTATCTAAGGCCCTTTTAGAGTTAAATGTCTCCATAGAATTCATCATATGGATATTCTACTGTTACTACTCCCTCATGTCTTTAAACTGTAGGTGTCTACATTTAGTCAACAATTGCAGGATGCCAGTGGGGCAAATGCACAAAATCCTACAATTCAGGCTGTTGAAATACATCTATGTCTCATCATGAAACAGCTCCTACTCCCAGATGTCCAGCCCCTCTTTTCATCAAAGGCCTTACTTTTAGTTTGTATCCAGAGTCATACCAAATTATCTTGCATTTTGAAAGTAAGGTTTGCATATCAGCAAAACCAGTCTTAGTGATTGATAACTAAGGGCACCATATGAAAACCCTTTAAGCCCTTAATCTGTGTGGACTATGTGAGTGGAGCAAAACAGAAGGCACTGTGAAAATGGATTTTTTATGAAGGGGGTTTTCTAGCTAGTTTCCTGGGTCTCTTGCATCCCTGCTGGTCTGTGTTTGCTTCTTCTCTTCCCTTCTCTCATGACCCCTTTTTTCTCTTCTACAAGAAAATTCCATTCAGTTTGGGGCCTAGAGAATTTATGAAGGAATATATACAGAAGCAACTGTTTTCTTTCTTCTTATGTGCATTCTAGGACAATAATATCTACAGAAGAATTGGTCTCTCCTAGTCCATGCTTTGGTCATACTTTTCATAAAATGCTTCTTCAAATCATGTAGTTTCAAGAGTTCTGAGAGTACCTTGTGGGTTTAAGGATGCTGATGATCTTACTGGTATTTGTTTTCAAGGCCTTCAATCTTTTTTACTGGGTACAAAGTACAGTTTCATATTCAAAATAGCTACCTTGTTATATCTTGATATATCCCAAGATACACTAAGAGGTATCTAATTTGACATACGTGAATACAAATTGAGATTACCAATTTACTGGTTTATTCCCCATTTCTATAGCACTATAGAAAATACCAGTGAGCCACATTTGTGTTGTTTTTTTTAAAGAACATGGTTTATTTTTCTTGTCCTGAATTCAAAACTATTGAATTTGAAATAATTTCATGAATAAATTCTATAATTAACTCAGCACTTGATGATGATCTGCTAACATTAGATCAAGGGTTCAAATTCTCAGAATATTGTGGAAGAATACATAGATCCTTTGTATGCAAACAAAATATGTACCAGTGCATAGGCAAGGAAAAGCAAAGTAGTCACAGGATATGGGAAATTACTTCAAACTGAAAAAGAGGACATTAGGAATAAATTTTTCTCAATGAGGATGATCAGATGCTGAAACTAGTTGCCCAGAGAAGTTGTGGAAACCCCATCACTGGAAGTGCTCGAGGGTAGGTTGGATAGGACTTTGAACAACCAGATATAGTGAAAAATGTACCTAAAAATAGCAGGGAGGTCGAATAAGGTGATCTTTAAAGGTCCCTTACAACCCACTCCTATGATTCTATAATCAAACGTTTGCTCTATCACCTTAAGACTGCAAAAGAAGAATATCCCTGTGGCAACTACGAAGTTCCCTTGTGTCCTGAACTGAAAGAAAAGACTCTTTTCCCTTTGTCTCACCTACTCACCTGCCCAGAAGCCCCTAAATATTGGGCCACGGTGCTGACATGAGATTTTGTCTTTGTATACTTTCATCTTTTCCAGAAAAAAAAAAAAAAGTAATAGCTATTAGTGGTGTCTAACCTAGCACTTTGAAAAGTCAGGCAGTAAAGTCCTCTGTTCTTTCTTACCCTACTTACAAGTCTGTGTGTACTGATCCATTAAAGAATTTATATTCTAATAAGGTTATTCTTGTTTGAAGACATTTCCTTCCTGTCTTTTTTGATCCATGAAGTTTCCTCTGAATTAGTTTCACTATTCATCATCCCTCCCAAAATTTTGGCAAGTTAATCACAAAAAAATGCAAAAATTTTTGAATTAGCAGCTGGAAGGACTCAGTCATCAAATGTACCTTAAAAAAAACTGTTATCTCTTCAAATACACTTTGGTAATGTGTTATTCTTATGATTTTTTCATTGCAGGTGCTGCCTCTTGCAGGTCATTTGGCTGTCCTGTACTTATTTTCTAAACTCAATAATGAAAATATCTACAGGATAATAATTTTTGCTGCAGAAGGGTGGTCCTGTGTATGTGTAGGGCATCATTGCCTTCATAGGTGCTCATCTCGGAGATGGCTGATTGCCATTTGGAGTCCAGGTAGGCTACAGAGTTTGAAACTGAAAGTATGAAGACAGATTTGCAGTTTTTACTTTCTTTACTGGAAATATTGTATTTGTTATTTTCATCCTTGACAGACCTCTCTAATTTCCATTTATCAAACTTGTATTTTAAGAGATAACTCGATTGCAAATGGAAGCATGATGTCAAAGAAAAAGACAGATATACATAAGATGCATCCAATTTAAAAAATAAATACCTTAAAAACGTGTGAAGAACAAAACTCAAAATCAATATACTTCTGTACTGTTGAAAGGTGAATCCAAGATGGACTGAATGGTAACTTCACGCTCTGGAGCTCTATCTGAATATACATTTGGTGATATAATGTATATCTAACCCCTAAATAGCAAATCTTACTTAGCAATAATAGTCAGGACAATAGGGAATCTGCCCAACAGCTCTACAATGCATGCTGAAATTTTGCTAGGTGTAGTGATTTAATGTGCACTATATGTTAATATATAAGATTAGTGTTAGATAATTGTTATCAATGAGAATAGGTTTTTCATTCCATTGGGCAATTTATGAAAGACATATCTGGAGCTTGCTGGATCTTTTCAGGAATGCTTTGGAGGCAGAAAGCAAATGGTTAAACCTCATTACTTCTTGTTTGATATAGCCTTTTAAACAACAAAACGTTTGGCTCCATCCTTCTTCAACAAGTTTCATGACAAATCCTGTTGCTTGTCCAAAACATTCACAGAACATCTTTGGTCAACAAAACATTCTAGATCATAAAACAGGTTGGGATTTTTTACGGTTTCCTAGCGGAAATAAAAATGTTGCAGAAAATTATAAATATATGTGGGGACACAGGCTGTAAAAGAGTAGTGGATATTTCTTTAAAAACCAGTCCCTCCAGTGGAAAAGATTGTTTTAGTGAAAAACTGTTTGCATATTTCTAAATATTTCAACAGGATTTTTCTCACACTCAAGCTCTGTTACAGCAATTTACTCATGTAGTTCTTACAGAGAGGAAGCAATAAAGGCTTTGAAAGGTATTTACTAAATAAATATTCCTCTGCAAAAAGAATGGTTTATGGCTTGTTCACACAACATTTTTCAGAGGCAGCTGTGTCAGACGAAGATATTACTATCTCACCCACTGCCAGCTGTGTGTTGCTGCCTCCTGCCAGAGGTTGCCATGCCCTCAGATCTGCCTGGGCTCTGCTGCCCTTGTTCTTCCCCATCCCACTGCAGTCAGAATAAGACAGCAGCATTTCACTATTTAGGATGCCTATTGTAGCCCAAATGGGAGACTTTTACTTGAAAATGCTGTACAATGCAAATTGAAGGACCATTTGCCTTAGACTGGGAGAAGGTGCTTCATGGAACTGATCAGTTGTGATGGGGAAATGAAACCTGTTCACGTAAGACCTTCAGGCTTCTTTGAGCCTGATTTTCTACAGTCATGTCATTCTGAGGTGTAACAAAACAGAAAAGGCTTTGAGAGTTAGATTGATGAATACAGTGTATAAAGAAATACTTCTGATGACTTTTAGGAAAAAAAAAACAATCCTAGCTTTACAGAAATGAATTTTGTAACTTTTTCTGTGTAAGAACAACCTGAAAATAAAGCAGAACTTTCTGCAATGATTGAAGGTTTCTGTAGATAATCATGTACCTTTTTCAAATGTTACTATTGCAGTTAATACACAAGTGGGTGTGTGCATGTGTATGAATAGGTACTGTTTTGCATGTCAGTTGTGACAATTCTGTGAAATAATGCTAATGTTTATCTGCACTTGGAAACATTAGTAAAAAAATAAAATAACAGTAAATGTAAAAATATACTCAAGATATAGCTGAAAATTATGAAGCAAGTTATTGCTAGAAAAAAAAATTAAATCTTTTTTGTAAGAAAAGAACTGTTTCCCTCCCTTTCATTTATATGTATATGATTTATATTCATTATATTCTGAATAATCTGGCTTTTATTTAGAAATTCATGTACATCATTGTTTTAAGAGATAAAACCAAAAAAGCTAAGCTATGGTACATTAAGTTTTGATTAATGGATTTAATTTTTAATTAATATTATTTGAGATATTCTAATAACTTGGAATGTGAAACTGAAACTCAATCTACTTATTTTTCAAAAGACAGCAAAAACCTTTGCAAGCAATGGGATTAGAATTCAAACTGATTCTGATAAATGGAGAAATGAACTGAAATGAACCAAAATTCATCAAATGAACTTCAATAAACAGGAGTACAAAGAACTGCACTCAGAAAAATCAGATGCATAAATACAAAATAGAATAATTAGAGAATCAGGGTGTACCAGCCAAAAATGTGGATGTTAGAGTGGAGAAGGCTCCAACACAGAACAGCAATATAGTTGGGAAAAGTATCTTTTTGGAATATACAGGGGGAGAAAGAACAAGGAAAGAAATTATTCTGTTCTACTCAGTAGTGTGGAGATGCCAGTCTGAGCATTGCAGGCCTATATGGCGGAGACTATGCTGATATAATTCATCTGAAGCACAGAGAAAGTCATGTAGGGTTTGTAATATAAGCTCTCTCCCTCTACTGTTTTTCAGGAGAGAGTATCCTTTTTGAATTTCACTGTACCTGAAAAAATAAGCAAATTAGCATAATTGGGTCTTTTATCTTATTTTGCCATTTAGGAGGCTTGGAAATCAAATATGAAATACCAAAATAATTTCTATAAAGGACTGAAGAAAAATATTACAACATTTTAAATATTTAAAGGTTAATGTAAAAATATAATATTTTCCTGTGCTCTCTGCCCAATAAGGTAAGAATTTATTATTATTATTGTTTATTATTATTATTTAGATAATATTTAGAATACAAAGAAACATTTTGCCTAAAAGGGCAAAGAAGAATGAAAATGGACTAAGTCTAGAAGTTGAAGAATTTCCTTTATGGTTTCAACTGCATATTGAAAAGTACCCACCTTAGGCAGTCCTAAACCATGTTTAAGTAGAAGGGAGACTAGATGATCTTTTGAATTTCTTTATAGTCTTCCATTTCCTTTTTTTTCCCCCCTTTAAATTCATGAATCTGATACAGAAGTGTAAGAGATTTAAATATCTTACAGATTTCTGTAGGACCACAAAAATTACCCAAAATGTAATGACTTTACATGACTATAACTTCAGAATTGCCCAGGGTTTATTTTAGGTCATTGCAGACAGAACTACTCTTTAGCCTGAGAAACCAGAACTATAAGTGAGGCTCTCAAGTGGAATTTTTAGTAATTTTTGCCTTGAGTCGTGTCTAGAAGAGCAAAGAAAATTAAATTAAAAAAAAGGGTAAGCAAACTCTTTAGTTTGCTTAACAGAATTCTAGCATAACAGAATTCTAACAGAGCTGAAATCTAAGTGTGTTATACAAACCCTTATAAAATCAGAGTAATAGAACTTAACCACTTGGTAAATAAATCCAGTAGCAAAACCAAAGGAATGCCCAAATAATGGCATTTTAGAAAAGGCATGAGAGATGTATTATGTACCATAATATAGTGCTCTGGAACAATAAGAAGAAATATGAAGTGTCAAGGAAACAAAGAAAAATAAAAATCTTCCCGCTTTATTGTAAACAAGACTTTGACCCAAATGTAGTGATAATCCAGATGCTGCTGCAAGGTGCATATTGTTAAAATAATTTCTGGAAGAGTTTATGCTTTCCTTACAATGCATGGGTCTCTAGTGATTTCTCAGCAAGAAAATGGAAGTAACAAAGGAAGTATTTTTTTCATTCAATATGTTTGAAAGTGAATTCAAGTCCCCTATAGCAAAAGAGTTAGTAGAGTAGGTTTACTAGAATGTAAGAGTAAAATAAGATTATGAGGAATATTTCCAGTGCCTTTTTTGTTTCTCAGTTCCTTTTCTCCCTTTACTACCAAACAATATGCAATGGATATAATTACCAAAGGCTATGTTTATTCTTGAAATTATTAGGACTCAATTATTGTTTGCACAGTTGTGTCTATGGCTTCATGGAACTGCTTCAGAAAGTGCTGATTTTTTCCTTTCCCTTGCAGAATTTTTCTTTTATTTTTGGTTCCTTTGCAGAAAAAGCTAACAGAGGAAATATCTAAATGAAGTTCAAGAGTTCCTGAAATTAAAACATACAAGCCAGAGGTCTTGTAGAAACAGGACTTGAGGAGAAAATTCCAAACAAGACTCCAAAACAGGAGTTCTGCCATTCAGCTGCAATGGGCATTAATTCATAATCTATTAATCCCAAGGTGCAATAGTACATCAGTTATCAATAGCATTAAAAACAAAATTTATAGTCTAAATGTCTGGCAACATTTCTTTTGAAAACAGATTTTAAAACTCAGCTATACAAATACCCTTTAGACTAAAACTTGGTATGGAGACACAAAGCCCCACTTTTTTGTTCCAGGTTATGGCCAGACAACAGAACGGATTTCACCAAGTAGTTGAACTGAATCCATCTACTGAGGCTTCTTATATGCCATCGGCAGCACCAAGAGAAAAGATATGCATTTCTCTGAATGAAGCATTAGAGGTCAGCTGGAAGCTCTTAGAATTGCTACAAGTAGATCTTTCTTTTTATACAAAACCAAAATTGAAGTTCCTTAGTATGAGCTGTACTTTGGAGAGGAGGGGTGTATGTTCTAAATTTCTTTTTTTTTTTTTTTTTTAATTTATTTTAGTTCTAAGAATGATGGTTCCAGCTACTGAGAAACTGCTTAGATCTATTGACACTTAATATTTGGAAAAGCAAGTGTAAATCTGAGGTGACATGATTATTATTATTTAAAATATTGCATATTATATTAGCTTTTTTTTTTTTAAAGGCTGTTTACCTCTGATTAGATTAGCTCCCATATTTCCCTTGACACATAGCAAGCAGATTGGATAGTATGTCAAAGTGTCCATAGATGCTTAGTCAAGTTTTCTAGTGGTATTCCACTGTTAAAAAAAAAAAAAAAAAAAATAGGGGGGGGGGGGGGCGAAAAAAGGACAAAAAAAAAAAAGACAAGAACTTCATGTTTTCTGAATATAATCATACCTAGGTAAGAAATTATTTTGACATTTGCCATTCTGTTCTTAGTCCTTATAATTAATAAGAGTAAGGTCATGTACTCTCCTCAGAAAAAAAAAAAAAAAAAAAAAAAGAAAAAAAAAGAAAAGAAAATAATATCAGGGACTGTTTAACTTCTTTGAATTAAAAACAGAAATGCATTTTTTTTTTATTCGAAAATATGTAGCTAAAAGCCACCAGGAAACACATCAGTAATCCTAGTCAAAAGAACACCTATCAACTGCTTATAAGAATTAACTGTATTCAGATAATATTGTCTCTTTTGTGTCTTTTATATCTTTATATCATAGGATCACAGAAAGGCCTGGGTTGGAAAAGATCTTGAAGATCTAGTTCTAATCCCACTGCAAAGGACAGGGACACCTTCCACTAGACCAGGTCACTCAGAGCCCCAACCTGGCCCTGAACACTTACAGGGATGGAGCATCCACTATTTCTCTGGATAACCTGTTTCTGTGCCTCACCACCCTCACAGTAAACAGTTTCTGACTAACATCTAATTCAGTTTGAAACCATTTCCCCCTTGTCCTGTCACTACATGCCATTGTAAGTAGTCTTTCTACCTCCAGGTAGCGGAAGGTGGCAGTTAGGTCAGCCTTCTCTTTTCCAGGCTGAATAAATGCTATTCTCTTATGGGAGAGATGCCTCATCCCTTTATTGAGACTATTAAACTGAGCTAGTCACTCAGTCTGAAAGTTTTGTGTTTTTTTTTCCACTCAGTAAGGACTTAATTTCAACCAATGCTACTGTGTAAGACTTACACTATCTGAGAAGCTAATTCATTATTTTTTGATGACTAAAAATCCCAAATGAGATTTTTAAGGAACTCCTAGAAGCCTATGAATGATAATTACTTAATTTATTAATGAAAGTCATCAAACTTTAGGATAGATTATGTAGCATATGGCATAACTACTGCTGTAATACAGTTTCTAGATGAAAAATAGGAAAATTAACATAAGCAGAGAAACTTATCACAAGATGAAATGAGGCAAAAGTCCTAGAAGCACTCCACATTCTTTCAGAAATTGACTTGCAATATTTATTGATCCATAAATACTGCAAGCTATGTTTAAATCAAAAAAGCATCATCTGGCTTTCCTTGCATGTTTGCTGTGATAGCAGAGTTTATTGCATCTTTCTGCACTGTTTTCTTCCTTCCTACTGTTATCCTTTCCTTCTTCTCTTTCCTATTGCCCAATATTAGGGTTATCATGATGGGATCTCAAAATTTCAACTTTTCAGAAATAGGTTTGTCACTACTTGCAATCTTAATACATTTTTTTTTAAAAAAAAACTGAAATTTTGATAATTAAGAAAGTTAAGAATAAATTCAGCGGAAGATTTAATCTGCATCATTGTTGCGAGGCGGGTTAGATGAATACATTAACAAATATAAAGATTTGTGTCTTTGTAAAAACCATAAATACTATAATTTTGATCAAAATAAATGTCAAGAATATGAAAATTTTTTATTCAGAGATTTTTGTGGAAAAATTTTGCTCTGGTATCTCTCTACTTTCTCAAAATTGGAAGTCATCCCTGGAAGTGTTCAAGGCCGGGTTGAATGGGCCTCTGAACAACCTGTCTGTGGTAGGGGTGTTGGAACTAGATGATTGCTAAGGTCCCTTCCAACCCAAACCATTCTACGATTCTCTGATAATTTCTCCAAAAACTGAATTTCAGTTGTATAGAACTTAGGGAAAAATAAAGTCAGCATAAACAACATCCATAGCTAATATAATATCACAGGATATAAATCTTTGCTTCCAACTATTATTTATACCATTAAAGACAGCAGAGAGTATTTTCACTGTGCTGTTCTCTGAAAAAATGTGGTGTACCATGTGTTTCCTGGTGCACCATGCTACAACAACTTACATGTTGTCTTTGTGATGTTCTTCATTGCATTTGTAACCAGTGTGAATAAACTCTCTCCCCCTCCATTTGCTGCAGCAGTTATCTAACTAAGGGAAATAAAATGACCTTAAAGTGAATTTAATGCAAAAAGAGTGTGAAGCATCTCTGTACAGTATGTCTGTGCTAATCTTCATCTTAAAATCTCATTAAATATATATACAGCATCTTGAAAGCATCCATTTCTGTTCCTTAAAAGAAAAGTGTAAGCAATAAATCAGTGATATTTCAAAGCAGAGAAAGGGTCTATTTTATAACATGTTAGAGCATTTCACAGTATGGAAGATGATTAACAGCACGTTAGGTAATGATGTAAGTGCCATAAATTAGTTTACATTCTGCAATGTAAATACTTGGCAGAACTGATGTTTGAACAAAGAAATCGGGATTGCAAACAAGAATTTGGACCAAATCCACTGTGCTTTCCAATTACTTTGTTTGTTTGATTAGTAAGTCCACAATAATTTTTTGCATATATTGAATATATATATAACACCTAAATGAATTGTATATATGTGTATATAATCTTTTTTCTAATCCACGTCTCTCACTCTCCCTGAAAAATTCCCCTCTTTTTTTTGTAGATAAATAAAATTTATATTTATTTTTACTATTTTTTAAGTACAAGCCTTGAATATAATTTTGATTAAATTCTACAAGGCTTGTCTTTATAATTTTAATAATTAAAAAAGAAAAATCTAACATATATGAATGTTTTCTGTTAACATATTTTAATAAATGGCATTGAATGAAGTCAAGAAGTCAAAAAATAATTCTTTAAATACTTCATGATTAAGCTACTGACCCTACTGAAACCAAGGATTCTAATAAGGATTTGGCATTACAAGAGATAAAGAATACACTCACAGAGAAATAGCATAATTGCATAATGTAAAAAACTGGGGAAAAAAAATCTATACTTAAAGTTCTGTTCATAATTCCAATGCTATTTAATAGGTGTTAGGACACCTATATTACAGGACATTTCTACAATTGCTCGCTTTAAGGTTTCTGAAGGGTTTTTTTTTTTTTCAGACAAGTAAGAGTGGACAACTGTTAGAGACTCCAGATAGATGCATTTCTGGTGTGAAGTACTTTTGTTACACTCCTCTTGAGATTCAGTCTTATAAATTTACACCTCAAAGGGTGACAGGTTTTTATGCAATGGCATAAAAACAGTCTAGTAAAACTGACAAATATGGTACCAAGGAACAATGGCAACCACTGTGCAACTAGGGAAAGTTTCTGGTTATGACACTGGCTGCTGAATTAATTCTTTGGTGTTGTCCATATTGAGTTTCTTCTCAGATTGGTAGCCTGCAAATTCCTGTGGCTTGAGCATGTTTTAAAAGAGTATGAAAGAGTATCCTAAGCCTTTTTCAATATTGTCCACATGAACTACTGGAAAGGAATGGCTTTTGTCTGAGCAACTCTCAGACACATCTGTATGAAGGGTCTCCAAATAATCTGTGTTTCCATGTCCAAGAATTTAGAGTTAAAACAAGGAAATTCCAGTTTTGAATAAGGTAACATTCCTGAGGGAAGGTTATTGTGCTGTGATAATACTCATATAAACCTACTATTTTTCCCACTATAATGGTCCAATGTTCTAAACTCTTGAAACATTCAACCTCTAGAAATATAGAAACTAATTTCCTTCAAACCCTGAGTCTAACCCTGGAACTGTGAATTGTCTCACACCTAGCAAGACCACAAAATACTGACTATAAACAATAAAAATCATTTCAGTGACTCAAATGGATATTAAAAAATAAAGGTTATAACTACCCAGAAAAACAAAAGATGGTCTCAAGTATAGGTATTGTCACTTTCATAATGATGCTGACATTTTTTCTCAATTTGCTGCAATATTTTTAAAAATACACATTTCTTCTTCCTTGAAATACTTTTCCCTTAGGAAAAAAATAAAAGTGAACTATGTTTTTACTTCATATATTTTATTCTGCACTCCCTATTTAAAAAGTTGAGCAAGAAAAAAAAAAAAGTCAAAATGAAGGTAATTTTGTTCTCCTTAGCACACATTTTCAATCTATCTTTAAAACACAAAAAAGGCACAGATTGTGTTGAATTTCACAAGAGTTGTAGGAATAGATTAAGCAAAGGTCATTCAATAAAAATATGACATTCATACTAATAGAAGAAGGGAAATAAGATGGCAGGAGACAGCCAACATTACAATGAGAACAACTCAAACACAGGGAAAAGAAACATGTATTTGTGTGATGGAAGCCCAGCTTGTATGTGAGTACAAGGGTTGAATAGGTCAGCAATGGCCAAAATTACTTAGAAAAATAGAAGCTTATTCAAATATACAAACCTGAAATCTGTCAACACAGCTATAGTACTTCTGCCAAAGCTGAATATAGGAATAAAACCCATTTGCAAACCGGCTAAGAAAACAGTAATTTCAGCTTCCAATCTTTACACAGGAGCTTTTTCAAAACTATGTTCAGACCTCTTTGCTGAGAATCACTCAGAGTTCAATCCAGAGATTTGCTTTTATCAGTTGCTGTGCAGTTCCACATAGGAAGAGAAAGAGATTTGTCAATAAGATAAAGATTCAAAAAAAAGGTTAGGTAAACAGACTGAAATAATCTTAAAATTCACTTGGATGCAAATAAAACACCAAATATTCAGAATAACTCAAAAGATCCAATAACGTGTTTTTAACAAACTCAGTAAGTGACTCATTGTACACTTCTTGGGGTTTCTAAATCATCTTATTTTTCATGATCTTAAATAAAGTAATGTATTTATCTTTATTCTTCACTCTCTTCCACCTGTTCCACCATGCTCTTTTTCTAATATCTTGGGTATAAATTAGGTGTGTTTTTTTCCTTTTCGGTTCTGTGTCTTCCTTCTCTCTCACTTTTCTTTTTTTTTTCCCTCAATCTAGTCAGAGAACTCAACTACATTTTATAAGTGTTTGTTGAATTGAACTCTGTATTCTTGTCCGTCTGGTAGAATATGAAGACGTCATCTTAAAGAAGAGTGGAAATGGATAAAACTTAAACTATTATTTCCTTACAGACTCTTGCAGTGCTGTAAATGGAAAGTTTTCACTATGGCAGTGGAAGAAAGAGAAGAAAATAATAAAACCTAGGACTCAGTGAAGCTTTTTCAACAGTGAAGACAATATAAACAGCAGAAAGCTTAGACCTGGGGTGGGGGGAAATGACAAATTAAAGGTTTTTCAGATATTTCTTTGAATCAGTATTTGCCTTTCTGAGAAGGTCACTATCTGCTTATAACAATAACACTCTCAATTATGAGAAGTAACATGGCTGGTAAAATCATCTCTTCTAAATGAGTTTTCATAACCTCCACCACAGATCAGCTAGCTCCCTTAATTTTAAATCTCACTTCTGTATAATCAGAAAATATCATGACATCAAATTTCCTTTTATATAGATTTTACTTTCTTTTTATTTTGAAGTCATAAATACATGATAAACAATATTAAAAGACAGGAAAGCTGAATGCCATCACATATGGGGCATAATACATATTTGTTTCATTAACTGCCATGGAAAGTCTGTTCTTTTCCTGGTTTTAGAAGACCTTTTTAATGAGTGTTTTATGATGTTTCTGTTTACACAGTATTTTTATTAAAGTTACAAATATACACAAATACCATAAATTAGAGGAAAAATCATCCTCAGCCCTCTTCAGGCTTAATACGAAACAGTCACTAAAAGGGGAAATGTGCAAGCACCACTAAAGCCTGTGTGATGAATTCCACATGTAGATTCAAGTTCAGATCTTAATTCCTCAGAAATATGAAATTCCATGTCACACCTTCATATCTTATTTAAAAATAAAAACAAAACAAAACCAAACCAAAACAAACAAAAAAAAAAACCCCACAACTATACTTATTAACATGCCCTTATTAATAATTTGGATCATAATTTTCTTGGGAGACTTTGATACTACCGAAAAATCATGATACATGAGGATTTAAAAATCTACTAATTTCTTTGGTCCACAATACATGAAAATTCTTACTTGGGAATATCATGACATATGATGTAATCATCAACAGTACTTCTGAGTTGGAAATATCATGATATATGATGAAATAATCAACAGTACTTCTGAGGAACAGAGAGGCTTTGATGTCATGCAGGTAGAAGCACATTTCATTTTTGGTAACTGTAATTAACACATTTATGTGCAGGTAAATGCTTAGGTCCAAACAGCTATTCATATACAATTGAAAGATAGCTAGTCAGTGAATGTTGCTGATTTAGATTGTACTGAGGGAAATAGAAGACAATACATCAAAGAGTATTGAAATGCTGATTTCAGATGAGCACTGCCCAAAAATTGCTTGGAAAGCAAGAAAAGATGCCTTTGCAGAAGAAGTACTCAATACTTTTAAGTAGTTCAATTGCAGTTCTTTTTAAAATATTAATCACTTGCTGGTCAAATGGCCTAAGAGAGGACATTTTTGCAATATGTTTGCAGCATGACTGTTTTTTCAAAATTTTATTAGGACAATTTTCCTCCTTATATTCTTGAATTACATTTATAGTGTGATTGCCAAAACAGCTCTCTGGAAATGCATGCTTTTATTTCTAAGATGCAAAGCCTTGTTACTATCAAGCTCAGCTGAATATCCCAGCTTAGAGAAGTTCCAAACCAGTAAGTTCTTCCTTTTTCTGTTATTTGATGAACACAAAAGTCTTCAAAAATATAGTTTTCTGTGGCATGTTTTCTGCCCCAAAGATCCAGTGTCTATGAGTACTATGGTAGTAATACCTTTTGCCAAGTACAATTTGTCCTTAAAATTTTCAGTTCAAGTAGTCTCAAGTCTCAGATACTCAATAGTTTTTACCAATTAAATCTGAAGCGTCTTATGCACATCCCTCCTGTATCTTTACTGGCTATATGAATTTGATCAATTTTGCTGTGGGCAAGGAATTAGACATGAAATTATATTCATCTTGTCTCCTTAGTAATCTTATATGTTTCCACATAATGAGCTCTACAACTCTCCCAAGAAAGATGCATGTGATCAGAGAGATGATTGAGATTGTCCACAGTAGAAATTTGAGTTTAAGGAGTGTTACAGAACAGCATACACAGTTAAAAGTCATTGACTAGCATAGCCACAAGTATATCAAAGAGCATTCATCGTGCATTCTCATTCATTTCAGAGTAGTCAACTTTAACACATTTGTCAGTGAATCCTTTCTTCCCGCTAGCTGCAACCTTCCTTTCTTTGATCTCTATCCATGGAAGACCCAGTTTTAGAAAATAAATGTCCAGATTCAATTCATCAGTTTGATATAAAATTCAATCATAAACCTGTATAAAACTATGCCTAACAGCAAGCTTACCAATACATTAAGTGTATGGGCACTTGCTCATCAATCAAAGACTTCTGTAAGTAAAGGCAGTTGGAAAGTGTTATTCTCTGATTGTTGATGATGTATTTTATTAATTTTGAAGCATTTCTGGTGTTTGACTCCTTTTGCTTATTGGCCTTCTATAGGTATCTTAGTTTTATTGTGATAAAGTAAAACCTCTAGAAGATAGCCTGTTACAAATTCTGCATTGCTCTTCTATGGCCAAAGAAGTTGACTTGAGTATTTTTATAGTTTACATATAGAAGATGTCTTAAAAACAAAACTAAACAAAAGAAAAAGAAGCGCACACACACACACACACGCACAAACACACACACACACGCACACACACACACACACACACAAAAAACAAAAAAAACCCAATGTGTTTAGCCCTCACATAGGTCTGTCCCACCACTTGAAACTTTAAAATTCTAATCAAGAAAACACACTATTTATTCAGGAGAGTCATAAAAAGCTGTTTGTTCAGAAGACTGGCAGCGAGTGAGCCCTGAAGGTAAAAAATGGAAAAAAGGTCCAGATTTAAAAATAGTAATATTTATTTTTTTTTAAAGCAAGCATATGTTGGGCCAAGTGTATTTCCAGAATAAAACTATGAGTAGAGAACTTTTCATACAAGTTCTAAAGGCTTTAAAACCTTAAGCTTTTCAACTGAGTAGCTTGAAAGAATATTGTATTATTCAAGCTTTCACATCATGATTTCAAACTGTACACACTGTGGTTGTAATGCAACTGTAATTACCTGCTGTAATGCAACTATTTGGTGATTCATTACCCTAGCATTCCCTAACTCAAACAAGTTACATTTGCTTTCATCTCACAATGATATGGCAGTTTACAATTTTATTGAATGGTCTGAAATTTAATTGTCAGCAGACAGAACAGTATTTTCTTTTGAATTGCATGTTCATGTCTGAGAGTTATTCATAAAGAAGTGTAGAAAAAGTTTTCATTTTTAAAACCTATGAAAAATATTGGCATTACAGAAAGTAGACTGGGAAATACAGGATATAATTTGAATGCCTTGATTTAGAAATTAAGAAATAGCTATTCTGGAAGTCATTCAAAGAACAACTGAAGTCTAGTCTTCTTACTAGTCTGGTCAGGAATTTAAAAAAGGCAAAACAAACAACAAGAAACCAGAAATAAAAGTATCCATTTAACTACATTCCTTGAATGTAAGAATTTAAGAGAACTTATTTAAATGTTACATAGCCTATATAGGCCATTAATATTATAATTCTTGCATCCACAACTAGTGTAAATAATATAGCAGATTTGACTTCCCCAATTTATTTATTCAGTATACTCACATCAGTTTGTTTTCCTTCTTAACATGGAAAACATTTCTTGCAGTGCAAATATCATTAATACTTCAGCATAGATTAAGGTCCACTACTCACAGTCTTGACTATTTACACCAGATATACCAGGATCTGATTCTAGAAAGGCTAGAAAAAAAGAAAAATATTATGTCAGTAAATGGTCCATACATCAATGAGGGAAAGTCTGCATCTTAATTTGTTTATGGAAAACAAGGCTTTGCCTAGAGGCAAATTTCAGTTTGTGTCTTTTTTCAGTGCATAGTTATGTTTTTGCTTTATCACTGTATGAATTACCATTATAAACTACTGTATATTTGATGCTTGCCTATGGCTATCCAGAGGTCTCTGCTAATGGAAGGCTGAACAACATTAGGACCACATTAGAAATGGCATGTTTTATTTAGGGACTACGCTGGTAACTTACTGCCATATTTCCTTTTGCAATTTGCTTACTCTAATTGTCCAGACATTTTCTTTCTTTTGCAAAAGCACAGCTGTTACAAAAGCCTACATATGAGGCAGAATTGGCCCTACTAATAATGCAACACTTTCATTGCTGACTCTGATAGCTTTTGCAACTTTTTGTTACACCATCCATTTTATTTCTTTTGTCTCCAAAGTTTCAAAATGTCAACAGTATGGCTATATAAGCGGTGGGTAGACAAAGTACTGTGAAACAAGAAGAGTTACACTTGAATATGGCTTGAGATCAATGGCATCATGTGAAGGAATGTCAGGAAGCATTCCTTAATTAACTACAACTGACTACTTGAAAATTGCAGAAACTTCCTCTTGTTTGCATGATTTAAAGTCAGATTATACAAATATCTAGGAAACATATTCTTTGGAACAATCCAGTCTACTCTAATTGGAAAAAGGAGGGCTTGAACAAACAACTTCGTAGTTATATGATACTAAAACGTCACATAATTTTGTTAGAAACTGGGGGCGGGGGGGTTAAGACCAATCCCACAAACAAAACCCAACCATTCATGCTAGGAAAACTTCAAAGGATTTAAAGTACTCAAACATTATCTTTAGGAGTAACTCCCCTACAATACTTCCAAGTAATAATAATTTGAAGTAAGAAATTCTAAAATATTATGGATCTTGTTTCTGAATTTTTATCTTTCATTATTCCTTTCCCATCAAACATGATATGACAAATGTATATGAAAAAATATGATCTTATTTGAAGATCATTCTGTATTTCCTAAGGAAATAAGTAAATGAAAAAGACAGCGTTGCCATCAAAATTAAGTCTAAAGGGAGAGTTACAGAACCCCAAGTCCTGAGATTCAAATATTATTGAGAAATTAAAAGGATAAAACTTTTTACCCATTTTTATTTCTTCTCAGAAATGAGTACCTGTCTGAATCCTACCTACTAGTCAAGAGATCACCTGCATGTTTTCATTTCCTTTCTTGCATTTAAGTCCTATGTGCATCTCTAGCACTGACTCACATATTAACTTTATTTGAAAGAGGAAGCAAACATATCCAGATCCATTGGTCCTTAATTAATTATGTGGTTCATGTTGACAGGCATTACCTGGATTTTCATTCATAACAACAAGCACCATACTAGAACACATATATTTCATCAGTGCTTTGACTTAAAGGAGCAGGCATTCAAAGTGATTGAAAAGGAAATCTGAGACTATACAGAAAATTATAAAAATATTTCCAAAAGAGGGTCAAACTAGTACAAAATTATTCTTACATTCTATCAACTAAACCTCCTGTATATTTATAGCAGTGCACACTGTTTGTTATGCCTCCTGATTTGCAATGTTAAAATATTGATTATTCTAATATTCCAGAAGCTGGCTATATGGTCCATGAACGAGTACAATTCAATGAGTATACACTGTGAAAAATCTATGTGCAAAAAGACAAACAAGTGCTTGGTATGAAAAACAAGCCCATGCATGAAACACTTTAAGGGAGTGAGAAGCTTACATGGACTATCATCGCATGAATGTCACAGTACTAAGTCACACAAGTCCCAGGTGGACACTAAAGTATACACACTTTGGATGCACCCATGACTTAACCCTTTTCGGCATATGTAAGAATCTGGACTGGAGTTGAGCTGTTGAATAACATCAAAAACATTTCATCAAATTGAGACTATAAAGGGAAAACATTCATGTGCTGTACGAACGCAAAACTCCTAAGCAGGTGAACCAGACAGCATGCAAGAGAGCCAGGTTGCCACGTTCAGCCGGGGATGGAATGAGAGGTCCACGCGAGGTGATGGTGAAAATAGCAGTGAACACTTTATTAGGGGAGCAACAGACTTATATAGGGTGAGGGAAGAGGGTTCTGGAAAAGAGGCGGAGAAATGGGCTGAACGTGACACAAAAGGAAAAGAGTGGGTGGTAACCATACATAAAAGGTATAATCAGGGAGTGGTCAGCCTTATATGGTGGTGGTGCAGTGCACCACAGGCTGACCAATAGGGAAAGGGAAAACAGGGACCAAGGAGGGGCAAGTAACTGGGGTAACAACAACCAATAAGGGTTTTAGGAGCGGGAAACCTGGACCAATGGGGAAAGGGAATAATGACAACTGCAATACAACTTATTACAACTGTATGTAACAATCATTTAAAAACCTCAAAAACATTCTCCTAATGACAATCTCTTATATATATAGGTTTTACAGCTTATTCATGGGGAAGGCGGGGCTGTCTAGCCTCCCTTCTCGATCCTGTGTCTCTCTCCATTCATCGAAGCTGTCGACTGGTTTCCCCACACCAGGTGCACGTAGCAAACTTTACAAGTGGATCCCCGTTTTGTTATTGATACAGCTTTGTTAGGAAAAAATGCACAGATGTTAACTGTACATTCAAAGAATCCAAATTTTTACACTTCAGACAAAATTAATGCAAATAACGCAAACATAAATAAAAGAAACTGTTTTGTTTTTTTTTTTTGGGGGGGGGGGGTTGGACATTTTTTGTTTGTTTGCTTTTGGTTTTTTTTTGTTAAAACATCTCATCTCATTTTCCTTTTAGCTTCCCAACTATCACCAATGTGAAACTTTACTATGCAGTGGAAATCCAACACTCTCAGATTATTATCAACCTGAAATTATCTTCTGCTGGTATATGCTGCCATGGTATGCCTTTAAAATCTATAGCTGCCAGCAAGAATTTGCTGCCTATTAAGTTAATGATCTACTGATGTAAGCTCTACAGTATATGCCAGGATGCTCTATCAAAGACAAAACTGAACTCTTGCTAGAAATATAAAGACAAGAGTCACTCACCTCCATAAAGCAAGGGCACTTATTCAGTTGGCAGAGGGTATAGATTTCTTTCCTCATCCCAAATTATGTCATAATAATATACTATCTTTATCACTGTGTTGGTTTTAATCCACCACTGAAATAATACACCTCCTGAATGAAGAGATTAGTGTACAACCTGAGGCCACAAAAAAAGGTGGAGTATTTCAACCAGTTATCTGCTTTGTATTCAACTCCTACAACATAAATCAGAGAAATACTAAGCTAGGTGATGTGGGCATTGGGATTTTACAGTAAATAATATTATAGATGCAACTAAGGGTTTATTTTTATTTATTTTTTTTTCCATTTTATGAGGCAAGAACAAAGCCAATGTGGAGTATCACCAGGGTAAAGGTATATATTTATATACTTTTTCAAATGCATAAAATATATGTGCTTGTAATTCTGTTATATGAGTACAAGAATTGCATGGTGTGCAGCAGAGATACCCTTCAACCTGACAGCTTAAGAGAAATGCCTTGTTAAAAGTGATATGGCAGTCAGCTTTGCTGAGCACACTTCTGAAGAGCTAAATGTGCTAGAAAAAATGTGTCCTGGGCCAATATGCAAGTATCGATACAGATCCTATTAAGTGAACTTGAGATTAAAAAAAAAGGAGAGGAAATATTGTTGTCAGAAAAGGAGCTCAAGGAACACAGCACCAAGTTGCCTGTATACATAGGCTTCCTCAATGATAAACAACAGATAGGAGAACATCAGAGATGGACACCAAGTGAGCACAAGCAATGAGAAGCAGATCATGTCCTGAGTGACACAAAGAATTTTACAACGTGTAAGCACAGATTCTGCCTCATCTGAAGAGTAGAAACCTCAGTCTACATATTCTTGCCTCCTGGTTGCCATTTTTGACAACACCAGACTAATAGTTAAGAGGGCTGATCACCTCAAAAGTGATTAAATTTTAGAACGCTCCAAGAATGTTCAAAATTAAGAGAAGTGATAATAAAAAACCAGAAAACATCATAATAATGAATATTGCAAAATTGGGAAAGTAACCAAAAGTAGAGTGACAATCCCATTTTCTAAGTTGCTTTTAGTTGCACTATCTGAAAATTCAGTAGAAATGGTCAGAAACTTTCTATTTTTCTTTCTTGTTAGAAAATGCAAATTTGTCAAACTTTTTTTAAAGTTATATAATTTTCAGCTATTCTTTGTCACATAGAAATCAAAAAATAAATATTAGTAAAGGCTGAAAAAATCAGTGATGATTTTTCTCTCTTCTTTACTTTCACTGTTTCATTATTAAACAAGAGATTTAGTATTTTCTTACTACTTGAAAAAAAGAAGAAAGTTAAAGAATTTTCTTTAAAATGAAGAATAAAGATTTGATATAATGCTATTATTCAACTTTTATACTTTAAGGGATGTACAGAATAATTTCTGAAGGCAATTTCAATTTTAAACATTCTTCTAAAGTATCTCATGAGAGTATTTAAAATTCAAGTTGTGCTGCTCGCAATTATACAGTATACTCTTTTTCTTTTTGTCCTAATAGAATGCAGGTAGTTTAGAAACCATTTTTCCCTTCATGCTACTTCACATTTCTTCACAAATTGCTTTCAACAGTTTTTCTCCAATAGCTGTTATTCTTGGGAATTGTCTTTACTTTTTTGTGTGTAATTTTGTTGACAAAAGTACTGACAATTATAAAAACAGGGAAGATATGCACATTAAAAAGGTCAAAATAAATGGATCAATGTGCTTGCTGAGTAATAGATAGGAATATTTTCTTTATTTAGATACCTCTTTCTTCTCTTGATTCATGCTTTAAACAATCAGTAGAAAACACCTTTGCAGCTTTGCTTAGTGAAGAATAGCTTACTGCAAAAAAACAGTTTTTGTAGAAATGTATATGTACATGTGCATATAAGAATTAAATAAATGCAATGCTGAGTAAGTTTAATGAAGAAATTTGCCTAAAAAATGCAAGTCAAACTATAAATGCGCAGATGTTTGAAGGTTTACTTCTGAAAAACTTGAAAGATAAATGATTTATATATTTTCATTTTATCACTCTATTTATGATGGGAACAGAGTGAAATGAATTGTTCTGTAAGTAATAAGTTATGAGATGCTGAAACATATGTTGTAAAGCTCAGTGTCTTGAATTCCAGAGTCAGTTGTTCTAGCTTATTCTTTACAGCTGGACTCATGTAACTTCTGTTTAATATATTTTGCATTATCAAATCCCTTAAGAAGATGTTTAGAAATGAAACCTTTTGCAACTTCTCTATAAAGACAGAAATAAAGCTGCACAAACTTTCTTAGCTCTATTCCAAGGAAACGTGGTGTCATAAGGAAATATCAAGTGTTAGTGGTAAGCAAGAACTGGTTAAGAAGATTTTTCACAAAAATATGTAGAAGTTTGGACAGATCCAAAATCTTCAGTAACAGCTGTGGTGGGGGATCGGCTCCTCTGCTGTCCCATGGCCTCCCGGGGTCTGGAGGGGATTGCAAAATCCCCACGTGGTCAGGAGTGAAGAGATGTATCAGTCCAAGATTGAGTAGTCATAGAAAAAGCCTTTAATTACCTGTGTCCAGGGTATTTAAGCCCTTTGGGCGGGGTTTGGGAGGTAGGATGTGATTGGGTAAGGGTT
>JAWWTY010000156.1:44849625-44885102 GCA_035222235.1 Margarornis squamiger | reverse complement strand
GGGGCACAGGGGCCAATAAGGGAGCAGGAGGACCAAAACCCAGTGGGAACCCAGGAATAGGGAATGACAGGTGATATGTCCAATAAGGTCGGGAGGGGGGTGGGGCTGGATACCCCGAAGGATAGGAACGGTCTATTCTCACATGTGTGCTGGGGGTTCTAGGAGTTACAATCTAAACAGGGGAAAACCCGTACATAAAAAACTCAGGTAATGTTGAGTTATAAAGTCTCTGGTCCTTTGGAAGTTGTCACAGTAGTGGTCTTGTATCCAAGGGCTTCCTCCTCCACGGTGTGCAGTCTGGATAATCCTCTGTCTCTGCTCTGCATATGCTGTGGCAGAAGTCTTTCCCAACACTTCAGAACTTTAAAATCTTCGTGAACAGACTTTTCACATAGTGCCAAGCAGGTGATTGAAGTGTTAAAATAGTTCCCAGTAGCATTAGAACAGTTTCATTTACTGGAAGCCAAATAAGTTCATCTAAGATGACAGTGTTACAAAACTTGTGTCATTACTTTGAGCAAAAACAAGAATAAATTCTATAACCTGTTTCATTAGAAAGACCAGTTGTTTCTATTTGCTATTTCTGAATATTAACATTTTTATTTCTATTTTTCTTTACTTTTTTTTCATTTTCTTTAGTAAACTCTCCTTCTTTTCAAACCTGAAACTCACACACTTGTTGGCTAATGATTGTTTATCCACAGAAACCAAGAGTAAGATTTTTTTTCTTTTTTTTTTAACATATCTTGAACATTTCATGTTAATTTCACAAATATATTGTTCATAAATTTGTGGAAACACAGTTTTTCTTTTCTTTTTTTCCTAATTGATTACTGCTTGAATATTTTCCCCAATTATAAGCACAATATACATGCAATAAGATAAGCCCTCTGTTAAGTATCAGTAGGATAATCCCAAGACCAATCATGTCTTGTAAATCCTTAAAATCCTGTACTTAGGAAACCCTTCTAGCTCACTGCAGTAAGGAACATTCCTAAAGATGGTTGTGGTACCCATCAAAACAGAAGAAAGAAACATAAAACCACAATAGTTTCACCTGACTCAGAGGCATTTTGCAGCATGTTTATTTCCTCTCCAGAAACAATACTGTATTTTGAAAATTCATCAGTGAATAACACAGTCTGTCACCAACTGAAACCCACCGTATCAGTTCTTCTCAAGTCTAGGTCCTTGTTCTCCAAGGACAACGATATAAAGTTTCAGGAATAGGAGAAGCAAAGTGTGACTGGGATGTTTTCTGTTTTGATACAGTGAAATATCTGTTCATAGGTTTCACTCCACAGTCATGGTCCTCTAAAAGGACTTGACCCTTTAAAAGGAAGGGGAAATTATTGTATGGTTTCAGAGATCTGATCCGTCTTCAGACACTGATGGTTTGCAGAGTTCTTTCCATAAGGGCATAGTAAACCAAGTGTCACATATTAATTCTACCAGACAGCTGCTAGAATGGGACAAAGGCATGAACAAACGACATTGGGTAATGCTGTGAGCTCAAAGAGAGCTTTGAACTTGAATTTGACATGATGTGGATAGGAATTCAGTGAAAAACCATAAAGATGAGATGAGATCAGTGCAATCAGCAAGGAAGATAATTTGACTTTGGCATCTCTTTAGGTTTTTGAAGAGAAGTGAATATAAGAAAAAAGAAGTAGCTCTGGAGGGAAAACCAGAATAATCTAGAAATTCTTAGGGAGAATGAACAACAGATGTCAATATGGCTTTGTATGAAAGGTGGGCAGAAAAACCCTATGCTGTAGACAGAAACACTGATAAGAAAATTACTATTAACTGTTTCTCACATGTAAAAGTGTTTTTAGAATCAGATTCCATGTGACAGTTATAAATAAGCTAAGCTAAAAATGAATAAAAATTTCTGCAAAAGAAAAAGTAATTAAGTGATACATTTGAACAGAAAGTCTCAAGATTATGGGTTATTATATTCCTCTTAGTGAAGAAATAGTAACACTGGATTCATGTCACTTTCTAATGCTAATTTCTCAGCTAGTCATAACATTTAAGCAAAAAGGGGGGAAAAGAACATTAGTGGACTCAATGACAGAAGATGTAGAAGAAAATTGATTTTTGTTCCTTGAGCAAAATACCTGCTATAATTTATCAGTGTCTAAATTTAGATTGCATGCCCTTTGTGGGAGAGACTTTTTTTTTATTTTGTACACTTTATATCAAGTGCCGAAGAGCTATATATACCGATAGTGCTGTATAACTAAAATAATGTTCATAAAGCCATCATTTACAATACAAAATGCATTTTCAAGTTGTTATAGATAGAGTTTGGATGGGTCTTCTCATTGTCAATCTATGTTAATTATTGGTTTTGGTTACTGAAAGGCTAACTAGATTGCATTGTGGATGGTGTCTTACATTACAATTGGGAAACCAAACCGGACACCATGAAGAAACTGTGCTGAATATACATGGTTCAAGGCCCTATACTTGATGTGTTTTAAGAAATACATTTTAAACCTACTTCTGAAATTGGTAAATTGTATGTTTTTGATAAAATGTTTCCTATGTGTATGGAGAGATAGATTAGATATTCTTTCTAAATACTCTCTTGAATGTTACACAGTATGTGATTTAAAGGTAACTTTCTGTTTGTGGCAAAAATTGCTTTGTTTCTATTTTTATTTCACCTCATTTGCCCAGTTCTTAGCATTCTGAATGTCCTTACCCAGGACAGAAATTAGTCTCATACCACAGCAGAAAAAATTTATATTAAAAAAAAAAAAAAAAAAAAATGAAAATAGACCTCACTCTTTTTGAGGCAGTTGAAAGAATTTTTACTGCAAATGAGCATTTCCTAAGTCTGACAAATCATGGTTCTAATCCTGCTCTGGTGAACAGATTCAAAATCTAAAATCTTTCATGAACCAAGATTTAGTTGAAGAATCCATTTGTGTCTATGAAAACATCTACTTTTTATTTCAGAGTTTTGGTTTTGGGGCTTTTGGGTTGTTTTGGTTTTGGTTTTGCTTGGTTGGTTTGTTGGCTTTCTCAGGGTTTGTTTTGCCTGATGGTTTGGTTCTGGGATTTTTTTTCTTCTATTTAACTAGTATTTTGGAGCAAATGTAATGTAGAATCAATTAATATACTGAATGTAACAAGAAGTCATAGGAATATATTGGACAACTTTTGATTGTTTCCAATTCTGTTTTATAATTATAAAAGACAAAGAGTGTGGTCTTTATTCTTGCAAAGATAGAAAGATTGAAGAAATTCTCACAACCGTTATTTTTTTCATAATTCATGGGAGATAGAATTCCATTCAAAGAAGAAAATGTATGAAAGGAGATCATTATCTGTATTTAAACAAAGGAAATAATGAACCAAAATGAAGGTACTCCAGCTTCACCTATTCAACATTAAACAGTATGCATTTTGGAGGTTAATAACACTGAAACATCCTTGGTGCCACTCGGAATTGATTTAAAACCATGTCTTGCAATTACTCATAATGAAAACAGCTCCCTGACTCCCTTCTCTGAAAGAGTTCAGTGCAAAAGAATGGTGTTATTGATGTCTTTTTTTATCTGTTTTAAGCTTTACAATTTTGAATTTTGAGTTGTGAATATATTTACAGAGCTGCAGGAGCTGCCTTAATTCTCTCTGATATAATGGAACAGGTCTGTCCTAAGTGAAGCACATCTTGAAAAAAAACATCATCTCAAAATAAGATACAGATGTATGTTTCCTGATAAGTTTTATAATTAAAATCTCAATTAATTCTATGCTCATTTGCTTTCTTTCTTCTCAAAAGGAGAGGACTAGACTGTACAGAAGATTTTTGGAAGCGTTCATCCTTTGTATCTCTTTTAAGCCATATCATCCTAAACAAACAATATTCTGTTAGAGCGTGTATTTGTTTATTGTCAGATACCCCATCAACTTTGATCAAAAAGGCATTAATGCACCTCAGAGCATTCTCTGTTCACTGACACTGTTATTTTTGCATTAAGACTCATCTTATGATTGATGAGTTTGACATAAGCAGAACAGCGTCTGGCCCAGAGAGACTGTAGCTACTAAGACAGACCCAGTGGTGGGCATGGCTGAACAAATTCTCCCTGCTGAAACAGAAATGTTGGGAAGGACTTCAGGGTCTTGTTTGTTCAGGAGTATGGATGACATGTGCTTGAGGATCTGGGATTAGGAGAACTGGGGAAACACAGAGGTTCCTGTTAAGGTTATGGTCAGGGTTTCTTATTTTATCCTTTGGCTTTCCTCACCTTCTGGCCATCTAGTTGCAGGGCAAAACAGCATCACTAGAATACTCCTTACTCTTTGTTAAATTTGACTGTGTTTGACTGACTGGCCAAAAGAACTGAAAAAATATTTGTCTGAAGTAAATATATCTTACTTATTCTCATCCAGAAGGGCCTATCTTATTTCAAATTGTCATGGAAATCCATTTTTAACCCATTCATTTCAATTTCAGTAATTCCACAAATTTTTAGCCTGTATGATAATTTGCTGTCTTTTTTTAATTTATTTTTTTTTTTTATTTTTTTTTTTCTTAATTCGGTGATGACATGGACATTGGCTCAGTGGAAGTGTCTTGGTTCAGTGTCTTGAGGAAGCTGTGAGCCAGGTTGGCATAAGCAAGCATGCACCATATAAAGAGAGGGAGATATGGTAAATGGACTACAAAGGTAACCACTACACAAAGCGGTACATGTGTTCCAAGGGAAGAAGGAAGTAGTCCATACACTGTACTCCCACAGCAGACAGGGTGCTTAAGAAGGATGAGAACATATCTTGGGATCCAAAGAGAATGAAGATGAACATCCATAACTGGGACTTAGTACACTGATAATTGTTTTACTGAATGAAAATACTAAATGAAGAACAACTGTAGCACACATAACATATTATTTTCGTTATGTTTCACAATCACTCTTTATGTTCTGTAAATGCCTTGGCTGAAGGCAAACTTGTTCAGAAGCATCTAGCAGTCAGACTAATGGCTTTAGTTTCCTCTGTCAGCTCAGTGACTAGGATTGATCTACACAGGTACCAATGAGCATGTTCTTGGAACAGATTTCAACTCTTCAGAAGTTTAGCTTGGCAGAAACTAGTGTTTGACTCTTCCTGTTAGAACCAGCTGTAAAATTCACTGAGACAAATGAAATCTCTTTCTAGTCATCCCACAGAACACAGCTGTACAAATTCAAAGATTTTTCATGTTCATCTCAGAGAAAAATGGTAGTTCAAAGTTGTTTTCATCTGCAAGAGTCTTTGCTATCTTTTTTTACATCTTTTTTTAATCTGCCCTGGACATAATCTTCTTGTCTGATAAGGAACCTTAGTGTACTTCCATTATTTTTTTCTCCGTCTGGTATAGTGAAATGGGAAGAACTACTTTCCTTCAGGGAACATTTATTGTTTGGGCATTTATTTCCTTAAGACTGGACTGAGTTGAATCCAGAGGTCTTGCACTGTGGAAAGTCAACTTTACTCTTACATGCAAAAAGCATTTTGGCTAACATTTTATTGTCATTGATATTTACTTGTATGACAGTAAAGTCAAGGGCTGAAACTGCTTTTTTCTACTTGGAACAGAATGTAAACAAACATTTAATCATAATACCAACAAGAACCTGCAGAATTCTTGCATGTGAACAGATGTCTTTCATAAAATATTTCTCTCTAAATCATTAGGGCAATTAAAGAGGTCTTCATTGTCTTTAACTAAGTGCCCAAAGTGTTTATGCAGCTAAATAAATTGGTAACATGCATTTAACATCTAAATACATTTAGAAGTTAAACCTTGTACATAACACATATGTATAGTCTGTGTTTCCTAGGCTCTACCTATCACAAAGAATAGGCATATTATCAAGAACAATTATTTTCCCCTTTCTTTCACGTGTAGGGCAAGAAACTCCGGAAAACAAAGAAACTGATATCAATATTTTGTTGATTAAGAAAATGAAAGCAAGCTAGCCATTATTAGACTTTATTTTTGGAATTTGCCACAACTGTTTTGACCACTCTGCCAGTGTTTCATAACCACAGTGTCTCTATGTAATCTAGAGGATTTGATTTCATGTCAAGTTTTACTTTCTACAAAACTAGGAAAAAGACTCTTTTCTAATTCAAGAGCTACGAATGTATGCCACCTAAGAAGATACATTGCAGAGCATATTGAAACTTAAATGCAAAATATAAAATTCAAATTCTGATTCCATTTGTTGCCTGGAAACATTTTATTAGCATCCTCTGAAACTCTACCACTTGAACAGTAAAAGGAATATGATAATAATAAGTAAACAGAAGAATTATTGAGTCATTCATGAAAATTACTCCTTTTTGACTGGAATCAATATGAAAAAAAAAATCTCTTTTCTCCCTTTACATAACAACCTCATAGTATTTCATGAACATTAACATTTACAGCAGCAACTTCCATCTAGAAACTTGATAGATTCCAAAATACAAGACTATCTTGTCTACAAGACTGGCATGTTTGTGTTGACTGGAACTTAAGATAGATAACACCAGGATAAATTTAAGAGGAAGGGAAGATTTAACTCACAGACAGTCAGCAGAACACTTTTCTGACAAGAAACATATTCTTCTGGGTCAATCCTATCTTCCATTGCATGGTAGAACTGACCTGATTAGTAGTAGTTTGCCTACAAACTACATTATATATATATATACACACACACATATATGCTCCAACTCTTTATGTAAAAATACAGATGTGTACAAAGTATGACAAACTAAATTTATGAAGCTTATAGCTTACCAAATGTATGCTCCAATAATGTTGGAGGGAAATCATAATAGGACATAAGCAATCCTAGAGATTCCTGGAATGTGTTGATGATAACTTCTGCAAGTAATAGAGAAGCCAAAGAGAAGAGGTGTTATGCTGAACCTTGTTCTCACCGAAAAGAAGAGGCTGGTGGGGAATATGGAGCTCAATGGCAGCCTGGGCTGCAGTGACCACAGAATCATGGAATTTGGGGTCCTTGGGATAGTGAAGGGGGAACATGGCAGGCTCAGTACCCTGGACTTCAGGACATCAGATTTGGCCTCTTCAGAAATCTGTCTGGTACAGTTTTGTGGCATAATGCTCCGGAGGGAATAGATGCCCAAGAAAGCTTGGTGATATTCAAGGATCACAACCTCCAGGCTCAGGAGCTTGGAGCATCCCAACAAAGAAGAAACAGACAAAAACAACAGGAGGCCTGCATGGATGAAGTTTGCCGGTGATGTCAAACTGGTAGGAGCTGTCAACTCCATCGCAAGAAGGGATGCCCTGCAGAGAGAACTTGACAAATTAGAGGGCTGAGCAATCACTAACCATATGAAGTTCAACAATAAAATTTTAGTATGGTTGTATGTAAACTACTAGATAATAAATATTTGGAGAAATAAACAATCAACACACCTGGCTTGGTTTTAAAGAGAATAAAACCTATTTGAACACACAAGCCTGAGGAAGTTGTTTTTAAAAATGTCCCATCATGGAAAGGTAGTTGGCCTATACTTAAAAATATCACAATACATCCAAAAAATCAAAGGAATTTGCAGTTGTCATTTTAAAATATTGATTTTTAAATTATTTGCTGTCATTCTCTATCTGGTGTTCCAACTTAAATGTACATCATACTAATGCTTACAGAAACTAATTTTTCAATACATATAACAAATATTTTATTTTCTTTTTCTCTGTGTTTTGCTCTAAAGGCTTTAACCTGGAAATAATGAGATGACTCACACTCTAAGCCAAGGATGAGGTTTCCACTGAATGTGTACAATCAAGTCTTTGTCATGATTACCTTGTTTCAAGAGATGGGGATCACAGATCTAAAAGCCTTACACCTTCACGATCTATACTGAAGAATGACCATACAGAAACTATTAGATATGTTTTGTGTTATCTGCAGAGCTTCCTAAACCATTAGTAAGGGAGTCACTCAAACTTAGTTTGGTTAGGTCAAAAACGCCTTAGGGACGATTCCAATGAAGTGTATTTGACTAAATCCAGGAAACTAAAGTCAGGAACCAATGAGGCAATTAAATAGAGCAATGGCTCTAAACCAAACAAACAAAACAAAAACCAAAGCAAAATAAAATGAAAAGGAGGATCAGATGATCAGATACACAAGCTGAAGAAATTATCCAATCCTTTGAATAAAGATTCAGGAACACAATTTTCTCTTTCAGAAGAAACTGAACTGAGGTAGGTCAAATCTCCATATCTGAGGTTTGAATTTCAGTTTGGACTTAGCAGCAGAATTTGTACAAAGGTTTCTCACAGTGGTGAGAAGAGTTGCATGGGCATCTGGAGCTGACCTTTCTCTACTCTCCACTCTTAAATTAGTGGGGGGAAAAAAACAGTAGTAAGTAGCAACACAGGAAACATGTTCAAGGTAGCATTTTGTCCAATGCTAACCTGGAATTAAGAAAGAGCAACTCAGAAAATTTGCTTTCAGCCCATAGTACTCAGTCATGAAGTTTTACAGTTTGAGGGGTTCGTGTTAGAAATATTGTGCTGGGTTGAACATGTTATGCTACACTACCCAGTCTGACTAAACAGTACTTCAAAAGTGCAGTGAGTCTAAAAGGACTAAACCTGGCCTAGAACAAAGGAGCTGCAAATTTCCATGTAGAGTCATTGATGCAGTTGTATTTCAGGCTAAGGAAAATGCAAACAGAAAAGGGAGCGTGTTTGTGAGTAAGCTGTATTTGACATAAAACAGGAATCATGTCTGGTTAGTGGAAAGCTTGTTTGCTAAAGTCATTATCACCTCTTTCTCCTGTTCCTATATCTAAGCTTTCTGCCATTCTTCCTCTTAAACCTGAAACACGTGTCTTAACCCAGCCTGTTCTTGTCTCTTTCAAATCCCTCCTATCAGATGCAATTAAATAGATTGCATATAATTTAGGGATAAAAAAACAATGGACAATTGAAGTCTCAGACACCCAAAAATCATATATTAACTTTCTGCACTGATCCCTCCAATAAGTCTTTATAATACTATGAAGGGATAGCCACAGAACGAACACAGAACACAGCCTTCACCAAAGATTTTAAGAGTGAAAACAATGAGGTGGAAGCAAAATGAAAAATGCAAACCCACATTTTCTCCAAGTGTCTCTGTACTTCAGGTTAAATGCTTTTCCTATGGACAAAACTAATTTTTTTATTTCCTAACCTGGATAATTTTCAGAGACAGATTTTATGGCCATTTACTGTCTTTTCACCATACATGCATTTTTGTTACAAAAACTTCAATTAAAAAAAAGTGTTGATACTGCAGAAAATATGTCTTAAGAACTGAACCACACTCAGGCAACAAAGGACACCTCCTCATGCAGATTGGTGTTTTCATAGATTGGTTCTTGTCAAACAAGCAGATACCTGTAATTGTTCTTCTGGCTCCATATCTCCATACAGGGGAGAAACAACCAGAGCACTACACACTCATCTTCCTCCATTCTGTAATGTGACATTTTGAAAACTGGTTGAAATCTTCTAGTGAGATAAAGCTTTACAGAAAACTTCCATTAAAGTCCTGCTTAGCAGATTGCAAAAATGCCAAGTACCTCACTGAGGGTAGTAACACCTTGCTTCATAACAGGCTGGTACTGTGAGCCATTTCAGTTGTAGAACTAAGTTAAGAGGCAATTCCTTTTGTTGAAAAATGTCAAGTCAGCTTTCATATTAAAAGATATTCAAATAGACTTCCACACAAACATTGGGTGCAAATGGTTTTGCCTTATTAGTTACAATAATGTGATTATATCTTTTGTCTGAAACTGCTACCATATCTGAAGCACTGCGTTTTTTTGTTTGGTGGGGATTTTTTTGTTGTTTTGTTGTTGTTGTTGTTTTGTTTGTGGGTTTTTTGGGTTTTATTTGTTTGTTTGCTTTTTGGGTTTTGAAGTTGGGTTTTGGGTTTTTTTTTGCTTTTTTGTTTTTTTTTTTAAAATTAATATCCTCTAGAGTAAAAGAATAAAAAATCACCAAGTCTCCCATTAGTTCTGGTGTTTGGATAAAAAGCAGGGGAAATCCGTGACTAAATCTACAACAAGTAATAACATAAAACTGATATGCTGAGGAGTTTTTTGAAACATTGCTAATACAATGATGCTGTGTAAAATGTTACTCAGTGTTACTTACCTCCATTCTGCAATGAAATAATTACTACACAGCTGATTCTATGTTGTCTGAAATTCACTCTGCAAATGGCCTTTCTGCAATGATTTCAGTGAGCCCTAAAAGAAAGAAAAATAAAATCTCAACAGATTAATACCTGTTCTTGTTCTGCCAAGTGTTATCAAAGTCAAAAAGCTGAACAAACACTCTTAATCAAATGAATAAACTAAGACAAATGTAGATTATGATTTATAAGAAATATTGATAGTGACTTGCGTGTCCCTATTTTGTTCTGTTGAGAGTGTGAGTTGCTGAATCTTAATGGAAATCTGGGTTTGTTATAGGTAGAAGAAAATACCTGCATTTAGATCCATGGAGATAGAAAGGTTTCAAACACCAGCTGAAATCACTGAGTTTGAAATGTTAAGTATTCCTTGTCTGGAGTCTAGATTTCCACAAGGTTTTGTTCCTTAAATAATTACTAAACACAGAAACAGATTTATAAATACTATCATTATCAAAATGAGACAAAATAAACATTTTTAATAAACATACTAAAATTATATTTATACAGGAAAAAATAGGAGGTTGCAATCTTTATACTGTACTTGGGTATCTTTTGGCAGTAGATTCTGACTTCTGGCTAGGAAAGAAGGAGTAATCTGGGCAAAGTAAGGAAAAATGATGGGAGGGGGCGGAAATGCAACTTGAAAGGCTAATCAGCACACACTCAAGACGAACCATTCACCTATTGTTGATTTTAGAGACTAAAGTGTTGTCCTAAACTTTTTTTACATATTTCAGCATTGTTAAGGGCAATGATAAAACCAGCAGTGGCCAGTAAATATTTTGAACAAAAATAGTTCCATTATTATCACCACCACATTAGTTTACCAGAACCACTTTTCTGATTACATATTAGTGGCAAAGCTCAAACCAGCCTAAATTTCCTGTATGTAACAAGGTAATATTTAATTAGAAATTCTATTTAATCTGATTCTTTGCCATTGTATTTAAATAATTTAATCCATAATATACCATACTTATCCTTTATATGGATTTGAAGCATTTCAAAGAAGAATTCAATTTAATTGCAACTTCTCTTGGTAGTGTAAAATGCACAAAAGACCTTGACACTGTGTAAGCACTGAGCAGCAATAATGCAGTCATCCCTGTGTTAACAACATTGTTTTTAGCACAAGACATGGCCCCACACTAAGTACCATGAAGAAAATTAACTATACCAGAGAAACCAGCACACAGCTGAAAAGTGTGAAACACATTAACCACTAGAGTGTTCACAGTGGCTTTTCAGTTCTAAAAAGGATTTTTTATTTTTTTTTCTACTGTAAAAAGGCTACACTTTACAGCAGAAGCACTTAAGCCTTAGTGGATCTATTAAATGCCACAGAATACACTTTCTATGCCGAGTGCAGCATGTTTTAGAAGTTGCTCTAATAGATAGTGAGGTTACTTTGGGCATTGCTGTCAACTTGTATTGGAAAGTGCATCTACTGTATGCAGCACAAGAAAAACTGGGTAAGGGAAAACAGGGCAGGTTTTGTGTCAGTAATACATTGCCATGCTTACTTCTGGGGCCAGAGATGACTGAGCAATTTTAAACAGGGTATTTAGTGTTTAGGAGCTACACAAGGAAGATTGGAAATTTCTATTGTACCAAATTCTTCTTGACTTGAAATACAGAACAAACTGTGCCATGACGCACATGTCTATGCATTCTGTTTCACAGATGTTCCAGAAGAAGAAAAAAACAAATCCATCAAACCACAATCTTTACAGTTTTCTGATATTGTAGAAAGAGAGGATCATATCAAATTGTTTATATATTCCTTCTGTTGAAAATTTTATTTGAGTTAGATTGAGTAGGGGACTTGAATCCACCTCAGGGGACAATGAGGTAGTGAAAGATACTCCTGATTTTTGTCATATATAGATTAGAACATAAACAGAATTGTATATTGGGGAAAAAATCAACAAACAAACAAACAAAAAAAAACCAACAAACATAGAGATGGTTAGGGTTTGACATTCCTAGAGTCATACTTTAAAAATTTCATCATAAAATAATTTAGAAACATATAATCCTAATCTCCCCTCAGTCCTAGACATTCTGCTAATTTTTTAGGTCAAAATACAAAAACACCTTTCACACTGGTTTATGTATTTCCTTAGCACCACTGCTTCCCAGGCTGTTCCTCGGGAAATCAGATCCAAGTAAGACAACTGATAACCAAAACCAGAAGAGGAACAGAACTATTAACACTCAGTCATGTCACTGGTTTTAAACCAACTACTCTTGGATTAGGTTTTCCTTTACTGGATGGAGGAGATACTCCACTGATACAAGAGTAAAACTATGACTTGGATTTTTTAAAATAGTCTACCTATATCCATTATTTGGTTATCCAAAGACATAGAAAATAAGGAATAGCTGCCAAATCTGCCTCCTAAATCATACCGACAGAGATGACTAAGGCTATATGTGTGGTCTGGATGGTCTGCACGGGGACAGCAGTGCATTTCTCTAATTTGCTTCCCTATGTGTCCAACCAAGTGTCCTGCCCTCCTCTGTAGTCTCCTTGTCATTGTTTCTTCAGGAAAGCACTTCTCCATGCAAGACTGAAAATGAAGGGTGGCAGAGGGTAGTGGCCACCTCAGAACTTCCCTCTGGTTCCTGAGATGTGCAGATGGTTTCTCCTTCTTCTCCTGCTTAGACTAAGCTGCAGGAATCCCCAGGAGAAGACTGCATATAGGGTTATGAGAGGAATTAATGACTCTTTCATGGTTTCTGATCCCAAAGTGTCAAACAAACAGCACAACTCTGCCTGTAGAGTACACCTGTGGGCAACAGCTCTATAGTAAATTGTCGCAAATGTATCCACTGAGTGATCTCTTTAAAGAAAGATGGTCAGAACATTTACAGCCAACCTTGGAATTTGTATCAAATACTGAAAAAATAGTCACTATTAACAGCATGTGACTTGATTCTCTACCACTTAAAAAAAATATTTATTTTTAACTCTTTTTTTTTTTTTTTTTTTTTTTTTCAAATTTTAAACATGTTAAAAGCCAAGCTTATGGAATGCAAGGTGAGAGGTAAGTTTGACTAAACTCAGTCATGGTTTCTCCTGAGTATAGAAACACTGCCATTATGTCCTTAGTTATGCTATATTGCAAACTAAACTATAACTGTTCCTGGCCAGAATATTCGTGGCTGTGTGAAGGATTTATACTTTTCTTATTCATCACATATTTAGAGATACAAAATGACATGAATTTACTCAGAAAATTATCCTGTATAAACCTGTTATATAGAGAATAAATTATTATTAAGTAAATATATTTGAATTTTAAATAACAATGCAGAAACAATATAATGATCAGAAATAATTGTAATACAGAGAAATTCCTCCATGAAAAATTAGTGATTAATTCTTATTCAACTTGTCCAGTCATCTAAATTTGACAGTGAGATCTCTCAGTGGCATTCAACACATCACCCCTTGCTTTGTAGTGAAATTAAGTATCCACTCAACACTGAAGTGCCTGGCTGTTGTTCTACCATGTTCACTCTTAATGCTTTTAAAATCCATTAGCCCTCATGCATCTTATTCAGATTGGCAATGCTGTTGTACAGAATGAAGAGTTACCACTGAGTCAGCTGGAAGACACAACAAAATAAAAAAGTTACCTGTGAAAACCTGAGATTTTACATGCACTCGTCAGAAATGCCTGCTACAAAATAAGTGTAAAACCACGTAAAAATATAGGAATGACAATACATTTCCTGGGCCGAAATAAAAAACATTTCTGTTAGGGTCCCTCTGAATTACTTCTGTTTTCTCAGAGAATTGAAGTAGATTGATGTCTGGTATAATTGATTAGGTATTAACATTAGCTGAAGATGACATGAGGTGGAAATGATAATGCATATGATTTATTATAGCTGTATACACTGTATAATGCTACACAAACCAAACAATTATTACTGGCTGTATTAGCTCTCTGCATTGAAGCTGATCTCAGGTTTGATATACAGGAATTTATTCATTCTGCAAAATCTCAACCAAACAAACTTACCTATTTTATATAATTTAAACAAGATGTACATGTTTTACTAGAAATTACATCATAGTAGAGAAGAATCTTGTGAATCACCTCTTAAAATATTAGTCTCTTTTATTTTGGAAATGGGCAGAAAATTATCTCAGATCTTAGCAAAGTAAGTGCAAATGTGTTCTGACTTCAGATAAATAAGTAACCATTCCTCCTCAGAAGAATTGGATTCAATAGAATTCTAAAAATGCCACAATAACAACTCTCCAAACCCCTTCAAATCTCTAAGTATAGCTTAATATATATGTTTTATAGGTATGTTTTAAAGTTATTTGGATTTTTAATAGATCTGACTTCAAAATAAACCCAGGTGCTGTACAGGCTGACCTCATGGACACTCAAAATAGACTAGGCTCCATGGCTTACCAAAATCTCTCTAAAAACTCCAAATAAAGGCATAATCTGGACTCTTCTAAATTTTTAAACCTTTGGGGAAGTTCATGTTGGAATTATGACTTCATTATCTTGGCCTGATCTTTAATTTTTAAGGGTTGTCCTAAGAAACAATATGAGAAGCATATATTCTAAGAAACATTTCATTTAAGATATCATCTTCATAAAATGATATTTTTTTTCCATATTGGAGGACTTAAGGTCATGGTTTGTTGTTGATGTGACACACAATATGGCTACCCTATTGCAACTTTGTTTCTTGGCAATAATTTTTAGGAATTCAGAGACTCCAGCAGCGTAAAATTTCTGAGTATGGTTTATAGCTCTAGATCCAAAATTCCACCTCTTTCAGCCATATAAGAATGGATTTTTTATTATTTTTTTTATACCATCTTTTGTGAAAGGATAAAGTGTTCCTGAATAAAAAATAAATAAATAAATTTCTGGTATAGCAAGCAAATTACAGAGATTTGGGCAACAGAATTAAGAAATGGCTCACTAAGGCAGAAGAGAACATGTACATAAAATTGTTAAAGGAGGAAAGTAGAGCAGAACAGCATGAAGTGTGGGCTCTGGGCTGGATCGGGACAATGTGTATACATAAAACCCAGACCTTGTCACAGTTCTTGCTTTAGTGGGAGTATGGTCTGTCCCTATTAGTCCTGACAGTGCCTTGCTGCCACTGCTGTGTACCATGCTTCCAGAAAGTGTGCAGACATAGTACTAACATAGTAACCTTGTACTCATCAGTTGAATTTAAAAGTATTCATGTATGTCTGTTCTCTCTAGAATTAGGAAAAACAAACTTTTTCTTGTGGGCAAGGCTATTGGTGCACATGCTAATGCTATCCATTGAAGTAGCAATATGCCAATACCTAATGCAAGAAAAATTGAATTGGACTAAAAGTTCTATGCAAGAGTGTTACGACCCACTCCACGAAGGTCAGGATAACCCAGGTTCTTGTTAATAAATCCCTTGGGGTGGATTAGAGTGAAATGACACTGAATAATTGGTGTTTGCAAACATATGTAGGGTTTATTTTAGAACAATTTTGTTTCAAATGTAAACAGGTATATTGCCATTTTAGGTGCTATCTTCTGTAGTAATACTGCAATATTAAAACACAACACTTAAGGAAATGTATAAGGGAGAGAAATAGAAAGAAAGGAACGAAAGGTGCTAAGATATATACAGTCACCACACACTGGATCCAGTGATAAAACTCAGTAGTTGCAGCTTCCATGTCTGTTAATTGAAGTTATGGTTGCAGACCTGTGAAAGTGATGGTCTTGACCCACTGGGGTTTGGGTAGCCCCCCGCCCCCCAAAATTCAAAGACTTTATGAGTTATTATACACTTCAAACTCAGATGGGAACACCTCGTACCTTCCCTGAGGCAGGGAATTTTACAATGGATAGTGTCATGAGACATGTCACAGGATTTCTCATGAGTCTTTGACACCTCCTAAGACTCAGCATCCATCATGGTCCAGCATGGTCCAGCATTTGAGATGAATAGCCTAGGCCAGATGCAAAATGCCTTCAAGGTGCCCTGGAGAGGTTTTCGCAGCAGAGTAATCATGTAAGGGTAGACATTGGTATAATAAAGAGGATTATGCCACATCACAGGATTTGCCTCTTATTGTTCTCCTCTTTATCTGCCAATCCAGTTTGCAGCTTCAGGTACACAGACCCTTCTACACCACTTAGCTGATCTGAAGACCCTTTTGAAGTAGGCAGATTCAGGGAGGGGTAAGATTTGCTGGGTGAGCAGCTGTTTCTTTTCAATCTGCTACAGAGGAAAAAGTCTTTTGGTGATCTTAGAATATTTAAGCCATTAACTACTTCAGTCTCTGACAAAGACAAATGAGCAATGAACCAAAAGAATAAAGGTGGGTTTTTTTTATTTATTTGTCTATTTTTGTGTATTTTCTCTTATAATTTATTTATTAAATAAGAAAAAAACCCACAATGTGACTGTAACAAACTTAGTTGTTTAAATGGACAACATTATTTTTATTTTAAGACCTGGTTTTAAAAGTTCATTTCAACAAACACAGAGCTTACCTGACCATCAAGAGAAATCAACAGCTCTTTCAAAACTATTGTATTCCATACTGTTTGTCAGCAATACCCTTGCTAAACAAATTCTGTGTGTTAGGTAGGTTTTAAGGTTTTTTGCATTCTACGTGCACATATGCACTTCATTAAACAACACCCATAAGGGAAAAAGATACAAGTAAAAACTCAGACTGCATGAGAAATCTGCACAAGTAAAAAAAAATCCTAGCTGAAATTATTTCAAATTTTCTACTGATGAAATAATACTAATATCAGTGACAGCAAAAATAATCAAATTAATAATAATTTTATACATTTCAGCCATAGAATCAATCAGTTTCTTCCCTCTCATTTATCACCTTTGCTCCTTACAATCCCTATTCTAGATCTTCATGTGGAAGGGAGAAATTACTGATTGATGGAGCAGTTTATTTGCATGAAAAATTAAGTGGTAGTCAGAGAACAGGTTGACAAAACTTAAAAAGACTGGTAAATTCCTGAGATCAAGTTCAAATTGAGCCAAGAGGTGTTTAATAGAAAGAAGCATTTCTATAATTTCCTTCCTAGTGTAAACATTATTTATTTATTTTAAAAGGTGAATATCAAGATTTAGCACATTTTTTCTGAATAAATCATTTTTGTTGGGAGAAAGACTATTCCCCCGACTCCAACTGTTTCATCAATATAAGATAGTGATCTATTATACCAACAACCATAGTGAGTAATATGAGTTTGAGTAGCAAAGTTATAAAGTACTTCCTTATAGTAGAAGCTATACCTCTGGATGGTTTAAGACTCTTCGTTGATAGACGAAGACAGAGAAAGACAGATAAAACACTTCAGTTAACAAAGACTGCACTTGTCTAACTCTACTTATAATAAAGGTCACCCTTAGTACACAGGTATCAAGAGAGTATGCAGCTAAGCTGTATTTCATTCTCCTGCTGCCTTAACTGGATTGGGAATTGCTGAACATGAACAAAAGTGAATGCTCAGTTCACTGTTCCTTGAACATGCTCTTCCTAAGGCAAATTTGGCACTATCCACTAAATTTATGATTTGTGAAAGTATTCTTATTACTTCCTATATAGCTAAGCATAAGCAAAGTTTCCTGTGAAGCTGCATGCTGAGGGAGAGTTTTGGAAAATTCCAGAAAAAAAACCCTAAGTGTAGAGAATCAAAGTTATGTCATCTCAAACTCCAACTTTCCATCCAACATAAGACACTTGTATCAATTTAAGTATACTGCTAACTGGCTCTTTCTTGCAATAGCTGTACAAATCTCCTGCAACTAAAATCCTTCTATATACGAAGATGCTTTCATAGCATTTTTTGTGATTGATAGATTTTTCTGAGTCACCTTTTTTTGCCTTAACTTAGAGCCTTTTCACTGAGCATCTGTTAGGTAAAATGAAGCCTATAATAAACATTTATGTCCCTCTTTATGCTGATTGTTGTTTACACCTATATGGCAAGGCTGTAGGAATATATTGAATATTTATGTAGCAAGAAATTGCACCTCAAGCCTATTAAACACAGAGTGGAGCAGCTGGGATTCTTTAAATGCATTCAGGCCACTAGCTGCATCCATTATTTATCTACGTTACTAGCTTCACTTGCAAAGATTCACTCTTTCTCCTCTAACACCTGATGACAGCTGAATGGGAGGACATCCTTTTTAACCCCATCAACATCCCCATTCATTTTGAATTACATTCTGGTTTACATTCGCATTATGAAGAAGTAGCAATTTGAGAAAGTCAAAGTCACTACCTGATTTTTAACAGAATTAACAGAATTTAACAGAACATGCTTTTTAACAGATATTACTGGGCTTACTGGCTACTCCTGATAATTATCTAGGTTACAAAAGTACCAGTCGGGGCAATTTTGTTAAGTAGTCTGTTGTGTACTTAAGTGATTCTGACCATTGTATGAGGTAGACCATGTTCCAAGAAAGTCAGTTGTAAGGACTTGATGTTGTTATACCAACTTCAGCAGTGTGTACACTGGGGTTGTCTGTGTAACATTCTGCACTGATGTCTTAGTTTTGTGTTCCTGGCAGCACAAGGTGAGCTACTGGCAGATACCAGTGACATTGTTGTTTCTTGCAGAGATCCCAAAATCCTTTACAGACATCCACTAAATGTTTCAAGTTCCAGCCATATACTTCAATATGCTAAACTTACTTTAAGTGACCTTAAATGAAATCCTGATGAAAACATATTCAGTTCTTTGGGTTGAGTAAGATAAAAACAAAGGAAAGTGCACTACAATTTTGAACATATATAGAAATCTTTTCTTACTCTCTGAGGCAAGGAGATACAACAGCATCCACTTCACAAAAAAAAAAAAAAAAAAAGGAAAAAAGGCTGAGCAGTTTAGCAGGGGTTATGAAATATGTCAGTGACAGAAGCAGGAAAAGAGACCAGGCTCAGAAGCACATCCTATTGTTCTCCTTTGTCCATAAGCTCATTCTTCGGTAAAGAGACTTCATACTGTCCCATGCTTACTAGGCATGAATCATATTGTCAGTACTGCCTAGAACAACAGATGTTTCTACTTGGATATTATTTTCTTTGTCTTGCTTTTTGTTCTTATAAAATCAATATTATAGATGTTTCTTTTTCTTTTGCATGTTCTCATACTTATGAAAAAAATATGCTGCATAATATGATTAGACTATCCATTGTTATGTGGAACCTCTCCAGAAAAAAAAGGCAGGAGGCCTTGTTACCCAGCATATGGAGAAGGATGAGGTTCTTTGCCTTGGTCTTCACCAGCAAATGTTTCAGCAACAAGTCATAGAAATCAAAAGCAGGGACTGGGAGAATGAAAAACCACTCACTGTAGGAGAGAATCAGGTTCAAGACTGTCTGAAGAACCTGAAGGTGCACAGATCCTCGGAGCCTGATGAGATGGGTCCAAGGGTCCTGAGAAAACCAGCAGAGGAAGTGGCTAAGCCACAATCTGGGATATTTGAGCAGTCGTAGCAGTCTGGTGGAGTTTCCACTGACGGAAAAGGGGAAACATAACTCCCATTTTTGAAAAGGAATAAATAAGAAGACACAGGGAACTACAGGCCAGTCAGTCTCACCTCTGTGCCCTAGAAGATCATGGGGGCTGAACCTTCTGAAAACTATGCTAAGGCACAGGGAAAATAAGGAGGTGATTGGTGGCAACCAACACGGTTTCACCAAGGGAAAATTTAGCATGACAAACATGGTGATCTTCTTTGATGTTATCTAACTGGATTTGTGCAAGGCATTCAAAGCTGTCTCACACAAAGTCCAGGTTCCTAAATTGATGAGACATAGATTTGATGGGTGAACCACTTGATGGTAAGGAATTGTCTGAATAGCCACATGCAAAAATTGCAGTCAACCTCTTGATGTTGAAATGAAGACCAGTGATGAGTGGCAATCCTCAGGGTCTGGTATTTGGACCATCACTGTTTAACATCTTTGTTGGGAAATGGTCAGTGGGATTAAGTGCACCCTCACTCAGCAAGTTTGCTGATGACGCCAAACATGTGTGGTGTGGTTGACATGCCAGAGGGCAGGGATGTCATTCAGAGGGACGGTGGGCTCGTGCAAATTTCGCAAAGTTCAACAAGGCCAAGTGCAAGGTCCTGTATCTAGGTTGGGGCAGTCCCAAGCACAAATACAGTTGGGAAGTGAATAGATTGAGAGCAGCCCTGACAAGAAAAACTTCTGTGTGTTGGTTGATAACAAATTCAACATGACCTAACAAAGTATGCTTCCAGTCCAGAGACCAAACTCTATCCTGGACTGCATTAAAAGAAGCTTGGCCAGCAGGTCAAAGGAGGTGATTCTGCCACCCCCTACTCTACCTCAATCCCATAACACTCCAGTTGGAGTACTGCATCCAGCTCTGGGGCCTCAAACATAGAAAGAATATGAACCTGTTGGAGAGAGTCCAGAGGAGAGACATGAAGAGGATCAAAGGGCTGAAGCACCTCTCCTGTGAGGAAAAATTGAGTGATTTGGGATTGTACATCCTTGGCAGACCCCAGAAAAGTACTTAAAAGGGGTTAAAAGAAAGTTGGACAGTGGCATTTTACAATGTAGTGATGGAACAAGGAGTGATGACTTTAAACTGAAGGAGAGTAAACATAAGACTACAAGATTCAGGATTAAGAATAAAATGATATAGCACTTTGAGTACTGAGAAAGTGTGTAAGAGAAAAGAACTGCTGTACCAAATGTGCATAAATGCATGAATATAAAGTGTTGGACTTCTTTTTCAGAAGGTGTAAAACAGCTTATTGTTCATTTTCATCAGCACTGAGGTATTTGTATTGATCTTGGAGACTGTCTGCTATGTTTTTAGAGCTTTCAATATTGCACATGATTAAGGGAAGTCACCGATGTTGCAAACAGAACCTACCTCCTCCAAGCAGATGCAATGTCAGCTTCCTTCATTTCCTTTTGTGGCTTTGAATAATGTATCTCCAGACTTCACCAGGAAATCTCGCAAGGGTTGTTAGGTCATTACAATCAAATAGGAAAGAATGCCCAGTACAGAATGCCTTATATTGTTTTCTAATAAAATAAAAGGATTACGGCACAGATAAACACCTCTAAATTGAAATACACACTGCAATAAATAAAGAGTTACAGACGTATATATTTCTGGAATCTCTGTCAGAACAATGAGAACAACAGGAAACCATGAATTTATATCCCTGTATCTTTTCCAGGCTAAAAGAGCATTCACAGTTTCAGTTACTTTTTGAGATCTAGTTTTGAGAGTTTCAAGCCTTTAACTTATTTTTAACTGTTTTCCAGTCTGTTACTCACTTGTACATATGCTTGTTACCTTTCAACGCAATAACTTGGTGAAAAATATATTAATGTTATTATACCAGAATGCTTATTGGTCACAATGGAATAGAAGTGATATATTTGCTGTATCCTAGAGTAGCTTATCAAATGTGTATTTTATCATTACTAATAAAGGCAGTAGGCCTTGTACTTACCTGCCAGTGTAAGATCTCAGGATTTGTCTGAGCTTGCTTTGACCTGAAACATTTAACTTTTTAACTTTTGCAAATATATGTAGGCAGTGCATAATGAACAATAGCCTTTGAAGTTAAGTCGGGATACTGACAACTTACATGGCATCCCACCTGCTCAATGGTCCAGGAACACTGGTACTGTCAACCTAAGAATCCAGAGGGATTTTAGAAAAGACATAGGTATTGACAAGTTTTCTTTCACAATTGTTTTTAAAACACTATTATTAGGGAAGTTTTTTCTGTATTAATTTGGACTATTATTGTATGTAGATTAGTAATAGCTGCTTATTGGTTTTAATTAGATTATTAGGATTTTAATCAGGATCAGAAATTATTGGCTCTACATATAAGGTGCACTGCATTTTTGCTTATAATTATATTCTGGCTGTAACATTGGAGGCATATATACTAGGAGACTTGCAATTATTATTTGCATCCAGTGGAATGTGTGTGCACCAGAACAGCCCAAGAGCATATGGTAGTCTTCTAAGAAATAGCGTGTCCTAAGTGGCATGCATGCTCAAAAGGAATGTTTCAACAGAGCAATGTTTTTCATTAGCAGCTTTCAATTGTCCTTAATCAAACAAATTAATAGGGAAGGTTAGACTGATAATATTTTTTCTGGAAGAAAGGAGAGAGGTCACAATTATTTGAAAACCATCTTTTTACTGCATCAAGATATAATTTCTTGTGTTATAAGGTATACTAACTTCTCAAGCTGTTTACCTTAGATTTCAGAGAAAATTGAATGATGACAATCATTGGCTTTCAGGTTCTTCTCTTTATACGTGAAAACTTAAAAGTGCCTATGGAGAAAACTAAAGGAGGTTATGTTCTGCTTAGGCATATGCAAAAAGATCTGAAAATATACTTTTTTCCTTGCGGAGCCCAGGTCTGTGTTCGCCAAAGCCTCTGAATCTAGTCTTGAACACAAACTCAGTCCACAAAACCCTGCCCTGAAACCACACAGACAAACCTAGATTCTCCATCTATCTATCTATCTATCTATCTATGCCCTTTAGAAGTACAGAAAGGATCTCTCCCAAGTGCTTTTGCTGCAGTAATAGGATGCTGGTTGCAGAGCTCTGACCTAAGAAGTACTCTATGAGACTTTCTTTCTGTGAGTATTCAGAAAAAAATTACCATAGAAGTTATGTTATTATTTTTGTTCTCTATCCATGTTTTGATATTGCCCAGAACTCAATTAAAATCAGGCCCCATTATACTGAGCACAATCAAAACCATATATCAGTGGAAATTTTATGCCATATGAATGAAAAGGTCTTTAATTGTGCTTTTCAGTGCTGCATATACAGTCTTGCAATAATTTCTACTGAGATTATTTTTATTCATAAGTGGTCAAGCCAGTAACATTTCTAAAAAGGTTTTATTATGGAAGAATAAATGTCATTCTTTTGCTTACAAAAAAACAGCAGAGAAAACCAGGTCAGGCAGTGCCAGTTCTGAGAATTGTCTTTCTAACATGACTACTTTGATTCTCTGTCATCAAAAAACCCCAGCTTTAATTATCTGTAATCAGAGCTGTTCAAAATGTTTGTAATAAAGTCTTAAGATCCTCTGGACCTGGGAATATTTTAGTACTTTAGAAAAATCAGGCATGCACTCTGTGCTGGTGACTTTGTAAACATGATGATGCAAATGCTGCAGTATCCTAATAGGCTTATATAGAATTTGCATTACCTCATTTACATTTTTTTTCATTTTTAATTTATTTTCTGACATATGCTGATCCTTCTTGATAAATCTGCTCAATCTCTCTGTTAAATCTCTTCGTTTTCTACCTTCATACACATCCTGATTATCCCTCCAACTTTACGCCTTTGTCTCTCAGGCTTCCTCCATCTTTTAAATTCTATCTCTCTTCCTCACACCAGAGAAATGCCTGAAGTTCAACAAGGACAAATGCAGGGTCTTGCCCCTGGGGAAGAATAATCCCAGGCACCAGCACAGGCTGGAAAGCAGCTCTGCAGGGAAGGCCTTGAGGGTCCTGGAGGACAGCAAGCTGTTCATGAGCCAGCAGGGTACCCTTCCTTATGTCCAAGAAGACCAACGGTATCCTGGGGTAAATTAAGAAAAACATTATCAGCAGGTCATGGAAGGTGATCCTGACCTTCTATTCAGCTCTAGTGAGGCCTCATCTGGAGTGCTGTCCAGTTCCGGGCTCCTCAGTACGAGAGAGACATGGAACTCCTGGAGTAGGTCCAGTGGAAGGCAAGAAAGATGATTAAGGGACAGGAGCAGCTGTCTTAGGCTGAGGGAGAAAATCTAGGCTGAGTGAGCTGAGCCTCTTCAGTCTCAAGAAGAGACAACAGAAGGGATGTCATCAATATCTATAAATATCTTAAAGAAGGTTGTCAAAAGGAGAGCCAGGCTCATAGGTGCCAAGAAATAGGCTGAGAGACAATGGGCAGAAACTGATGGATAAGAAATTCCTCCTGAACATGAAGAACTTTTTTACTGTGCAGGTGACCACACACTGGAAGATACACAAGAACTGTCTGAATGCAATCCTGTGCAAGGTACTCTAGGATGATGCTCCTTGAGCGGGGAGATTGGACCATCTGACTCACTGTAATCCTTTACAACCTTACCCACTCTGTGATTTTGTGATTCTGTGATTCCTCATATGAACAGAAGAATACTTCACTCACTCCAACTTCCCTTTCCTTCTTGATTTGCTTTTCTTCATATCTTTGGTTATTGAAGATGTGATAAAAAACAGAGTGAAGATCTTATTTGATAAAGATTTTAAAACAAGGGTTGCTGTACTGTAGCACTTTTTTTCAAGAGATAAGAATAAACTTTTGAAATGCTAAAATATAGAAAGGTGCAATAGATAAGAAGGAACCACTATAATCAGACAAGTCTTTCACATGTTTTCCATGTTTGTATGCATCTGGAGGACATCTATCTCTTGGGAATTCTAGTTGGATATTATTGTAAATGAAACACAAAATTCATATCAGCCAACAAATAGGAGTATCTTAGAAAATCTCTCTTTTCCTCTTTATGGTTACAGTAAATGAGAAAAAACTTCCTTTCTAAAGCAAAAAGAAAAGGAGAAGGAAGAAAACTAAGTAAAAACATACCTCTTACGCTTAAGGAATAAAGGCTGTATTCATCAAATGGTAGATTCACTGTAGATTCCTAAACTAATTACATTTTTTTTTAGCTTTCAGCTGGTAGAGAAAGAAAGGCATTAAAAATGCATGGATTAGGGAGCTCTTTGTGTGCTATTCTAACCAACATCAGTTCAAAATCCATATCTTTTTTTGCACTGGGAGGAATCATACACTCCTCCCATTCTCTCAGAAACTCAAATATTTCCAATGTAGCTCATTCTTATTTTCATTCTTTGGATTCCCACTTTTAGCTCTCTAAAATTAGTTATGTGCTGCGTGATTTCTGCATCAACTATTAACAATGCTCATTATTAAATCCATCTCCCAAATTATATTTAATGGAATCTTACAGCAATAGTTCCAGCTGTCACCAGGGTGCCCATTCATTACATATTTCACATACAGAGAGAATTTTTTTTAGTCATCACAATTTTTCTCTATCATTTCAATTTGAATAAGGGCTGGGCAAGTGAGCAGGATAAAAAATTAAATCCAGATGATCCTATTGATTAAAAGGATCTGACCACCACCACCCCCCCCCCCACAACTAAGCTTCATTCATTATCCTGGCTTCCACACCAGAAAGCAGAAATTTGAAAGTTTTAATTATATTACTTCATTGCATGAAGCATCAATCTTTTTTATGATGTCTATATCATTACAGACTTATTAATGGCATACAGTCTTTACTGTAGCAGGTACTGTGTCGTGAGCTTATATATGATGATGCAATTTGTAGGTAAATACAATCCTAGTTTAAGGATTGCTAAAACTGTAGAGTGATGTCTGCAATACTAATCCAAAGGAAGAGGAAAATCAGTTAAGGAGTCTGCTTTAGGATTTAGGTCTCTTGCTAACCAGTTTTCAGAATAACCCACAAATTCCACTGATTTCATCTACAAAATAGAGGCACCCAGAATACCAACCAGTAACTTCCAGTGGATTTTCTGCATTACACAAATGTGTTAGACAATGTTTGTTGCAAGGCTTTACAGAAAACGCATTCCAGTTTTTCACTTGACACAAGGAGAAAGAAGATTGAATACATAACTAAAATGCACACTCACAACTGAGAAAATTGTAGGGGAAGGAAAAAAAGCCAAAACACTTCAGTATCTCTTTTTACTTTAAATGTTTCTTAATTATGTAATATATACATTTGCCATTAATTATAGGGGTAAGGAACATTGCTAAATGCCTTTGAAGGCAACAGTACAGCTAAATTCAGGATTCCATATATAGTTTCATTTTCTACCATCTTGAAGGGTATTCAGAGCAAACTAGGTTTTTTTCTATTATTCTACTTATTAGATGTTTAAGATATGACTGGCTCTTAGGAAGTTTTAGATCTTGTTGTTGAAATGTCAAATGGTCCTCAAACATGTTTTTGTCTTTGAACACAGACTTTCCCATATTTATTTTTGGGGTACACTGACTCCAGCACTTTCAATACCATTAACATAATGTTATGTCAGATGATTATATGTTCATTAATTTCAGAAAACTGTGCAATTGGCCATGCAAAACATGGTTTTGTGGAATATTTTATATTGAATATGAAAAAAAGAAAGACATGCATGGAAGACCAATTAGGGGCATGTAACTCTTAGAAACAAATATAAAATAATATAAATATAACATATTTATAGCCTTTAAGGGAAATGCATGTGATTTTGCCAGCTGAGAAGACACAGAAAATGGTGTTTAAGCACAGATTATGATTCTTCAATAATCCATGAACATATGAAAGCAGCCTAAAATTAGTTATTCTGCATCTACCTCAAATCTTGTTTTTCCAATGTGCATTAATTCCTCCAGTGGATTTCACTGTTTGTTGTCTATCACTCAGGAGAGCAGGACTGTTACACAGAAAGTTCAGAAGGTAAGTATCTTTACAACTTCAACCTTCAAATATGCAAGTAGGCAAATAACTATGCTTGAATACTGTTGAGCAAATCACCAGATTAACTCAATTAACAATTCGTATTTCAGACTATCTAAAGACATACGCTCTTAAAATAAACTGAGCAGTCCTTTGAACTACCAGTATATTGACCATCCAATTTGTGGCAACTACAGAACCTAGATTAAAATCATCAAAGTCTTAAGGTAAGAAAATCAAGTCAGAGGCACATGGGACAGCAATAGTTCTTTTGAGGGCTTGATTTTTTTTTCTAGCCTGACAAATAGCCCAACTAATTATATACTCATTTACTCAACAGGACAAACTATTTATTCCTTATTAAACCTTAGTTCTTGTAGTGAATAAAGAATGACAAATATTAGGTTAATAAATTATTTAAACTCAGGCGTTGTGTTTACATAAAGAAATTTTAGTGCTGACATCATGTGAAGATGTCAAGAAAAATGTAAGCCATTTGTTTCCCTCCTAGCTTTCTTCCAAAAACTTATGCTGTCATTTTAAGGCAGAAATGAAAAAAAAACAAATATATATATATATATATTAAAAAAAATATGTATATACATATAATGCTTGGTTAATTTATTTTTTTTTTTAAATCTTTGTTTAGAATCTGGAATTTTAAGAATTCTTGTGAAATTTCATTTTTCCCTGAATGAATATCAATTATTTATCAGATGGCCCAAGAAAAGGGCCTTGATAATCAAACTACAATTCTCCCAGTAAGAAACATACTTCAACAGGAATTGACCAAGTAACAGAAAATAGAAAATTTAACTAGATCTATGAATACCCTACTGTAAGAAGGTTTAAAGGGAATGAAGTTCTCTTCTACTTTTAGGGAGGAGATGCCTGCTCTATCTGCTTTGTGAGACTTACCACACCTGCAGTTCCATACCCTGCAGTCCTCTTCAGTAGCGATTTGTGCATGTCTTGCCTGTGAGAATGACAGATGACTACTGATGAAACAAGCAGGAAAGCCTTGAAACATATGCTGTGCGGTAAAGGTATCTCTCTGGCCAGATGTGAATTCCTGTTTGACTGTCAAACTTAAATTCAGTGAGACAGGTTGAATACCTCTGTGCCCAAAAGCATCAGCTCTGTCATCAGAAGCAGGGGTATTGGCTAACAGCGCATTTTGATCTGACTTTCGGTCTGGAGAGCCAGAACTTGGCACAGGCTGAGCCAAAGAGAGAGGAATTCATATTGAGCCCAACTGAATGGCTATCAAGGGAGAGATATTTCCAGGCTTAGCTGTAGAGTAACTCCCAGTATAACAGGTCTTACTGGACACTAGTTCAGAGAAGCAAAAACCAAATTTCATAGATAGATCCAGGTAACATGGTGGTTGTCAAGCTGACATGATCCAATTTCTATGACCATTACAGCATGATTTTTGTAACTAACACTTAATACCTGGGGTAGCCAAAAACTTTGTGACTGATCCTAAGAGACAACTAACATCCTCAAGCTCTCATTCTATTTTGCTTTTTTTATGGTATGAAAATATGTTCATTATCTCACTCCATTAAATCCTGTCCTCCTCTTTCCTCCTTTCTTTATCATCTTCTCCTGAATAACAGGGATATATATGGCCAAGGCTTTCTTAATGGCTATGTGTGAGGAAAAAAACAAAAACAAAAACAAAAACAAAAACAAACAAACAACAAAAACAAACAAACAGATCTTAAGAGAGTTTCACTGCAGCCATTTTGGCACCTCACAGAAAAGTTTATTGTTTATCAAATCTTACGTGGAAACCAGATGAAATAGCACATAATATTTACATTCTAGAACTTGTGCTTCTCCTCCCAAAAGAAAATTTAATAATCTTCTATTACCTTTTCCTCTTTGAATATTTTACTTGTAGGAAATCAACATTAAAATGAGGAGCAAAATTTCCAGGAAAGTAGAATGATATATATGTGAGCATGCATGTGTGTTTTTAACATCAAGTCCATCAATTAAATCAATTTGAAAAATAAAGAGTTACTGATTCCTTGAACAAACCACAGGACAGTTAAACTCTGTAGTATACAAAAGTTAAATTTTAAGTTACTATATCATATATAGAAAGTCCTAAATCTCATTTCTTTAAAGAAAAATTATGGAGTTTCAATGGTTACTGGTTATGGACCCACTACAGTGGGTTTCTCTCTCACCCTACCCTCTAGCATACAGTTATTTATAAATCACCACCTACAGACATAACCAGGAAATAACCAACCCTTTGCATGAAACATGCCTGGGAATTTAGATGGAGAGTCTGGAGAGAGAGGGATTTGCCAGAGCTACTTCTGCAGACTTGCTGGGCTGGCAGAGCTCTGGAGGGACAAGTAGTACAGCCAGATGTATTATATCCAGCACTGACAGATATGTGTGGGGTCTGAAACACAGGAAAAGTCTGTACTGCAACTGGAACCTAGGGTGATCTTGAGCAGAGAAAATTGCTTGCTAATGTCACCATTTATCTGCTTCAGAAACATCAAATTGACACATTTCATGCAATAAACAGGAAATGCTTCAAGCACATCCATTGAACTTGGTGTATGGTCAGGTTCACTGGCCTGAGCTTCAGGAGAAGTCAAAGTTCTTTGAAAGCTGAGAGAATATCTTTGCTTTCTTTATGTTTCTTCTGCCAAGAGCCAGCAAAAGCTCATCTAAAAAGAACCAGCCAAAATGTCATTCTCTGTGTGACTAAAAGAGGTGAGGAAATTTGTACTTTGAATACTAATAATTTACAAACTCTATTCCTAATTGAGAGCTTCATTCCTTCCCGAGATGGATTTTGTTTTGCTCATTAAGCACCAAAGGACCCTGCATCTTTATATTAGGAGAGATCAGAAGTGAGATCAGTAAAGACAAAGGGTAAATAAGGTGTATATATATTTTCTGTCAAAGAGCTTTTAAAGTCATTCAAACATTTCCTGCTTAGTCTGTCTCCTGATGAATCTGACACAATGTTATTCCCTATGCATTAGCAGTGCTGTTGATTAAAGCAACAGGATTATTGATAACAATGTTTAACATCAGCAGGATTTGCAAAATCCAGAATTCCAGTTAGATAAGCTTCCTAGCCAAGTCAATCAGACTTGCAGAACCAAATTTGTATCAGATGTTTTCAATATGGTTTCTCACAGGTGGCTTTTTCTCAGATATAAGATAGCAGTGCCAAATTTTTATTTGCTCTGAAATTATTAGTTCCAGGTTAATTCAACTCCTGAAACTCCTGGTCTTTCCGCTGTTAAACAACGATAGAAAAGGTCATGCCAGGTGTAACTGTATTTTCTTTGGTGGATGTATATCTTGGATAAGCCTTGACTTACAGTTTAACCAAGACCAACATTCTTCTTTTGCACAGCAGTAGCTGTAATAAATTAAATTCATGCTGTATTCAGTCTTGTTCAAAAGTTTACAGAAGGAATATTATCTGTCTTATAAAATCTAGCAATGATTAAAATCAGGGATTACACGGAATGACATTACACTTAAAGAGGGAGTCAAAAGAAATGATAGGTCAGATGCCTTAAGTATATCTTTAATTCATAAACATAATTCTATATTTGGCTTCTTTGTGCAAAATGTCTACTCAAGGCACCTTTTTGTCCCAGTCATGAAATCTATCTGTAAAATCAATTACCTCATCACCTCATGGGATATGGCTGAAGGTCTATCATTCATTGACCTCAATATATTTTAGGGATCTGATAAAACAACTGAAGATTGATCTGTCAGGAGGGGGTTGCCAGATAAAGTCATCTTATTCCTACCATGTCAATAGAAAGGTTAGTCTACTTTGATACTTCCATGAACTGAATTGGGTAGTCTCAGTTTGCATCTGCTGTGGTTTAGTCTTCTGTGGTAGGATGAAGTTCAAGACTAAAACAGATATTTGCATGTCTGAATGCACAATTTTCCATGTACTGTAAGTATCTTGGATCTCATTGTCAAAGGGCACCTACTCAATACAGTCAATGGAGCCTAAACAGCAATGATATTGCCCTGAAGATAGTCATTGAATCTCTGACATGCTTACAGATGTCATTGAATTACTGACTAAATCATGCTCACAGATACACATACACTTCTCCTTTGGATTTGTTGGTTTGTCCGATGCTTGTGTGCCCAATATGACATCAAACAAGCAAAAAATTAATTAATTAATGCACCCCAGGATAACATTGGTCTTCTTGGCCACAAGAGCACACTGCTGGCTCATGGACAGTTCATTGTAAAAAAAATTTGCTTATAACAAAAACGTCCCTGAATTTTCAACACTCTTTATAGCACAAATCCAAAACTAACCTGTGCTAGCTACTGTGGAAAAAAATTATCCAAGTCAAAACCAGCACAGGCAGAGTAAGTGATAACTTTCTCTGAGAAAATCAATAGTCAATAGGGAAAGAACACAGTAGATCTAATATTGGAATGTCAAAAGAAAGTGTTATTTAATACTTCTATGTAAGTCAAGACTATACAAATTCTCTAGAAAGAACTGTGAAAATAAATTCTGATAAATTATGTTTTCACCTCTGTGTCATTCAGTTTTTCATATATACGTATGTATAGATTATGATTTACCTAAATTTATTTATTTGAAACCATATATCTTATAATGTCATTAGATCATTATTATGTAGATTTCATTTTTGACTACCTTCCAAGTATTCAAAAATTATAAAAACAAGTGTGCTTACACTTTTTACCTGCTCAGCTGTGCACATCTATCTCTGAACTATATGGAAACAAACTCAATGTTTGGTTTGGCAGTTCTGTTCTAATGCATGCAATATGCATTATTTAAATGAATTTGAATAATAGTGACTTCTCAGAAGATGCAAACACACCAAGAAGCACATCAGTCTCAAAGGAAAATTAATTTCACTTTGGAAAAACGTTTTATTTACTTTTTAAGAGTATCAACGTATTTTAACATACTTTTCTCAGTATTGCTATACTTATGTGATGAGTTGTCAGTGACATTAAAGACACTGTCTTTTTTACGTCTGTGTGTTTAAAGGATCCAAGGGTTGTCTAATCAAATTGCAGTTTGAGAGACTATACATTCTTTAATTTTCCACTGTTGTTGCAAGGTATTTTTGTACGGCTCCAGTTCTTACTTGCTAAATATCTTCACTGTTGACAAAAATTATTTCCAAACTGCTTTGAAATATTTCACAAGCGAATAGATATAAACACAATGTGTTGTTTTTACTAAACCTGGGATAATGTCTTCCTCACCACATGATGCCTAAAAATAATCAGTCAAAAAACCCCAAACACAATAAGAAGTTAATTTTAAAATCAGTTAGTTCTAAATCAGTCTTTAGTCTTTAAAAGAACATACAATAAAATAACTCCTAATTTTACACGTTAGTTATTCTTTTGTCATGAACTTCTTCACAATGACAAAACTCAAAGCAGACATATCAAGAACGGGGGGGTAATAAAATAAATGTAGTAAAATAAAGTGTAGTAGAATAAATGTAACAGTGAATGAAATGGCAAAACAGCAACTAGCCTCACTAAATTCAAACTCAATTCTACAACTATCTGTATCTTGTTTAAGGCAGATCAAACTTTTGTCTAGGATTTTGACAACAGTAAATTAGAAAAGGTTCCCGTCTAATAGGATGCCTACTTTGTAAACTAGATATCAAAAACTTCACTGCTTGTAAAATAAATAAATCCCACTGTTTTCAAGACACTTTGCAGTAGCTCTGGATTTATAAGGATCATTTATTTGACTGTAGATTACTGTTCCTTCTTATTGTACATTCTAATAAGATCTGCATTATTTAATGAATTAATATTTACTCATTTCTATCAAAGTGAAGAGGAAGAAGTGATGGTGGGATGGCTGGCAGGTATATAGACACAAAATTTGCCAATCTTTTTGACAATAGAAATACAGTATGTATGTCACATTCATTTGGATGCTGCTGAGCTATGTTTTTTACTACCTTTGCTGTCTTTTAAATATGAGTCTTGAGAATGGCCCTGTATTTTCTCCCCTTAGGTGTGTACCTGTGATCAATATAATGTGATTCACAATGGAAGCCCAGGAAAAAACTTTCCCTCTGATATCAAATGCAAGCTTTCTGAGCTATTGTTGCAAGAAGTCTGCTGTGCTGGAGTCATCCTCTTCCAAGCAACCTATATTCTGGTAATATCCTGAAAGGGCTGCTAGATTACACACCAACTGTACAGATAATTTCTATAAGCAGCTTGTTTGCAGACTACCAATCTGTCCACCAGGCCTACGAGGCACAAGATCCAGGGCCCAGAAGCAGCCTGATTTCAGGGCAGTTTGCTTCAAAACAGACATAGGATCTGTTCTGGTTCTGTTTATGAAGGTCTGAAACACAAGAGCCATGTGAAAGAGGAAAACAAAAAAGGATAGTGAAAAATATCAGGGCAAAATTAATTTCTTTGTATTACCAAATGCAGTTTTGGCTGCTTTCATTATTATTCAAATGTGCTCACATAAGATCTTTGTATTTCTTAAAATATGAAAGGACAAACATTCCCCATTAAAATATCACACGTGAGAAGACCTCGAAGGCTGTAATAGAACATTAGGGAATGAGTTGGAAGAGCATGAAAACCAGCTCATGAAAGAATGCAATTTCTTTTTTTTAAGTTGATTTAAACTTTCTCTCATAGAGCTTACAGTTAGGATATTTTCTGGAAAACTCTACTATTGTCCACAAATCATCATATAAGTTTAGTAAGTTCCAGTCAAGCCAAGTCACACATTGCATGTGCCCACTTGTAACTGCAGTGTGCTACTTACATGATGTGGAGATGAATACAATTCCCTGTCTTAAGGATGCTCACTGACGTGCCCCAATCTTACATGGGGAGAGTCTGGACTAAGGTCTGTAACACTGCACAATTGTTCTTTTTTTTTTCTCAAGAACCCTAAAGTCAGTCTAGGATTATGATATAGTGCACCTTTTCTTTGTGAAATGGTGAAGAAATTAAAAGTATCGAAGAGGAACAAGAAAATTCATTCTTATTCTCAATATATTTTGGACCAAAAACTCATCCTTTGTTGAGATGTTCATAACACACAGCTGTGATGCTGACTATGTCTGTGCATATGCAAACACACATGTAAGAACTAAGCTGTTCCACTTTGCTGTCTTCTTCATCTTCTTCATACAGATGGCTATGCATTGCTGTGATCACTTCTGTGATAAGACACATCCCAACCTGTTACTCAGATTCTGGCCAGCTACAAGGTTCACCTGTGTGTTTGACTTACTGAAGAATGACTAAGGATGAAGTACCAAAGCAGCAGCTCCAATCACAACTGGATTGAGTGGCTGCTTCTGCCACGCTGTCCTGTGCTGAAGGACTGTGGAAAAGTCAACAATGATTTAAAAAGATAGAAGGGAGCTGTGTAAAGAAAGAGAAATATTGCAGGAGCTGACTACTCATGCTTGGAGGCAGCTGGGCTTACTGTAAATGCACATGATGAATACACTTTTTCCACTAGGGATGGACTAATCTAAGATTCTATGGCAGTTGCTTTATTCTCTCTCTGTCCATTCTGAAGGATAGTGTTGCAATGCCCTGGCAATGTGTTATAAGGTTTGTGGATGGGATGGGAGGTCAGAACAGTACACACAGTTTTCTTTCAGCTGGAAAAGTTTATGCATTTCTGCGTACCAATGCAAGGTCACTAATGTATTCTCCAACAGGGGAAATATGAAGGGAAACTTATCACAAGAACTCTGCATCTCTCCTGTCCTTATGAGCTAGTGAAGTATCCTTTGTTTTAAAGAGGAAATACATTCAAACATGTATAATGTGGAGATACTTTGACAAAGAGATTTCATGCTTTTTTGTAAAAATTACCTACCCATTTTTGCAGGAGACAGGAATAACAGTATAAGCTTGGGGTTCAACTGCATTCCTTTTAAATAAAAAATAATTTTAAAAAATGTATCAGAGCATCCAATTTCTCAACAGCAAAATTTCTTTCAAAAGCCAATAGAGTAAGAAAACCAAGTGCTGTGGTTCTGTGAAGAGAACATAAACTTTCTGCTTAGCTGATGACACTGGCTTCCCTTGCACTTGTCCTCATCCAAATCTTTGAATACTTATTTCAGAGGTGAAGGATAACTTTAATATCCAAAAATGTGGCTTTACTGCTCATAGTTTTCCAGTCTAGGACTGATGTTGGAATCTATGAGCTCCACTCACATAGAGCCAGTGTTTTGATTAGAGTCAGTATCTCATATCTGAAATATTTCAGCAGGCCTCAAGACAAGTTTCAGACTATTTTGGTTCCAGAAACACTAGAATTTCATATTGAGAAACTTATGTACAGTCTGACATTATTCATAATCAAAGAATAGAGTTCTTACTCTGACTATGTGTTACACATCTATCTCTAGTGATAGTCTTCTGCAGTAGATTATATTCTACTTTATGGGCTAGTATGATAGGAAATCCACCCTCCATTCAGGCAAGTGGTGAAGCCACAAACACAGTAACATCTTTCTCTTCAGGATCTAAAGACACTTTAGAAGCACTGTAATTAAGCTTCCCATCTCTCCATGCAGTATGAAAGACTTTTAATGATTTTGAGAAGAGAGGGGAGGGGAGGGGAGG
>JAWWTY010000156.1:44832326-44849525 GCA_035222235.1 Margarornis squamiger | reverse complement strand
GGGAAGGGAAGGGAAGGGAAGGGAAGGGAAGGGAAGGGAAGGGAAGGGAAGGGAAGGGAAGGGAAGGGAAGGGAAATGAGCAGAAGATAAACTGGCATTTGTACATTTCATATATAATGAAACAAAAAATATGTACAGCTTAATAATTGTTTTTATTTTAATTGTTCATAAGGAGCGATCTTTCTCCTTCCAACCCTAATTATGGGGGAGATACGCATCAGAGAGTGAAAAGCTATAGAGCTTGGGATTGCCCATAGCATGGCAGGTTAATTCCATAAATGTTTTCTTCCAATATTTTATAGAAGGTCTTAAGTTTTCTTTTCACCCAGTTTTCTCCTGATTTAGTGCTTTAATTTACCTTTTTTGACATACTTTTACTCTCTCAAGTATGTGTTGATTCTCTTTTGTTAAGATTGTGTGAACCAATATCAGGAGAGGCGAAGAAACAGACAAGATGTGTTGAACCAACTGAAGAGTAAAGAATTTATTGTGAGGTAGTCTTCATAGAAGACAGAATGTAAACATTGAACTAAATGAAAGGAAAATGAGAAATAACAGCATTTCATGTGCTTATGAAATATCTTGAAATTAAAGCATGAACTGAAATGATTTTGCTGTCTTAAAGAACAGTTTGTCCTTTCCTCTCCTCTGTCTCTTGATAGTCTACCATGAAATCTGATCAGCAGGGAACATTTTCATGTCAGAATGCTGTATTTTTAGTCAAGCGATTGATTGTATACCATGGCAGAGGGCTAGCTGTCATTCGAACTGGAAGAGACATCTGCAGCCAAAAGAAGAGTGTCTCCATTTATACTTGGGAAGACAGAACTGACAGTGTCTATCTTTGTGCTCTGCAAGTTCAATAACTGCTAGCAGGGGTCAGGAAGCATTATCTCCCATCAAGAAGTGCACATAGTTCAGCTGAAAGTTATCCTACAGTCTTTCAAGAACAATTTGCCAGTGCTTTTTATTTTTCTGCCTCTGTTCTCAACACATCCTAAGTCCTATTTGACTGTGCCTGGCGTTTTGCATTCTTGTATGTGTCTGTGTGTGTGTGTGCATGAATGTGTGTTGACCATTTATACTTCAACATCCAAGAAGAAGAACTGTATCTGTGTCATGAGTTTGTAAATCACTGAACAAACTAGGAACTCGGTGGAGTTTTCTTACTTCTGTAGAGGAAACAAGCATTATTTTGAGATAGTAAGAACAGCAGCAGTATGAAGTTATCTTAATTCACTTCAACGCTTTAAAACTTCCTTAGAAACGCAACTTATCTGTAGCTATTGTATGCTGGCCTTTATCTTTTATATAATAGCAACCCCCTCGTCAATAACAGAGGAGTCTCAACATCTTGAAAAAAGACACCTCTTCTGGACACATCACTCGTTGTAGGCACTTCTGTGAGGTGACCCAGAAAATCTAAAGTATGCCAGCTTGTTTTATGCTCTATAGCTACCTCTTTATATATTTTGAGACTGACTATGAATTAAATGTTTTGGGGTTTTTTGTGGGTTTTTTTGGGTTTTTTTTCCCATTCTGATTCATATAAATACATTTTACAGTTGATGACTCCAGAAAATGAGTTTATTCAATGGTGATGTATCAGCAGCAGTGGTACCTGTGACTCAGCAGGGATGAACGGTGGACTAGAACCACCTCTCAGCTCTTTGGCAATGAAGGGAGCCATTTTATGATCTCTTTTGTTTGCTTGTCCACTTTTGTAGCTGGGTTAGCCAACACTGAATCTGAAACTTGATATCCTGAGAATCTATCAAAGAAAGCTGCAGTGTGAAGGGACATTTAGTTGACATCAGGGCACAAGGACATATACACCCTTAAATTCAGCAGTGTTCCACTTCTAGTACAGGACAGTTATGGGACTTATTGTGAAACTCTTCTTGACTATTGTTTTTCATTTATGTAAAAAAAAAAAAGCATCGTTAGCATTTTATCTGTTCTATCAGTGTTTTTGTGGCACAATCATTAGAATGTGTATTAGGTATATCTTATATTTTAATTATGACATAAAATATATAGACTTGTAATGATCACTGGAAGATTGAGTGTCTTAACCAACTTCACAACTTGGCCTGTGCAAGTTTCAGTGCATTTGAACAAACATATTTGCTGATAACAGTTTGCTCTACAACAAAGTCAGTGTCAGGACTTCCCCATTCTTACCAGAAAAGTCTGAGAGACAAACATCAGCATTTACTCACAGAACAAATGAAAAGGATGAGCTTTTTGAATGCTAATTTCTCCTCAGAAAACATATCCCTCAAAAACTGTTGAATAAATCTAGAGTTTATCCCTCCTCTCACTGATGTCATGGTAAGCATTGCATCATCAGTAAAGTCAGTAGGGCTATAGGAGAATCAGAATATACTCCCTCATTCTATTCTCACCTTGGTAGGTTTCTCACTGGTGTGTGTAATTGCCAAGTTCAATGAACTTGCTCCCTGTTTCCATTCATGTAACAGATCACTATCTTGGTTTTGGGATGATGTATCAAAAGATAACTAAAATGACATATCACACCTAGCTAACAGATATTATTGTGGATAGGAAAGATAAAGTTGCTATACTGTCAAGCTGTTTTGTCTCTGGGTCTTTTTTTTATCTTCATTCTTTTCTTTTCTCTTTTTGGGAGTTGGGTAGAATGTGTGTGTGGACTCCTTATTTGTAATCCTATCACCTCAACATCTTACATTTTCTCTGGAAATATAGATGATAACCGGCATATCAGTAATAGAAAAATTCTCTTTTGCATGAAAAATGATAACCTTATCAAGTTCTTAACAGCCCTATCTGATCCATTCAAGTGCATTTGAAGTAGCATCCAGGTGCCTGAAGAAAGGAAAGCCTAAAGCTGTCAAATCACTTATTGAAGTAAAAATATGTGAAGAAGATTAAATACAGTTGCTTACTAAATTTAGCTGAGTCTAAACGCAGCTGTGATGTGAATGAAGGGCAGAAGTGTGTAGGGGGAACGGGAGAAACTCTATAACCTCCCATTGAGAATGCAATTAACAGAGGGTTGAAGCACGAAATGTAAAAACCCACAGATGGATTTAACTTGCCTCCAGTGTGACACCACCTGAAATAAACCCTTCTGTCGATTTTACATTATTTTTTCTTTTTCTTTGATTGATCTCCATGCCACACATAATTAGAGAAACAATAACCAGGTTGATGAGAATTGGTGTTGTTCAGCCTGGTAAAGAGAAGGTGTTAGCCTGACCTAACTGTGGCCTTCCAGTACCTGAAGGGAGCCTACAAGAATGATGGAGTGGGGCTTTTTACAGTCATGTAGTGACAAGTCGAGGGGGAAAGGTTTCAAATTGAAAGAGAGTAGGTTCAGATTAGATATTAAGAACAAATTCTTTACTTTGAGGGTGGTGAGACACTGGAACAGGTTGCCCAGAGAAGGTGTCAATGCCCCATCCCTGGAAGTGTTCAAGGCCAGGTTGAATGGAGCTTTGTCCCACTGGTCTAGTGAAAGGTGTTCCTGTCCATGGCAGAGGGATTTGAACTAGGTGACCTTTAAGGTCCCTTCCAACTCAGGATATTCTATGATTCTATGACACTAAAAGCTCAAGGCTATTTTATTTAGTGGGGGACTTTTCTCTAAGTAGGACAACAGCAGAGCTTTGCACCTTTCAGTCCCTCACCTTCCTTCAAGATACAAATACTGAGACAGGCATATGTTCTGTCTCTGCTATAATCCTAAATAACCTGAGCCCAGGAAATGCTTGATCTCATAGAGGACAATACACAATCTTATTAATATTGAATTTGCATGATTATATATAGAATACTGTAAAAAGTATGTGTTTTGTAATATATAGGAAAATATAGAGGCAGAATGACCACAAATGAGCTTTCTTCTTGCCCAGTTTGCTGTTAGTAGCAGTGAATACAGGACTGCTCAAGTTCTAGGTCAGACACAAAAAAATATCAAAGCCTTGTAGTTTTTCACTCACTAAAAATGTAAACCAAACAAAATCATAGGACATAGAAACCTCATATTTTTTTGAAAGATGTCATTTACCTAAATGATTTGTTGTTGTTGTTGTTGTTGTTGTTCCAAAAGGGGTTGTTTTTTACCACCCTGCTTGGTACATAATAAGATTTTTATTTTAGGAAGAAATAGCTTCCATAGGTCTATATTCTCCTTCATTCTTGTTGTCTCCCCTGTCATTTTATCAGTCAGAAGGAAAAACAAATATTTACTTAAAACTAAGTGAAAGAAACAGTAGTTATTTTAACTCTCTGACAGACTACAAGACAAAATGTAGAACTCAAATGTTATTGAATCAGTAGTAACAGAAGTGTAGGGGACTAATTTAAATGTGTAAACTCATTGAAATAGGTAAAGAACCAAAAGTATAAAAGCAAATACATAAAGTACCTCTATACTCTGTCTCAAGTATTTTAAAACTAGTCACATGTGGAAAGATGGGTGGTAGTTTAAATGTTAGTTAAATATACACAGGGAACATACATATATATATATATATCTGGACATGTGTGGAAATAAACACGTCAACATGCACAACTGTTCATGTATGTCTGTATATACATAAAGAAGGAACAAGAGAATGGCAGGGGGGCTTGAAATTCTGTATTGCTGTCTCTTGATAAATGAAAGCCTAACTGGCTGGGAGTCATAAACACAGTACTGACTGCAGAGATGCTCCTGCTGGTCAGATGGGCTCCTGTAGTAAGAAGTTGTCTGTCCTACCTTCTTTGCAGAATGTTGTTCCAAAGAGCTGTGGCATTCTGAAAAGCAGCAAGCAAAGACTTTGAACTACTCACTTGAATTTCACTCAGGTGCCCATACTCTGACTTCTTGCTCACCGTTGCAGATCACACCAGAAAAAGGTGGGGGGAAATGAGGCTGAAAAACAAGAAAAGCTAGTGATTTTTTATGTTTTGGGTTTGTTTTCCACATGTGTATTTCAAATGATTAAGAAAGGAACCTTTGGAGTCTATCAAAATAAGTACAGTATGTGTTGTTATTGAAGCAGAAGATATGTCATCTCGAGGGAGTTATTCATCATGTTATTTGGGGATATAGCTCAATCAATAAATGTGTGAATGGTTACAGTCTTGTTAATCATGTTATACTGCTTCAAAGTCTTCAGAAAACCCTTCTAACTCTAAAGGCCATGATAGATTGGTCTGTCACCTTTTCTAGTCTGCATTGCAGTGATCTTGCCTTCTATCTTCATCTTTCCTCTTCCATCCTTCCTCTGCCTCCTCAAGCCATTTTCATTTGACTTTCATGGCACTCATTCATTGTAGCAGCAGCTTCCCTTTAATCAGAGCACTGTTTCCATCTGAAATAACTGATTAAATGACTGAGGATGCATTAAGTGAATTATTTCAAGCTCTTGCCCCTTTCACAAATCTGCCCCTAAAGCAACACAACAAGTAATAAATTTCAAGTACCTCTCAGTATGATGAGGAAAGTAGACTGCACTTTACAACTAGCAATTAGCCTTAGGGCTTCAGGTACTTTTATTTTCTCACCACAAATGAACTCACTTGCTTTTTTTGCCTTTTTTTTTTTTTTTCTGTGTGTGTTGGTTTGTGATTTTTTTTTGGTTTTGTTGGTTGGTTGGTTGGTTTGGTTTGGGGTTTTGAGGTTTTTTGGAGGGGGTGGGAAGGAGTTTAAAGGAAAATTCAGACCTTGTCAAGGGTTCAGAGCCAGAGAATGATAGCCTGTCTTCATATTCTATCTCCTGGTTTATAGCATCTTAATATATGGTGACATTCTGTAGCATTTTCTATTCACTCAGTTTGGAGGACTTATGGGAAATTATGACCAAGCAATGGCAAATATCAGGTAGGATCAGGGCCATCTCTACAAACCTATTGTCTCTTTTTCATCGAGGTTCACATAGCTTTAGGAAATGCAGGGGATCATGGGACAGATATGTACAAAGTGGGTTTAGAGAATTAATCACCCTGGAATCCTAATAAATAATAGGAATTTTGTGCTGTGGCTCTGCTGCATAGTGACAGCAGTTATAACAACACTGAGAAGTATGTGAAAGAAAATCCTTTTTACTTGCATAATGTCATACAGTTAAGCAGTTTGATCTCAAACAGCAAAATGCAAAAAGAATCAGAGACTAGTTTCTTGTCTATTCAGTATATCATGCTGTGTGTGAAATCTAGGTTACTTCAGTGGCTTGTTGCTCAGCATTCTAATTTGTCATTCTTTTTTACCCTTTTTACTGGAATTTTTTTTGCAATTTTATTATCCGGCTCAGCAACCTTCTATCACCCTCCTCCTTTCCCCTCTCCCAATTTTTTTGCTTTATTTTTTCTCTTCTGGTACTATGCATGTAGGACGAAATCTTTTGTCTTTCTTTCAGCTACATATTGTAGTACTTTTTTAGTCCCTGGCTCTTTTCCCCCCTGCCCTGTTCAATTCATATGCCTTGTGATACAGCTTTTATCAACCTCACATATGTTGTTGCTTTGCTTGTTTATATGTCATCAAGTACACCATGTGCTCTTGGCAGAACGTCTGCAATTACTAGATAGTTTCTAATCTGATAATGCAGGGTGTTACTATCATTAATACAATTGAACTGAGCTATGGCTATGGACTGTGAATAGGTATTTTTCATTGTGGCAGAGACTATAAGGGAAACTGGAAATTTGGTCCTGCAGTTTTCTGAAAGGATAGGTGACGGTTTTTAGCAAGACTCAGAGAAGCAAGGAGTAGGCATGATATGCTAGAGCCTTTAAATTTTCTTGTCATTAGAGGGGAAGATGTCCATATAAATAAGACAGAAAGGAATTTGATATGGCATAATAGTTAGTATTTAGTTGTGCAAGATAGGTAAAAAGAAAAGTGACTATTAATTTAAGGGGTATTCTTTAGAGTTCCCAGTGATTTATTTAGAGAATTATTTCTCAGTCTCAAATAAAATCATGGTTGAGGCAATATACAAATGTTTCTCTCTACTTATCCAGGAAGTCACCAGCCATGGCCACTCATGCTTATAAATGGGACTATTTTTTGTCAGACCTTTTTCTTAGTCTTTTCCTTTACTGAGTGAGCAGTGGAATTCAGTAATTGGTAAATGCTTCTTAGCTCATAGCTGTAGATATTGTTTTACACACAATAAAATTAGAAATAGATCTTTGCAGCTATGCAAAGATCAATCCCACTGAAAGGAGTCCATCTTGGTATAACTGAATGAGATTAAAAGACAAAAATGTGTGCAAAAATGTTAGGAAGTTGGACTTGCTTTTGTCCAATAACATGGGTGAATTCAAAGAGATCAGTACTGCCACTATAAGGTCCACTGTGAGAAAGAGTAGCCCGTATTTTATTTTTTATATATGTATATAACTAAAATACATGAATCAGTGTTTTGACTATGCACAATGACAAAGTTCTTGGATTTGTTTGACAGTGAGCCCCATATACATCATGTAGTTTTACCTCTTCTTCTAAGAATTGAACTGAAAACAATCCTAAGACAGTGGTAACTCTAAGTCAATTTCTCAGAAAAAACATCACATCACTTTTCATTATTTGGCACTTAAAGTATAGTTGGACCTGTTTCCTCATCCTCTGCAATATCAAGGGTTCATTTAAATTGGGGAAATTCTTAATTAATACCTCTTGCATCTGTCACAACAATGACAGATTTCATTCTAGATTACATCCTCCAAAAATACAAGACAAAATTGAGTTATTAGAGTCTTCATCTGTGTGACAGAGGAAATGTGCTGTGAGGAAAGAGGCAATGGAGGGATCACAGAATTGCTCTGAAGGGATAATTCCTTTTGGTTTTGAACTGTGTTTTGCTATCCTTCTTTGATTCTAACAATGACAGCAGGGAACAAAAGCAGTTGTTTGGCACTGTTATATTTTTAATGTATGCTGATGCTCAAGACAAATGATCTGCAGCAGACCTTTCAATATTCTTCCCAGTTGTCAGTAGTTATGATTTAGCCTGATCCAGCACACAGGTCCTCAGCAAATTTTCTTTCATTGTTATCTGGATAGAACTTCTCCTTTTCTGATACTTTCACCCCTGAGGTGGCTTCAAAGCACTTACTTCTCCCTGACATTAATTGTAATTGATTAACTTTCTTCTTCTGACACATTCTTGATCAGTTCCAGCACATCTTTCTTTCTCTCATGCAAAGGTTTTTATCCCTTATCTCTGTTAGAAATCACAAGTGGCAGATGTGGGAGTTAAGAATTTCCTCTATGAACTCTTCAGCTTTTCTATTACTACTTTAACCTCCTTTTAGAAACCTACTTTAACCGCCTTTTAGAAAGTTTGCTTTCTATGTCTGTCTTTTCATCTTCTTTTTTTTACCAATCTGCTCCTTAGAACCCCAATGAAGTTCTATTCTTTATACTTGAATTGATAAACACAGTTCTAGTATTTATCATCATCTCCTCACAGTCCTCTTTTCACTAGCTTCCTTTGATTTCTGCAATCACAGGGTTTGAAAGTCTGTCATGATTCAGGGAAGTGGTGTGGTACTATTCCAGTTACCCAGGATATTGTCAAAAAGTTGTTGCTTTCACTTCATTATGAAGAGGACATTTCTGTGTTCTGCCATGAAAATTCCAATTTCTAAATATCATAATGATAGAGAACTTGGCTTCTACTCAAATTGGAGTAATTACTTTTTGCCTACTGAAAATTACTCGTTTGAATCCCCAGTGGATAAAGGAAATCCCCATCCATTGTTCTGAACAGTGGGCTTAACAATCGCCCTGTATAAAATAGTTATTCACTTACAACACTACTGAAAATCTGGAACACTTTATTGTTGATGTATTTTCCTTAGTGCTGGTTAATTTCAGACACAGTAGAGACTATAATTCATAAGGAAATGAACTCGTGCTTACAGTCCACACACTATAAAACAGTTATGTTGCAACTGTCTCCCTTCTGCTGTTTTTATTCAGGAAAGAGTCCCAGAGGGCTGTTAACAAAAGAAGTATTCCTTGTACACAGAAAGGACAGCAGTCAGACCTTTTGCTATGAAATGGAGTAGATGTACCTAGTAAAATTTTTCAAGATGAGAAGTTCTAGACAGATGTCAAAATTAAAAATGAAAACACTGTTGACAATCTAACTGCTGATGTTAGCGGTATGCTCAAGTAGTGAATGACAACTGTTACCAGCATTTGAATTAACAATGACAAAGTCACAAAGGAGATTTCATTGTTCTCTGTTTCTTTTAATTCAAAATGTCATTCAAGAGGTGCAGAAAGGTCTTTGTTAGAAAAGAAAAAAATTAAAGGGTACAAAGCAGGTACAAGGAGCTGTGGTTCCCCTAGGATTTTTAATTTGTCACCTCTAAGCTTACTCAAGCAAAACGCTGAAGTCAAAGACAGTTTTGCCTTATTACTCTGCAGTTTGCACTTCAGAGTCCCAAACCATCTTAGATCCCCAGCACACTGCATACACAGGACACTCACTCTCTGAGAGCTGTCTGTGAGTGTGCCTTGCTCTATAGCAAGGCTTTCATCATAAATAGAAATCTCCTGATTAAGCCTCTTGTCTAAGTTAGAGTAACAGACTGCAGATTTTTAACCCCTGAAATCCACACGAGCCATGCAAATATAAGGAATTCAGATTCCATATATCCTGAACGTCCAGAGCCTCTTCGCTTGCTCTTACCAGAATAGGTTGCAAGACTGGTTGTATTCAGGCAACACTAATATATACACAGTTAATCTCTTCATGGAGAATTTTGCTCACTTTAAGTCTTAAGATCAACTAAGCTTAGATACAAAAAAATTATTGCTTTGTTGAGAGTTAAAGGGCCACAAAGGTCAACATCGACCACAATGGTCAACATCAGCCATAAATAAAAGACCATCACACTGGGAAAAGGCCTTCTCCTCACTTATGAACATTTTTGATTTACACCAGCTACAAGGGCTCTAAATTGTAATGGATATTAAGATCTTAATTTCTAGTGTCACTCTGCATATGTTTTCTCTCATCAGGTGTACTTTTTAATAAACTGTTTTCACCAGTCTTTTCTCCACTGAAAGAAAAAAGGGAAGGAAAATTATACTTTGCCCCTCCCCAGAATCTTTATCTTTGTTAACACTACCTTACATTGTGCCCCTGAATAATGTAAGATTGGTTTTGTTGTGCCCTGCAGGGCTTCCATGTCCCCAGAATCCTAGGGCAATGGCAGTGTCAAGCTGGCATACTGTAGCAGAAATGTCATTTTTTAATTATGTGGTTCTGAGGGAATCTATTATCTACTGCTGGGATGCTGAAATCAGACGATTTATCTCCAAGGCAGCTCTGTCTACAATCTAGAATATATATCTCTTGTCACTGCAGGAAACAGAATGAAAGGATGTTTTTATTTCTGGTGCCTTATGTTTATAAATTTATTCTTATAAGTTTTGCAAGCAAATTTCTGGGGGTAGGGTGCTGAGGGGCATGGTATGAAGAAGTCACAATCTGATGCTTCTCCAGATTCTCTTGATCTCCCTAGCAGATTGCCCAAGGTCAGAAGGGATCTAGCTGCTCTTCAGTCTTACACATCCTCAAGAGCTCATGTGCCAACAATAAACTAGCCTAGGTATTAGTCATTGTGCTGAGAACTCCAGGCACTTAAGTGCTGAGAACACTGTAAAAGTGAACAACATCAACAAATGGGTCAGGCAACCTGTTTACCTTAGTTAACATTAACATTAACCTCTGCTTCACATTTCAGAGCATTGCCTACTGTGTTGTGCCTACAACAGTTTGAAAGAATCTTTCTCTCTCACACACTAGATGTTTTGATTTAAATGAATACTGATACATCTACCAGCTTATTCACAATGATGTTGAATTATTTCTCTTTCCTCCCTAAGGTATTGAAGCAAATTAAAGAGTTTAGTACATGTTGTTTATGTTTTTGTAATCTGCAAAATTCATTACACAAGCCACTTCATGAAGCAGTATCTGAGCTGCCAACAGTCCGTATCTATTAATAAAAAGGTACATTCCAAGTACTTTTAAAACAATCCCACTCAGGCATACTTTAAATTAATGCATGTTTTCTGTATCCTGTAAAAGTTTACAAAAAATTTTGTGGAGGACGACAGAGGGAAAGAAATCAAATATCCCATCAAAACTGTAATTCTTGCATTGCCCTCTAGTGCATACATGACAACATGACACCTTTTTTTTTTTATTATTTTTTTAAACTCTTCTCTATAAATTGTTAAAATGAAAACTTTATTGTCATTTGATGGTTTGCTGCATTTAATTTTGACATAAACATTTTGGACAGTTTGTTTGAGATACATGAGTAAATTCTTGCCTTCCCTAGTCCCTTCTGGCAAATCTGAGTAACATCAGTTTAGTTTGTGTTGCTGGCAGAAATGCAGGCCGCATCTCTTTAAAACAAAATAAGTATCATCCAGAACAATCCAGACCCAAAAAATTTAGTCCTTCAAAATCACCTGAAGTACAGCATGTATAAATTAGAGGTTATCTACATTCTTTACTATATGAGGGCAAAGAAAAGTCTTTAGCAGAATGTCATTGGTCTGCATGTGCTTACTTTTAAAAGTCAGCTGCCTCCCCCACATACAGAAAGGTCAACATACAGAAGAACATGAGAACCTGCAGAATAGTTAAAGTGGACACAAAATTCACGTAACAAGATGAAAGGTATTGTAGAACATTGTAGAAGCAAATATTTGAGAGGCTTTGGACACAAACAATATCCTTGTTACTTAAGGGCTTAACCTGTAAGAATCTCCAAGTTTCAGGCCAGCCACTTGTGACTTTATGAATAAATTTAGGGACATACCCATTACATTTAACAGAAGTATATTAAATAGCAATTTCCTCTGTCATCACATAAATTATCACAGAAAACTCATTTCTGTCTGTAATAAGTCCTACTGAAAGAAAAAAAAATATGAAATATTTAAGGAAAAAAACACAACCGATTACAGTAAGGATTCTTTTAGAAATCCATTTCTACCACTGTACCTGCAAAATACATTACTGTTACATTTCAGGTGCTACAGTATATACAATGCTTTTGCGTTTGAGAGTTTTGAGGATTTTATTTCACCAGCTCTTTTCCAAATAGTCCTTAAAAGCATAACATTTATAGAAGTTTTCATGTCCTGGTCCACAAGATCACAGACGTGTCTGGAGAAAATTAATTTTCTTCTCCACCTCTGCACAGAGAGGTTGTGGACTCCCCATTCCTGGAGCTGTTCAAGACCAGGCTGTATGGCGTTCTGAGTAACCTGGTCTATGGGAAGATTCACTGTCCATGGCAGAGGGGTTAGAGATAGTTGATCTATAGATTCTATAGAATCAGAGAACGGTTTGGGTTGAAAGGGACCTCAAAGATCACTTACTTTTCCCCTGCCATGGGCAAGAACACCTTTCACTGAACCAGGCTTCTCAAAACCCCATCCAACCTGGCCTTGAGCACTTCCAGGAATGGAGCATCCATAATTTTTCTGGGCAACTTGTTCCAGTGTCTCACCACCCTCACAGCAAAGAATTCCTTTCTAATATCTGATTTAAACCCATCTTTTCAGTTTCAAGCCTTGTCCTTTTACTACATGCCTTTGTAAAATATCCCTCCCCAGCCTTATTGTAGTCCACCTTTAGGTATTAGAAGGCTGCTGTAGGTCTTCCTGGAGGCTTCTTTTCCTCAGGCTGAACAATTCAAACTCTCACAGCCCATCTTCACAGGATATGTGCTCCAGCCTTCTGATCATCTTCACGGCCCTCCTCTCAGCTTGTTCCAACAGGTCCACATCCTTTTTATGTAAGGGCCCCCCGAGGTGTGTGCAGCACTCTGGGTAGGGTTTCCTGAGAACAGAGTAGAGGGGCAGAATCACTTCCCTTGGTCTCCTGGTCACTCTTCTTTTGGTGCATCCCAGAATACAGACCAGATACCATTAAGTAACTTGTCAGATCTCCAAAGTGAAAATGTGGTGAAATTCCAGCACCTCCCTTTGTCAGGATATCACAGCCTTTGCTTTCACAAAGTTACACAGTAATTGTTATAAGATGTCTCACAATTTTTCATATGCTATTCTTCCAAGCAGCTCTGGGCATATAGTTGCACCTGTACAATCAAGAACTATTTCAAAACACCAAGCACCTGGATAGAATCAAGATTTGAATAGCAGAGGGAAAGAAACGGGATGCTATGAAGATACACGTCTGTAATTGCATTGTGTAATTGGGAAAGCACATACTATACTTGTAGAATTAGTGAAAGCACAGCTGCTGAAGGAGCTCATCAAGTAAATCTATGCCTGGCCTGTGTCCAGCATGATATGCAGTTTGCCACTATATGCTGATAATCTTAATTCTCTATTTGTAGAATAATCTTAATTAAAGACAACTGCTAGACAACTTTTGACAGTTTATTTTGTTCTTACATTTCCTTGTAAACCAGTAATGCAGATGTGCCTGAGTTTACCTTATTCTTCCATATGAAGCTGCTCCTGTATAATAACAGTTCCCACCTCAACAATTTTACTTTTCAAGATCCTGACACAATTGTTCCTAGTGCTTCAAGATTTTTTTTTCTGGACCTCCTATGCCAATAACTTCAAAATAATGATAGCAAAAGTAGCATAGTACTAGTTCATCATAATCACAGGATAGAAATAGTTCCTTTTTAACAATGCTTGAAAATATGTTGGCATATAGCTGTTAATGGATCATGGAAGATACAGAGGTTTAAAACAATTTCCCTGTTTAAAGCTTTGGAACAATCCTAGCAAGAAACCAGAAATTTAAATAAAAAAAAACAACTCTCAGTATTGTCCTGCCTACCAGCCACTTTAGCCACTGCTGTCTAGCCTATGGTTTTCGGTCCACAAATCTTTTTACAAATCAACTGAAAGACACAAAATTGTCATCAAGCCAACATTGGACAGGCAAGGTCTTTTTATTAAAAAACCCAAGTGACTGGCCTGTTATCAATCATTCTATTTGGTTATCGCAGAATTACTTCCTTAGACTGACAAATAAATAACTACTTGTTTTAAAATCTCATATTCTTTTTGCTTGCAATCTCATGCACACAACCCAGATTCTAATCACATTAGATTGCCTCCAGACATGTGCCCCACATTTCAGGATGTCATTCTTAAAGCCTACCTCTCTCATCTCAGAAAAGCAGGGCAACATGACTGGAAAATGGTCAAAGCCACACTGCTGCTCTTTGTGTTAAGGGGATGCTTATTTTCATGCTCCATTTATGTGGTTTCACCTTTTGTTTCTGTGCAATATAGCTTGTTGGATTTGACTGGAGTAGAGTTAATTTTCTTCATAGTGGCTGGTATGAGGTTATCCTTTGGATTTGTGCCAGAAATGGTGTTGATGACTTAGGGATGTTTTAATTATTGCTGAGCAACGCTTACACAGAGTCAAGGCCTTTTCTTCTCACACCATTCCACCAGCAAGTAGGCTGGTGGGACATGGAAAGTTGGGAAGAGACACAGCCAGGGCAGCTGACCCCAAATGACCTAACAGATATTCCAGACCTTATCACATCATGTTCAGTATAGAAAGCTAGGAGCAGAAGAAAGAAGGGCAGGTGGGGAGGGCACATTTGGAGTGACAGTATTTATCTTCCCAAGGAACAGTTAGGTGTGATGGGGCCTTTGTCTCCTGGGAATGGGTGAACACCTGCCTGACCATGGGAAACTGAATTAATTCCTTGGTTTACTTTGCTCAAGTGTGTGCCTTTTGCTTTACTTATTAAATTTTCTTTTTCTCAACACACAAGTTTTCTCACTTTTAATCTCCTGATTCACTCACTCCCCCATCCCAACCAGGGGTGTGAGAGTGGGGAGGAAGGAGTGAGTTGCTCTGTGGGGCTTATTTGCTTGCTGGAGTTAAACCATGACACATACCAGTATCAGAAAAGATTCACTGATTCAAGATCTAGCTACTGGTCTCTTTAACTTGTGCAACACTTTTTCCTCTCTGCTTCAGAGGCCAGTACATTGCACCATCCCTGGGAAAATCTTGTCTTGATTTTTTTTCTGGAAAATTACTTGAGTCTTCCAAATTCAGATCACTCACACCTTGTAGCTCCACTAAATTCCTTTTAAGCAGAGGGAGCTTATATCATTGAAGTGGAAACTCAGCAAACCTAGGTAACTGGATGAAAACTTCTCTGAGAAGCTGATTAAAATAAAAAATGCCATAGTTCAATAGTCTGAGATCAAGAAATTTTTCTTCAGAACATCCTGAATGTTCTGAAGTCTTATGTGATTGATCATGAATACATTCACAACTAAGGTTTCTCAAAATGCTTCTGGATTTTGGTTACTCATTTTTGTATACCTATATTGTTGTTAGTTTTGGTTGGGGTTGTTTTTTTGTTAATTTTTTGGGGGTGTTTTATTATTGTTTGCTTGCTCATTTGTTTACTTGGGGTTTTGTGTGTATGTCTCTTGCTTTTATATTTTGTCTTCTACTCTTCAAAATGTTAAGATTTCTTTCCTATCCACCCCAAAACTGGGACAAAGAGTTGAAATACCATTTTTTTATTGTGAATCAAACAGCTAACAGTAAACATTCAGCCAGACAAGCTGAATTTTACCTTAATTAAACTTCTGGCCACCCTCTCCAGAAAAGACAAGCACTTTGTGGGAGTGTCAGACCTCTCATATTCTGAAGTGATTTTAAGAGGAGCATCATGTTTTCTTTGCTGTCCCTTGATTTCTTTCCCTATCAATGTTTTCACTCTTGGCTAAATTGCAGCCTTGGATACTCATGCACAATAACCCAGATTTACAAATTTTATCTGTGAGAAGTTCAGAGGCCACAACTTTATAATCTGCCAAGGATGTTTTTCCTGAAACTCCTACACCTTTTTTCCTCTCCCATGATAATAAAATGTTGGCATAACAATGACAATAATTAAAATAATAGAAAAGGATTTTTTGAATTATTGTCTTCCTCTAAAACATGAGTTTCACGCTATCAGCATTCCCACTATTGTATTCTTTTTCCCCAGAAAGAGGTTGTTGGCAAACTGATTTTGCCAATGTGCCTTTCATCACTATCCAAATGTACTTTTCTATAGCACATTATGGTAACATAGGGAAAGTAGCTTAAAAATGTTTTTCATTATACTTTTTTTTAAGCAACTGACCTTGGCCAATGCAAAATCAAAAGTACTTGGTGTGAGATTGACCTTAGACTAGGATTTTCTCTCTATCCTGTTGAATAAATACCCATTTGGAATGCATCAAAGATTACTGAAATACTCAGTTGAACTCGTTGCAAAATAAGTTCCTGTTGAAATCAAGTTTAACAAAAGGTAATGGAAAGATAGAAAATGAGAGAAGAGAAATGTAGCAGAGGTGCACATCAAAACACACAATAAAAACCAGTATATGGTACAGATATTAGATTTTATCTTATCAGTGCTGGTATCTGTTTCTAAGACAGTAAGGAGAAAGCCCAGCCATAAATGAATTAATACTCCCAATGAAGGTCTGCTTGATGAGTTTACAGTAAGAGTCAGGTCCACATAAACATCCCATGAGCCATATGGCAGTGTATTAACTGCAAATCTGATTCTAATCTAATCCTAGGTGTTTACACATCAGATTCTGTGGATACAAGGAAGATAAATAAAACCCTGAAAACAAATATCAGTCAGTCCATGTCTGTGATATTGCCCATGATTTGCACTAGAGCAAGGAACACAGGAAATTGCTGTGTAGTCTTTGTTTACTATGTACTCTTTTCTGTGTAAGACTCCAGTCCCAATTTTGCTCTTAGTCTTAGACAAATTTACCTTCTGAAGTAAGCTTTTTCATCTGTCAAACTCCTACACACTGTCAGCGACATCTGATTATTCAAATTTTTCTGGGACAATGTCAAAATAAAAGAGAGCATTGGTCATGCAGAAAAGGATTTGAGTTTGAGATCTTCTTTTGTTCTACTTCTATCTTTCTAAGAACCTGACAATTACACATTTACTCTTTATAGACATATCACAGAGGGATCATACAGTCCTGACAGCATGTTCCTGCCAGGCAAAACTTTTAGAGTGTATTGTTGTATTGTTTGCTTGACCCTATAAAGACCAGTTGTGGGTTTTCTTTTCTTTTCTTTTCTTTTCTTTTCTTTTCTTTTCTTTTCTTTTCTTTTCTTTTCTTTTCTTTTCTTTTCT
>JAWWTY010000156.1:44777218-44832226 GCA_035222235.1 Margarornis squamiger | reverse complement strand
CATCTTCCTCACAGACCGATCTATTACAGGCTTTATTTCAATTATTATATTTTATTCTCATTGCCAAATTATGCCCCATGAGGGAATAAATTAAAAAAAAAAAAAAAAAAATCAACCAACCAAACAAACAAAAAAACAAACAAAACAAAAAAAAAAAAGAAAAAAAGAAAAAAAAAATCGCACCAAAACCAAACCAAAGAAACAAAATCCCCAAACAAACACACAAAGCAAAAAAATCCCAGCCAAACAAATCAAAACACCACACAAAAAAATTCTTAATTCTTCCAAATGCTATGAAATTCTGATATTCTTATATAAACAAGAGGTTTGGAAGCTTCCAATTATTCTTAGCCAAACTAGAGTACTAGTTCACAGAAAGAACTCCAAACTCACAGCTGAAGACCATCAGGGACAACCTGGTACTAAGGAGGATGAACTGTGAAGCCATTTCAGGGACTTTCATTTCAGGCATGAGGACAGGGACAAATTGTTTCAAGTGATTGGTTATCCACTCCTCAAGAACTGGCCCAGCAAGTTGTTACTGCAAGGCACACCCATCATATCAAAAGGAAATGAGGAAATTTGAGAGTGGTTACACTATCCTTAGAAATGGGACTCTCCACTGCCATAACTTCCCAGACATGGAAGCATTTAAAAATGTCACTGCTCTTCTTTGGAAGTTTAAAAAATTCCAAACCCAGCCATCCTCTCCTGATAGTCCGTAGTTCATGTATTCAAACTTAATTCATATTACATTTACCCCCTTGTCAAATTGCCAGTTCCAATGTTTTTTCAGCCTTATCTTCAACAAGATGTTAGAATGCTCTTCTTGACCTCACTGCCTCAGCCCCAACAGCTGCAGACAATGATAGCTTTCTTTTCTCCTTCCTCCCATTCCTGCCTGCGTTGTGCAGCCCTCTTCAGGCCATGGGCAGCCCACTCAGGTTTTTGAAGAATGTGTAAGAGAGAATCCATACACACATAATCCAGAGTGATAGAACAGGGTAAGTGCTCCCAACTTCTTCACACAGGATATGATGAAGATGCAGAGATGGGCACAAAATAGTACCTTTTCCACAGACTGCATGGAAATGCTATGTGCACTGACTCTGGAATAGGATGAGAGCACAACTTTCACAGTTATACAGGTAAGTGCCTATTCAGGTCAATAATGGGACTTTTAACATATTTGTCCAGGAGCAAGAACTCCAGCTGCATACTGAGAGAGGCAGACTGTGTTCTTGCAGTTATCCTGGCAGGCCACTCTGCCACTATAGGCCTTGTTCTGGTTTTGTGGCTAAGCCGGATGGAAATTAACCTACGTGACATGCTCTGTAGCTAGATGTTCAGAGGACTTTCCAGAATCATATTTCTATGTCTCTTCCTCCAATGTTTTCCAAGAGTCTGTCTGGAAAACCATTATCTTCTTTTTTACTTTCACCCACTGTCCCTGTTCTTCCAGCCCTTTATCCAACATCTGTAAGTGTCATTGTTTGGTTTTTTCTCATTGCTCTATTTTATAATTGTATTTTTTTCTCCAAAAGGAAACGATGCTTCAAATGACTAGTACTTGGTTTTATTTTCTTCTCATAAGTACTTTTTTTCCTCCACATGAAATATGTAACGGCATATAAACATCACAGATGCTCAACACAGACACCCTAGACAAGCAACACTGGCAAGCTGTTAACAGAGGATGACAAGGCTGAGGTACTTAAAACTTTTTGTCTTAGTCTTCACTGTCAATCTCTCTTCCCATACCTCTCAAGTGGATAGATCTCAAGACAGTGACTGGGGAAACAAAGCCCTTCCCACAGTAATGGAAGATCAAGTTCATGACCACTTGAGGAACCTGCACATATATAGGTTTATGGGACGTGACAAGATGCATCCCAGAGTCCTGGGTTAATTGGCTGATGTGGTTGCCAAGCCACTCTCCACAATATTGAAAATTCATGACATTCAGGTAAAGTTCCAGGTGACTGGAAGAAAGATAACATTGCACCCATTTTTAAGAAAGGGTAGAAAGGAGAATGGGAGTGAGAGCAGCTCTGCTGAGAAGGTTCTGGGTGTAAAGCTGGACATGAGAGAGCAACAGGCACTTGTAGCCCAGAGTGCCGACTGTATCTTGGGCCACATCAAAAGAAGCAAGGCCAGCATGTTTAGGGAGGTATTTCTGTCCCTCTGCTATGCTCTGAGACTCCAACTGCAGTACTGCATCCAGCTCTGAGGTCCCTAGCACAGGACCATCAACCTTTTGGAGCAGGTTCAGAAGAAAGCCACAAAGATGATCAGAGGGCTGGAACACCTTTCCGATGAAGACAGGATGAGAAAGCTTGACATATTCAGCTTGGAGAAGAGAAGGCTCTAGGGAGACCTTATTGCACATTTTTGACACCTAAAACGGGCCTTAAAAGAAAGATGGTGATAAACTTTCTAGTGGAGTAGTTGTGATAGGAGAAGAGAAAATGGTTTTAAAACTAAAGGAGGATTGATTTCTTTTAGAGGAATAAGGAGTAATTTTTACAATGAGGACGAAAAACATAGGCACAGGTTGCCCAGAGAGGTTGTATTCCTGGCAAGACTCAAGGTCAGATTGGACTGCGCTCTGAGAAACCTGATCTAGTTTTAGATGTCCCTGCCCTTTATAGGTAGCTGGCCTACATTGCCCTTAGAAGTCCTTTCCAACACAACCTATTCTATGTATCTTTGAATCTTCAGTGAACTACTATGAAGGCTCACTCCCTGGCAAAAATTATTGCTCAGAATTTAGGATTTTAGTGTATTTTGTAGATTTTCTAGAACTTTTAGAATTATGTAGGTTTCCCTGGAACACTCACATATTAGATGGTTTTTAGAGATCACTGGGCACTTTCTCACACATTTCTGAGTTTTGCCAAGGACACTGTTTTGAAGAAGCACCTGCAAGATAGCTTGAAGACAAAACAGAAGAGAAGGCCCAGAGCCCTTGGAGTCCAAGGGGCAGTTCAGAGCTTTCTGACGGTCGGCACCTGGGGAAATAGGTACTACGGGTTGGTTTTAGGTATCATATATACTAATTACTGGAAGTTATAAAAACTGTAACATCACTGAACCACATGTGTGCATACTTCTGGTGTGCACCTAGAAGCTTCTAAATAAAAGCACTTCTCTGTCTATCTCCACTAATGTTGTTCTGAGTGCCTATCTTCCAGGATTTTAGGCATCAGAATCTTCAGTGAGTTGCTATGAAAGCTCATTCTCTGGCAAAAATTATTGCTCAGAATTGTATGACCCTGAACACAAAAATGTTTTTAAACTCTATCTGCAAATTTCACAGCAGCCTATTTATACTATAGGTTGCTTCTTGATTTTCCTAAATGTATAATAGCAGCTTCTAATATTTTCACAACACATTTATTTGAAATTAATCTTCATGCAGTTCTTGGACACCAAATGTCTCACCGTTGAATAGTTTTGACTAGTACATAGATCCCATGATTTCTAGAATTTCAGTATTTCTTTTCTTCAATATTCTACCTATTTCTGTAAACATTCCCCACCAGCTAACTGCCTAGCAATGTAATAGAAACAAAATATAAGAAGACCTCATGACTTTTTTTACCTTCTGAGAAGATATTTTTGAAAATATTTTACTAGCAATCCCTAGCCTGTAACAAAACAGTCTATGAAATATCAAGTATGAGTATATATATTATAATTATTATAATAAATATTTTATTCATTGTTAAATATTAGTGTTACCCATCCCCATACTGCACTTATTAGTCAAATACAAACATTTTTTCTTGTCTTGCTGTATTTCATACAAAAGTTCATAAAAGTTCAGTAGTTCATTGAATAATGTAGGACATTCAAAGATGAGTTATGATGATTAGGATCCGCATTAAATTGGAGAATGCATTTAATATTAAATGTTTTATCTACAAGTTTCCCACAGGTTTTTTATAGGCATCAAACAGCAAAAATAATAAGGCAGGAAAATCAAAAATAAATTGTTATAAACTACTTTTTTTATTTGTATAGACTCATTTACAGACAGTTATGAAATTTTTTTGTTGTTGTTCTTTTTCCAGTTATACTCCAGTATTCTGTAGGGAGTCACCAGATTCCATTCCTGATTAAGCTTCAAGAGAAGGAGAAATATTTTCTAAAAATATAAGAATTTCAGCTAAATTAATTAATTCCTGTCAACTCCCTTTCTGTTTTCATTTTGGTTTTTTTTCCTGATCCCATCTGATCGTGCTGGGTGGCAGTCTGTTTTTCACTTTGACATGTGTTTGTGGAAATATCAGCAGATTTATTTTTATTTTTTTTTAGTTGAGAGTCCTTGTTATACAAATGCCTTTACACTGCAATATGAAAATGAAATAAGACTTGTTATAAGAATTCTACTAGCTTGATTTGTCTCTAAATTCAAAGGTGTAGATATAATTATATATATTTATTTTTTTTTACCATCACTTTGTCCTGGGTTATGGCGCAGACATTTTGTTGAAAAGAACGATCTGCACTATGTAAATTGAACAGCTTAGTTCAACCAAGTTACCTTTATGGAATCAAGGATTATTTTCCATATCTGGCCTGTACTCAGTAGGATAAGACCTGCAATTGAAACGTCTTGGACTTGCCTTCCAAGTAAGGGAACTAAGGCATACACCTTAGAGAGACAAAAACTTCTTCAATTGTGCACCTTGTCTGAACAAGTATGGTACGAGGGCTGTAGGATGCATCACAGGATGCATCCAGACAGATAAGGAACAATGCAGCTTTTAAAAGACTTATCCCCTGTAGCTTCATATTAATTCTCATAATTATTTATTCATTTATAATTAAACATAGAATGATTTGGGTTGGAAGGGACCCCTAAAGGTCATCTAGTTCAAATCCCCTGCAAAGAGCAGAGACCAGGTTGCTGAGACCCCCGCACAACCGGACCTTGAACTTTGCTACAACGTGTCCATGTTTTTTCCTTCTAGGGACCCAAGAGCTGGATGGCTGGATCTCACAAGAGCAGAGAGTTAGAATGATGTCCCTTGACCTGCTGGATGTGCTTCGTTTGATGAAGCCCAGAATATAGTTGACTTTCTGGGCTGCAAATGCACATTGCTGAATTATGTCCAGCTTTTCATTCACTATGCCCACAAGTTTCTCTCAGCAGGGCGTGCTTCTTAATCCCTTCATCCCCCAGCCTGTTCTGGTATCAGGGGTTGCCCTGACTCAAGCACAGCACCTTGCACTTGGCCTTGAAGTTCATGAGGTTCTCATGGGCTCACTTCTTGATTTTATCCAGGTCCCTCTCGCTGCCATCCTTCAGCCGTGTCAACTGCACAACTCAGCTTTCTTTCTGCAAGGTTGCTGTGGGTGCACTTGATCCCACGGCCTATGTCATTGATGAAGATCTAGTGGTCCCAATATGGACGCCTAAGAGACACTGAATGCAACGTGATTAGACACAACACAGGTGTTTTGGGCAGCAGATTACAAACTGCACACTCAAGGTCCAAAGAGAACTCCTACTTGCCCTGGAACACAAATAAATAAATAACCATCTCAGTTTGCGTCATTTTCTGATACAGTTTTTGGAAGGTGCATTGCAAGGTCAGGACAATCAGTATTCTCTCAAATGTACCATCAATGTCTATTTTTAATTTGGGACTGGTGAATAAAGCTTTAATGGGATTTTAATGGCATGTTGGACACACTTCAGTGTCCAGAGATGTGGCATCATATCCAGGAGTGTCATTATCTGGATTAATTATCAATAGCAGGCAGCTATCATTAGGGACAAGCGAAAACGAGAGAGGTAGTAAATGAAATTTACTGGGCAGAGATGCTGAGAAATAAATAAATAACAACATCTGAGAAGTCACCAATGGATATTTCAAAATCATTTTCAGTTTTTTTATTTTGCATTACAGCTGTCACTTCTTTCACTTCAGAATCTGTGGTGACTGAAAGATTTCCCTTGCCAGCTAGTATGAACTAAACTCCTTCTTCACAGTTGTAACTCTACAACCATATTTTGTATACTTAGGATTTATCTAGCTGCTAGATACCATGTGAGCTTTCAGTGCAGGACTTTAATGAAAAGATAAATCAACTACTTCACCTGTCTGCAAACAACGAGCATACATGCAAAACTAATAAGACAATATTAAGTGGAAACAACAACAAAAAAGGATATTGTATTTACTATCTTAAATATGCAATGCTCACTCTCAAATCTGTTTTTTGTGTTCAGAACTTAACAAATAGTATTTAATTATATGCCCTGCCTCTGTTTATTCTGCTGTATGTCTGGAAAAGTATTGAAGAACTACAAGTAACACAGACACAAATTTCATTGGTGGATTTCTGTAAAGTGTAATAATAATTCTCTGAGAGGAAAAATATCTCCTTCTTCTGCTATGTACACCCTATTTTAGAAGGAATATGATAAATTGTTCTCTAAATACACAGGAGAAGTTCAATGCTGCAGATCAGAGGAGGTATGCCAAGAAATTTAAATGTCTGCCCAACTAGCAATTTGATCAGAGTTTGAGGAACCTTAGCAAGAACATATCAATCAGCACTTTGCTACCAGCCTTCCACAACTTCTCAGTTTTATTTTTATCTCTGTTAATAAAAAGCTATTGCAGACACTGAAGACTAAGACTAGATAGGCATGTAGCAAGGGTAATGTAGAGTTATTTAATTTTTTCTTGCTTCTGTGCAGCAAAAGTGTATAATTGCAATAGATACCCCAGAAATAAGACAAGTTACAGTTAAAGAGCATGCTTAACTTAAGAACCTTAAAATAACTTTGTAAATGCTAGGCTAAATCCAAAGCAAAAAGTGATTTTCAGGTCCAGATTACCTAACCATGCCTTATACATCAAAGAGGATCTCAGGACTGAACACAATTGGCGGTCTAACCTTTTTCTATTAGCAGTTCGTATTTTATAATCTGAAACACTACAGCAAATCTGCAACTCTTACAAGACTATATGTATGACATTTGCTCTAGTTTTTCATTACCAAATTCTTTTACATCTCTGTCCCATTTAGTGTTTAACAAAAGAAAAAAGAAAAAGACTATAAATAAACTCTGCCACTTGTTTCACCTTTGCTGAGAGATGAAGATTGTTGACCTTCCAAGGATTCTATATAAATGCTGATTTTATCTAGCAGCAGGCCCTTGACCTTGGTGAGGCTGACAATTACTCTGATCAAATGGATGAAAAAGGCTGGCAGACAAAAAGAGACTTCTTCCACCAGAGATCAATAGGTCATCAAAAATGAGACATCAAAATGGACTACGTTAAGGAAATCTTGAATTTAAATGAAAGGAAAATATGGAGCTGGGAATGAATAATTCAGATTAGTAAAGTGAGAAAATTTCCTCTTCTGCCTGTCCACTTTTGTCTGAGAGTTTGGAATCCTACATCTCTGTCTTACTTCAGATTTAGCTATAGATAAAGTTATTTTGTAAAGCAAAGATAATGTCAACTGTAATTGCATACATTCATGAATGATCTTTTCAGAAACATGATCCAATTTTTTTACTTATACTGCTTAAATTTTTGAGAAACAGATTATTATATATATTTACATTGATATTATATTTATATTTGCAACCCTTTTCAGTATCTGGTTGCCAAGTATGTTTTAGTGTGATTATGCATTATTTGTGCTGTGGACAACTAAGATGAATTTTTGAACTAAAATGCATCTTGAAAACTTAGAAAAACAGTTCTAGAAATACCTTAATGAAGTCTAGTTTTCATTGAATCTTATTTTTATGCAGTTTGCATGTTGGAGTTCTACTACCAGAGTCCCCTTAAATTATAGTATTGTCCTGTCACTCATGCCAGCCAGTATGCAACATTTGTTACTCATAATCATTAATGGATGATTATTAAAAAAAGCAAAAACTCTTTTTTAGCTCCTTGAGTTCAAGTCTATAACATCCCTGAACCTACCATAAAGTTGACTCTGGAGAATATTGCAGGACGATAAGCAGGGTAACTTCATCCTTTCTAAATTTCTTCCTTATTGTCAATTGAATTTATCAAACTCCTCTATGCTCTGAATCAAAAGAAGGGGTCATTATATAATTTTATTTTAAAAAAAAAACCAGTTACAGCATACGTCTCTCTGGCTTTCTCTCTATGTCAGATTTTGCTTTTTTTAATTTCTAGTGGTCTTGTCTAACAGGTAATGGGACTGATGCTCCCTTGCCTTAGTAAAAGGCTGTTTGAAAGACTATAAAGTTAATTTATTGAAATGTAATTAGCAGTACTATTAATTTTCGCCATGCTTACTGTCACCAGTTTTAGTGCCACAAATTCAATTTACAATGATCTGAACAACATTGTCAGACATTAGTATTAATTCATCTGGTCTCTCTCCTCCAGTAAATCATACTGTAGTGTCCTGAACACTAAGAGAGTGAGCGAGAGAACAAAGATTATTTGAAATGTATATATATATATATATATATAGATATAGATATGTCCTTGATCTTATTCAGCTCATTTACTTTGGCAAAGTCTGCCAATTTCCAGACCTGAAAGTTGAAGTCTGCTTAAACAGAGAATGAATGCAGTGGGTACCACAGTAATCCAGGCCTGCCTTTCCAATTAAGATCTCAGAGCCAAACTGAAAGGGTTGCTCTGTTACTGCTGGTATTGCCTATTGACCTTCCAGAACACCTCTGGCCATTCCTATTAGTCTGTTGAAGTTTATCCCAGTAGAATCCTAGTTATCCATCAGCTGAAATTTGTACTAGTGGTTATTTAGTGTTTTGGTGATAATTTAACAATAAGATACCCTGTAGTACCCCATACGTTATTTGTCTATGAAGTCTGACTTACTTGATTTTTCATTCTTTCATAGTATCCAAAAACAAAAAGAAAAGGATTTTTTACAATTTTCTGAATAGCTCAAGTAAGGAATGAATATACTTTCAGAAATCTGGTTTACTTCAGAAATTGATTTATTTCTAGAGTAAAAAAAATTGTCTTCATTTTACAGAGTGGAAACAAGACACAGGAAGCCTAATACCTAGATCCACAGAAATATCTAAATGCTTAATTGCTGCCATAGATTCATGGCGGTTTATTAAGTAGCATAAGCACTGCATAAGTAAGCAGAGTTTGAAATCTCACTCTGGGAGTTACAACAGCAATTTAAATGAAATAGTAAGGGAATAGGCAACAGCCTAATGGGCATTGAGGAAATAACACCTAGTCCTCAGAACCTGAAATCCCACTCAGGCACCTCCAGCACTTCTCTCTTGTAAATCACAGGAAAAACTGTTGTGCATATTCTTTACATCCGGTACAACTGAGGAGTGTACAAACTGTATGACTTTGCAGTTAGACAATCTCTGAGCAGGTGTTTTAAAAACTCTAGTTCTGTAACTGGGCTCTAAAGCTTATGAAAAGTTTCCACTAGATCCAAGCTTAAGGAATGCCTCAAGATTCCACAGGAAGGCTAGATCACAGGCATTTAAGCTGTGAAGGATCACACCACTACTTTAGTTGGGAAAAAAAGATATATAAGAGAAAAGTATCTTATAGGATATGTCCCATATGGCATCTGGTGGGAGTGTTCTCTTCAATAATGTAGATAACTGCATAGAAAGATAAAACAAAATGAAAGACAGTAACTGTGAAAACTTTAGTAACCATCTGGAGAATGCTCTTCCCCTGTGCCTTTCTGACTCCCACCATTTTCTCCCACGTGCTCTGGTTGCCAGCGCTGAAAGAACCATCGCCCTTCCTGCTTCTGACATCTGGAGTTACATTCCACTCTTTCCCTACTTCACTAACACTTCATCCATTTTCTGAATTTCTGTTATGAAATCTTTTCTCCATTGCATTTCCTCCCTCTTTTTTTCTCTTTTTTTTCCTATCCATTTTATTTCATTCAGTACCGGCACAGCAACCATTAGTTGCAAAAGCATAATTAAGAGCATAAAGAAGGCAAGGGTTTTTTTCAGGTTTTTTGCTTGCTTCTCTATGAATGTGTACAAAGCTGCATAATCTGTACTGGAAAACACATGCTGAAAAATCAACATCTCTATTCCTATCACAACTCTTGCACATATGTTTCTCCACCTATGAAATATGTACGTAAGTATCCGTATATACATATGGACATTGAAAAGTCAAAGCTGCCACAATTAACTCACATACTTTAACTTTCCTGATATATGCATCATTAAAGATTATGTTGAACACAGATGTCACAGCTGTTTCAAAAAAAAAAAAAATAAAAAAATCATAACTAAATTAATAAAATGAAGATTCTTCCAGATGACTAGCATCTATGAATAAAAAGAAAAATAGCATTTGTATCAACTGTGTGTAGAAATGCAGTGTTACCAAAGTTCAAGTACATTTGATTGACTTTGGAAAATATTGCCTGAAAATTATTCTCTTTCTTTAAGCTAGTATGATATACAGTTGAAATGAGAGAAGAATGCTGTTTCTTGAGATATATGTTTAAAGCCTGCTGTATCAATATATTTCTGTATGTACTTAAATCTAATTTTGAGTTGTCTTGTTTATTTCAGTGGTACATTAAACATTCTTAGTGCTGGGTTGTGTAACTACAAACACTCATATGACCAGATTTTTTTTTTTATTTTTTTTTTTATGAAAATGGAAACAATACTTGATTTTTTGTTCTAAAAAGACAATCAAGGGAAATGTAAGTAAAAGAAGAGAAACAATAAGTGTTGAGCTGTAGGGAAACACTAGACCCTAGATGCGGATATTCAGAAAAATGCCGACAGTCAGTGACAAGTCTGTATTAAAGTTAAAAGGATATACTTCAGGATATGAAGGAATACAACAGAAAATTTGGGGGACAAGAATAGTTCATTTTCTTATTTAAAGAGAGGCCCCAGACAGTGCTGCTTTTCATCAATACAATACTGATTACCACATATTATTATGCGCACAGCTTATTTTATGCACTATCAGGCCTGCTCCTTCCCAACTGAGTGACTGACAACTGGGAGACCTAGTAGTAGACCAGCTGAGTTGCAGACATGCAAGAAATGCCTTCCCTTTTAACAAGTCATTTTAGCTCACAAAACAATCAGTCTGGAGAACACTTATCTTTAATAAGACTATACCCTGAAAATTTGAATCCTGTATCTTAAAAATTTACATGTAAGCGTCAGGTCATTATTCCTAGCCTATGTGTCTTATGACTCAATGTGAAAATGTTAGAAGCTAAGGACACTAACCATAGTTTTGGGGAAAAAAATTGTTTTGGTTATGCAAATAAACTTTAGGTTGTAATTTTAACAGAAGAGCTCATTCTGAGCTATCATTTTTGGTATCTTTCTTCTCTGTGTACACAAGGAAGTTGCAGTTCTAATTTTACTTTAAATTTCTGTCATGGGCATATTCCAGAGGACAAACAGTAGGCAGGGTATTCACTCTTCTCCAAACACCAAAGACAAGGTAAAGCACTCAAGTTTTTACTGAGTTTATTTTCAGACCATATTCAATCACTTATAGTTATTACTATTTTTTAACTTTGAGGGTACAGTTGATATATTTTGAAGAGACAGATTGGCCAACACAGAATAATACAAGACTTTGTTGTCTTTCTGGTTTTAATGACTTAAGCTCCTCCTTTAGAGAAAAGCAGTTCTGATAATAGGACATGTAAACTCTTTTATCACAATGCTGGAGAAAGTCCTGATTCATATACTATTGAATTGTGTATGAATATAGATAACTAAATCTATATATAGTTTATATATAGATATATATATATATATGAGGTCATAATTAGATCATATTTCTATTAGAAAATTTTTAAATTATAAATATGTGCCAGTGATAAACACAGAACTACCATGAATTATTCCTTACTTATACAAAACAAAAGACGTATAGTAATCTAGGAAACTACACAATAGAGATTGTTTGCAAAATACTCAAACTTTAGTATCAAAATATAAAATGAAAAAATTGCTGTTGTAAATCAAAAATCAGGAATTTTCCCCTCATCCAGGTTTAGCTAATGCTTTCAGTTGTCCTGCATATGTGCAATGGTTCTGCTGTTCAAGAGTAATCCAGAACAGGCAAAGGCAACTACTGGCTTTAAAATTCAGTTTGTGACCAAGTTCAGTCTGTCTTGAGTTTGGATCTCTGGTATTTTGAAAGGAGGTGTTCTACAATCATTTGACCCAAGCTAAGTTTCAAAAGTAAGCCTTGAAAAGCTGGGGAAAAATTCAGATAATCCAGTCCCTTCTAGGTTGATTTGATTGGTTGATATTTTGGGGAATATTTTTAATAAGAAGAGCCCCAACCACCAGCAGTATATTTAAATAATATATTCTAATTTTTATAAAGCTAGAGAATGCATCTCATGAGCTAAAGCCCCATCATTCTACAGACAGTTCCTGCTCTCAAGTGTCTACCAATTAGCCTACAGAACAAGCAACGACAACCCAGGCAGGGAAGAGCAACACTGTTCAAGGATGAGTCAAGGCTGATCAGACTCATCAACAAATGTTTCAGTTTACCTATAGCCTAACAGATATCAGATTTTTGGACGCAATTGAGAGAAGACTTCTAATGTTATCGTACTGAGACATGGCTTTGGGACTGTTGTTTTGTGTTGACTAGCCCATTTGCTATGCCAAATGTAATGGTTAGGAAGCCCAAGCCTGTCAGAAAGTGACAAAATACCAGCTTCCCACAGACAATTTGTATAGGCAGTGTTTACCTCTGAAGCTGAGAGAGTGCAGATCTTGTCAAACTGAAAAGGCCAACAGAAAGTTGTAAATTAAAAGGTCGCTCCTGGCGAGACAAAAGGATTGAGAGAAGGTCAGTCACCTGTAATTAGAATTTCTTGTTAACTCCAAATTATTTAGTATTTATGTGTTTCAAATATGAACAGCTTGTTTTGACTTTGGCGGGGGGCGGGGGGGGAAGCAAAAAGAAAAAAACATAATATATCTGTAAGGAAGGATATGAATATGAACTGTTACATTAGCTTGGCTAAAAATGTGTGAGACATGGACCTAGACACAGAGACAAACATAAAAACTGAGACTAGAGGAAAATGCCATTCTAACCTGTAATAGTTAGGAACATTTCACAACTTTTTCTGAGGTTTTCTTCTTTCTCTGAATATCTGCCACTAGCTGCTGTTTGAGGTAAGACATTGGTTTATATAGCCTTGTTTTGATGGTTTTGTACTGAAGTATAACAAATCAACAGATAGTCTTGAAAATCCTGATTGGTTTGCACAAGATAAGACCCTAGACTTGCATTAATGTATGGTCAGTGTCATTCCGTGAAAGTCAATGGGCCATAATTTTTCTCTTCATTACACTAGTACAGCTCCATTAACTATAGAAATCATTAATCATACAGCAACTCTGAACTCTGTGATGTTGTGCAGGATATAAATTAGACAAGAATTTGGTCTCCTGGCCATTTTCTCTCCTGATTTGTTGCTGACAGGAAATCCCTTATTTTATTTTGCTTCAGTGTTTTAGTAAAGTATGTTGATATTAATTGTATTGCACAAAAGGGTATATTCTGATATACAATTCCGATCATGAAGACAAATTTACACATAAATAAATATTTAGAAGCTTGACTCTAAGGGACTTATTGATCCTTTGTAACACTTTGAACTCCTCCAAACTTTTTCTTTCCCCTCTCCCAGTTCCTCATCTGCAAAATGGAAAAAATGAGACAACTTTCTCTCTTAAGAAGAATTAAACATAAATGTTAATAATGTTGGAGCATTCAAAGCCTCTGATGTAGGTGCAAGCTATATCTTCTTTCCAACTAAATGTGTTTTTTTGGGGTTTTGTTGTTTACATTTGGGATCTCTCACAAAGTGAGGACAGAGACAAGAAAATCATTACCTCCTTCATATTGCTAAGAAATGATCTACAAAAAATTAAGGTGGCAAGTATTAGAAATACTGAATAATTAAAAGATTATAAACTAGGGCATATCTAACTACGTAAGGCAGGTAAAGATGTCCATTGACTAGAAATAAATAAGTTTAATTTGGAAAGAGCAGAAAAAATATCAATACTTAAACTCATAAAAGAAAGCTTAATTTATTATTTAAATTCATTCCATCCCAGGTTTTGGAGCTCCAGCCTATATATAAAGAAAAGTCTTTCCTTCAGCTTATACACCTTTTCAAAATTTGAGAACAAGTTACTCTTTATTAGATCATGCCTGATTGGCCTGCTTCTGAGCCTGACTTGGAGAATCAACTGTTTCTTGACTGAAAGTGAGTTGAGTAAGGTGGTACTACTAAAATACTGCATCACCAAGAAATCTATGGTTCTGCCAGATTAAAGTTTACATAAGCAATATTTGAACTACAACAGTGGTTACTATTAAATGGTGTGTAGGTGAGAGCCCCCAAATTCAAGTCAGAAACATCAGGTAAAAGTTTGATTTCTTTAATCCAATCTTCACTTGGCAGAACACGTACATACAGTATAGCCACAAGAAAGTCACTTGTTGTTACAATGCAAGAAATAGACACCAATCAAGGCATCATTTTCTCTGTGTCAGTCATCTGCCCAGGCATTAGTCAGTGGAGAACAAGGGAAGAGAGTAGTTTTACTGGTACCTCTAGTCATGAAATAATACAAGCCAGTTTCATACAACATTTGCTGAGTTATTCTGAATCTGTGACACCTCCAGACCAACGCAATATATGATGTTGATAGTACAGCGCTTACTATTGCTCATAATTTGACCATAATCATGAGTATACACTCTAAAATTACACCAATTATTCAGTCTTGTGAAGCAAACTCCAAATAAGTTGAATACAGCTACCTTTATATTCATGTCATTTTTATTCCTTGTTTGGTGCTTGTCACATGAAAAAGGAAAATTTACTCAAACCCTTTGTGTCTGATTAGTCTGTCAGCACCCCAAAAAAGCCAAGACCCTTGTGTTTGACCAGTCTGTCAGAGTCCTGTTATGAGGATCCTTCACTGAGCAGTTCACCAGATTGGAGGGCACTTTGACTAACTTGTTCAGGGTGACACACCAGAGAAACCCCCTCCTGTGTCTCCACACCTTTACCCACTGCCAGCCAGTGCCCTGGAAGGACTCGCATTAACAGTTTATGGAATAACACTATTTATTAATAAAATTGTGACAGGTTAAGGTTAGAAAATTGCCAGTGAGAGTATATGATTACAAAAACTTATTCAAAACAAAATACTAATTCAAAGCAATATACTAACAAACTTTGGAGGAGAAGACAGCTTCAGCTTGTCGACAGCAGAGGCGTTGTGCTGGAGTCTTCCCTGACTTCTCCCCAGTCTTAACTTACTTTTATACTATTTATCTACCTTTAGTTGCAGCTTAAGTGACTTTAGTCATACATTTTACTCAGTGAGGGGTGATCAGTGACAGACAGGTATCTCAATAGAGGATCTGAGATAACCTTGGAATGGGGACATGCATCACTTCAAGGAGACTGATTTCACCATAGTTGCTGATTCAAAAGCAAGACATCTTCCTTTATCACCCTTGGCTTTCAGCTGCTGTGCAGCTTATCAGTTAAAGAATAATACTGACTTCCCTACTCTGCAAGGGTTTCCACAGAGGCTGGTCATGGTGTCTCCACTCTGCTCCACCCTTCATTTAGTCCCCCTTAAATTATATTGTGTGTGGGAGGTCGGGTATGCTGACCTCATTCCACGCAGGGAGTAGCAACCATATTTCCCCCCCATAATTTCCATACTGATATCTTTTTACCACAAGTTATTTTCCCACAGTACTGATAAAATTTAAAGAGATTTAAAAATAATAAGAAGAAGCAACCTTATGATGCTCTCATTGATTATGTACAAGGACAGGAATATAGGCTCTAGGAAGCTACTTGGTTCCTGCTTGTATCAATTACAACAATGAATTGATGTAGAGGTGCATTAGCTACTGTATATTGCCAAAGCACTAGTGATTTTTCAAGCAGATTTACTGAGGCTTAAGGACAGTGTAATAACAGTGTCTGTATATTTTATATGCAGCCATTGTCACATGTCATTAAATGGACTGGTAATAATCCATTGACATTTAATTAATATGGAATGAGTGTGATATTAAATCTAACATGTAAATTAAAGCCCAATTTAAGTAACTTAATTTTAAAGTGTGATGGAAAACTTCTTTGGATCTAGATGGCCTGTGTTTGTTTCTTTTACTTTGTTCCCTTCTGCAGGTTGAATGATGTTGGGCAAATTCTAGAAAGACAAAAGGGGAAAGTTGTTATGACCAGAAATTTCAGCACAGCAAATTAAAAATAACCTCATTCCTGGCATTAAGCAATAGACAGAAATTTGGCCAAATTCCAAGCATTATATTTCAAAGTGTTCACACTCATGATTCAAGATCATCTCTAATTTAGAAAGCACTAATAAGAGAAATATTTTATTAAATGTGACAGAACTTTGGAAATAAAATATCCAAATGCAGGTGCCCTGGTCATTATCTTTTATTTTCTGAAGTAACTCAAAATTTAGGACAAAAATATTTAAGTTACACCATTAAATAACATTAAAAAGGATACCAGTCATAAGGTTTTACAAAAACAAACAAACAAGCAAGCAAAAAAAACCCACCAAAAAACCTGTTCAGAACTAAACATTAAATTTACTACTCCTCATCATGATACTCTTTTTAGAAAACAACAACAGCAGAAGTAGCAATATTAGTGGATGGTATCAAAATTTCATCTTTATAATCAGTGTAGGGAAAGAAAAGTGACACAAATCTTAAGGTCCACTCATGATTACATACACGTAAAATTTGGGAATAAAGTAAGAGAACGGTGTAGGTATGACAGAATCACATAATGGATAAGGTTAGAAAGGGCCACAGTGAGTCATCTGGTGCAACCTGCCTGCTCAAACAGTGCCATGCTAGAGCACATTGCACAGGATTGTGTCCAGATAGCTCCACAACCTCTCTGGGCAATCTGTTCCAGTGCCTGGTCACCTGCACTGTAAAGTTCTTCCTTGTGTGGAACTTTCTGGGTGTCAGTGTCTGCCTGTTGTCTCTCATGCTATTTCTTGGCACCACTGAGCCTGGCTCCAATCTCTTGACACCCTCCCTTCTGATACTCATATGTATATGAGGTCCCCTCTCAGTCATCTCTTCTCAAGCCTGAACAGGCCCGGCTCTCTCACTTTTGCTCACAAGAAAGCTGCTCCAGTCCCTTAATCACCTTTGTTGCCCTCCACTGGACCCAGCTCAGGAGTTTCATGTCTCTCTTGTACTGAAAAGCCCAGAATTGGACACAACACTCCAGATCACTAGATCTGAGCAGAGGGGCAGGATCACCAATGCTCTTCCTAATGCACCCCAAGACACCATTGGCCTTCTTGGCCACAAGGGCACAGTTCTGGCACATGGACAGCTTGTTGCTCACCAGGACCCACAGGTCCTTCTCATTTCTTTTTAGTCTTAGCTGTAACTGTAACACACCTCAAATCAATTGTATACTACATCTTCTAAATCACATTGAGGGGAGATGAATTTGTGGAGAGATTGTTTGTGAGCTGAAAGTTTTTATACTATTATAATGCAGCTTTTATCACACAATTAAATTCTTTATCCTGATCTGGGTAGCCTTTTCCATAGTTAGTTCAGCAGTCTATCTGAGATGTTTCTCCTGATGAAAGCCAGATCTGATATACACAGTGACAGAAGAAACTAGCAGTGCCAAAGATAATAATAGATGAAGGTCTTCACTTTTCTTGATAGTACTAAGTCCAAATTAATTTGCTAGAATACAGCTGCTGATACTCTGGGTTCTGCTTCCTTTTCCCAAGTAATATGAATTTTGCTATCATAAAAACAAGCAACTTAACTTTCCTCAGTTTTCCTAAATTCTACTATTTTAACATAGGATATTTTGGCAATAACTGAATGGTCAGAATACTATGTCTTATTAAGAGATAATTTGGACCCAAATACCTATGACCTGTGTAGAGTATATGACAGCATCAAGGCAAAAGCATCAATTTTGTGGCGTTTTCTGACATAACCTGCAAAAGTCATAGCAGTGCTTGACAGAATTCCTCTATCCTTGCACTCTGAATAATGATGGTACTGTAGAATGACAGTTATAAAAAAGGAAGTCTGAAGGCTGAGTTCCTTTTTTTTTATATAATAGATTGTTAGATTTTCTAAGAAATATGAGCTAGCAAGCAAATTTGCAAAGCAAACCTGACACATCTGCTTTACAAGGAAACAGCTGCCTTCCAGAGTTAAAATATAACCATTAATTTCTATTCACCAGAGCTAAAGAACATAGTTCTAAAACCCATTGACTCTGAACTTGTTTCTCATGCAAAATAAAGTCTTCAAAAATATTTGTCTAAACTATTAAATAAAAACAACACCCTTACAATGCAGCCTTTTTTATCTCTCATTTTCACTTTGACATCTAACCTTACTCAACTTCATTATCTAAACAATTCCAATTGTAGTGAAGTTTGTTAGCATATCAGTTCTTTGATAGACTTATTTGTGAACTTTTTTCAAGTGAGAGAAGGAATTTTCTGAGAATCATTAAGTTTTTCTCAGGGCTTTGATGCCACATGATAAAGGCAATGTTCAATTTATTAGTTGCTCTGATAGCCACATGACCTCTGAGCAAAACTCCCCACAGTTCACTGCTGATGGACTATAGTAGCTGATGATCTGCCTGCTTCCCCGGATATCAAAGTAAAAAAAAACATACTAACTTTCTGGCAGGATGAATATTTTAGAACGGTGAATAGTAATACTTTCTATACAAAAGTTTTTTTCTAATATTCAAAAGACAGCAATGATTATCATGTTTTACAGAAGAGGAAGTTGAACCACAGAGAGTTTTGTTTTGCTTTATTTTGTTTTGTTTTGTTTTGTTTTGTTTTGTTATGAAAGCCAAACAGCAATTAAAACATTTGTTCTGACACACCTGTGAGACAGGGTAACTGAGGTTCTTCTTAATAGATACTTTGGAAGAGATTGGAGTGAAATAACACTGACTGACTGGTGGGTGTGTGGGTGTGTGTGGGTGTGTGTGTATACATATATATATGGCAGGTTTATTTTAGAACTATTTGATTGCAAAGGAAAAGAGGTATGTATCTTCCTATCTGTAGAAATATAACAATATAAAAGTATGAAAATATAAATTGAGAGACTATATAAGGAAAAGAGAAAGATAGCAAAGAGGATTGGTCCAGTGAAAGATCCAGCAAAGAGACTTGATTTTTGCAATTTAGATGTCAGTTGATTGAAGTCGTGATCACAATCGTGATCTATTGGGGGTGGGGACAGCCCATACAACATAAAGTTAAATGGTGTAATATATGTTCAGGTCCAGGTGGGAATACCCAGGTACCTTCCCTGGGGGAATGGATTTTTACACTGTCTAATGCAATACTATGAGTCATGTGCAGTCCTCTGGTGAAAGGCCCCAGAAATTAATGTCTGGAGGCACTTCAGGGGTCTTTGATGGCTTATGACGCCTTCTAAGACATGACCACAGTTTCTCAGACCTGGGTAGTCGGGCCAGTTTTGGCTTATCAGAAGGGATGAATAACTTCAGGCTTAGTGTGAATGTTCAAGTAACCATCCCCATGGTGGGGAGGAGTGAGTTTTACACCCAAGCCTCAACAGGAGGGAGGACATTGGCATGATAAAAAGCATTATCCCATCTCTTCTGCATGCACACCCCCTCTGCATCTGCATTGTTCTTATGCAGATCAGAGCTTTCACCACCACACACCCAAAATCTCTCCTCCTCCCCTTCGACGGGGGGCTACAAACCTGGCCTCAGCAAAGCACCTGCTGCTTCTACAAATGGCTGATTGTTTATTTCAGTCTCTCACAAACAAAAAATGGTTTCAAGCTCCATATGTGCTAAGCTCCTGCTGTAAACATTGGACCACACTGCTAAAACTATTAGATGTTTTTCGTTTCCTGTGAACCTATACAAAACACTTAATATAAGCAATTTGGCTCCAGAAGCAGTATCCCTCCCATGTCAACACTGGTGGGTGCAGTCTGTGCACCCAGGGTTTGCGCAGCAGACCAACCTGCAAAGTTGCAGCAAGGTATCAGCCACCAGTGTCTCTGCACCTCAGTGCTCTAATTAATCCTAGGTGGAAATCTATCTGTCATTTATGCATCAGTAGTATTCAGCAAAGCATTGTTTCTCCAGTAACATTCTGGTTTGCTTTTGATGGTAACAGGATAGCATTATGTTTATTTATATCATTGATCTAAAATAAGCTCTTTAGCTAGTTCCATGGCTGACATAAGCTTACAAAGTTTGCTTCATTCACCTCTCCTCCAAAACATTTGCAGCACCATATTTCTGGCTCCACTGACATTTAAGCACTTTATGTCTTTTTTTGCACATCCCGGAATACCTTCGCATGTTTCACAATTCTTCTACACAGCATCTACACCTGCTTAATATGAGCATACTTCAAAAGAAAACTGAAAATTATTAACAAAGAAGTAAAATAAATAAAATCCTAAATAAATCAATAAACCATTCCTTTCCTAGAATAATTTTCTGGGGTCTTATTCCTGCATTGTGTCAAGAGACTCTAACCTTGGGAGGCAGCAACTATCTGCAGCTTCTTTGAGGTTCATTAGGAGTTTCTGTCAGAAGATAATATTTAGCAATTTGTTGAATTTTTACACTTCCACTGCCTCAAATCTGCTATGGTTCAAGAAAATTTGCTGTTGCATGAGGAATTGATTCTAATTCATTTAAGGTGCTTAATGCAATTATCCTCCTGAATAATAGAAATTGGAGATACTGAATACAAAAAATTGGAGAGATTCACAGACTACCCTTGTACACTTCACTACAGAGAAAGAAGGAGGGGAAAAAAAAAAAAAGGAAAAAAAAATTTAATCCATTCAGTTTCTTGTACATAAAAAATAATTAGCCCAGCTGTAATAATTTTCCACCTTTCAGACTGCTGAAAGTTTGAGCCAATCAATACGCTACATGCTGGAACACCCTAAAATATTAAATTTAATTTTGGAGGCATCCTGGCATGTAAAAAGTACCAACCAACAGTGCAAGAACAAGCAGTAGTATGTCCCAACAGGTTTTTGTCAGAGCTCTTACTGAAGTCACAGTCAGCAGTCAGCAACTGATCTGTGGCCATGTTCAAGATCCAAAGGACCAGCATTCTCAAATATTCAGAGATATCAAGCTGCAAATATAAAACCCCACCAGAATATATAAATTTAGAACTTTAATTACTTGCCAGACTGTTGATTGCACAGCTTTAAATAACAGCAAACTGCAGGGGAAAAAAATATAGTAGATAGCAATGTTGTATGAGCTAGATTCAGACTACCTCTAAGCTGTTTTCATATTCCCTTTCTATTTCCTGTTCTCCATTTGATCCCTGATTCTATCCTTATGCACAAAAGTATTAAGTTTTCCAGGGGCCATAAGGCTGGTTCATACTTTTTGAAGCATGTCACACTTCACTCCTCCTCAGTTTCCTCACATGTCCCAATCATGTTCCCTATGCAGTGGGGTAAAAGGAATCCCCATTGGCTGCTTTACATTGGTGCTTTTCAGATAAGAGTGTCAAGGATTTGGAAAAAAATCCTATAAGAAATATTTTCAAACCATATGCTTTAGCTATATCCTTATTTATTGCTAATTGCAAAAGCAGTGAAAACTCCTTCAAGCCCATCTATAAAAATTTTCATTTCAGTTTCTACAATAGCGAACCAGCAGACACTCTTCGTTTTGAATGAATGATTAATTCTTCTCCTTTTGTCCTTAAGCACAAAAAAGTATTTACTCTCCCAGAAAAAGTATTACTTCTACTCCCCTTCTCCCTGCAGAACGTCACTTCTTCCCTGTCCCTTATCCTTCCTCCCTCTCCACACAAAGCTCCAGATACTCATGTCAGTTACCGCTAAAGTATTTTGCAATACACAGAACAAAGTCACAATTGACTCATGACTTTCATCTTGAGCTAAAATGGAAAATGGAAAAATGTAGTGCAGCAGAGTCAGAACAAGTGATTGAGATGCAGCTTGCAAAGCTGATGACTGATCATTTTTCAGAATGCAAATGAATTATTTAAATAGAAGTGTCTAATTGTTTCATTGCCCTTCACTGTCAGCGGTCATTAACTGCCTCTCAGATTTAGTGAAAAGTGGCCCAATCAAAGTAAGAACATTATTATTATATCTAAAACTCACCTAGATAGAACCCTCTGTTCTTCTATTTTACAAAAATGCCCTAATATTTATTTTATTATTGTGTGGTGTTTTTCCCCTCTCTGGAACTCAGAATCTTTGGCACTGTCTGGTATATAAGCTATCAGCAAAAACACACCGACATTTTCCTATGTTTGAACCCACCGTTGTCATGAAATTAAAATTCATTTGCATTGCAAAAAGATAAGGGTGACTTGCAGACTTGGAGTATCTGAAATTAAGAAAAGCCTTGCAGAAGACTATTCCAGAAAAGTCAAAATTTTCGCTGTTTTATACATGGGCCAAATGAAATTTTGAGAGCAGTGAGCAGGCCTAGTAATAATTTACATTTTTTTTTTTATTTTTTTTTTTAGTAGTAGTATTACATGTTTCCAAGACTTTGGGCCATAGAACTAACTCACATGTTTATGTAATTGAGAAAAAAATAACAAAAGGTGAGCCACCTGCTCTTACAAAGAAAAGAAATATATGCAAGGTCACATTTCAGGACTTACATTTTCCATTAAACAACAATTTCAAGGGACTTATGAAACACACTATCAAAGAACTGTATAAATTAATACAGTATCTGGAGCCATATACGGAAATTAAAGGTTATAAATCTAGACCAAGTATGAAACATAATAGTGATTTTCAAAGGTAGTTATATATGAAATGAGATGTATGTTTTGATTGATGATATAGCCATAAAGTGAATGTTGCACAAGTCTGTTGGCAGTAGTTTAGAAGAATACCATGTACAAGAAAACATATGTCTGAGCAGTACTTCTTTTGGTATTGCAATATATATGCATTTATAACCAGTGTTTGTCCTACCTCTCAAAGAAACTTGGAAACAGGGTTCATAATTTTTTCATGCTGACACATGTAGTAAAACATTTAATTGCTAACCATTACATTTTAAATTATTTGTTCATACTATCAGATATATAATTCTCTATCTTAATAGATGTTTAGAGATACTGATGATCATTTTGGACATGCAAGTCAGTTTACTCAGGTGAGTATATTTTGTGTGTGTAGTTCAAGTATCAATGAAAAATAAATTAACTTTAAATCTGAGTTGATCTACCTTTATCATATAGTAATATCACTGGCATCTAGAATCATTGACTAATAGAAACAGAATTACCTGAATAGTAAAGGACTCACAAGGATCATCAATTCCAGCTCCTGGCCCTGCAAGGAAAAACCTCCAAAAAAATCACACCATGTGCCTGAAATCATTGTCCAAATGGTTCTTGAACTCACACAGGCTTGGTGCAGTGACCGCCACCCTGGGGAGCCTGTTCCAGTGTCTGACCACCTTCTGAGTGAAGAATCTCTTCTTAATATTCAGCCTAAACCTCCTCTGATGCAGCTTCAGGGCATTCCCTTGTGTCCTGTCACTGGTCACCAGAGAGAAGAGATAAGGGCCTGACTCTCTGCTTCCCCTCGTGAGGAAGTTGTAGAAAGTATGTCATATTGATGCCTTGTGAGAGTTTGGGATTAATTACTCCTCTCTGTGCGCTAGTATCTTCATCTGCAAAAAGTAGGGATGACATTCATGCTTGGAAGGTAATTTAAAAGCTATTGATGAGAAACTGTGCAGAGGTTCAATAAGAATAAAAAATAACCTTCAGAATTTCCACTGACTTACCATTTTGCTAAATCTACAGAATGATAATATATCCATACAAGATATATAAGGAGAGTATATTTACATTCAGTTTTTGCCAAGTCATTATCAAAATCATCAACACAATATCAAAGGTACATTACTTAGAGAATTGTTAAATCAAATATTCTGGTAAAGAACAGTCAGTTCTGGATAAGTGGAGAAATTCTTTACTGAAATATTTGCCTTTTCAGGGTTTTATCCAGGTTAACTTGAAGAGCTCAATATAACTGAAAATCACTGTCATTACCATAGGAAAATAGGATATCATGGTCCGTGGAAATTATTAAAAACCATTATACCACCAATTTAGTAAGTATGATAGAACATGACTTGTCCTCTCACTTTTATTAGATGATTCCTGTGTTCCCACTGTACCTACTCACCGGATAAAAGAATCCTTTTGCTCAATTATAAGGTAATAAAGAAGTGCTTCATTGTGACTGTTTTAAATTCACCCATTTTTAGGGTTGTATTTTATTTTCATTTTTCTAAACATGACTATTTCAGACAACAGCACAAACAGATGATTTTTTTTTTTGCTTCTAGTTTTGTGAAACTATGTGTTGACAAACATCTGAATTTTTAAGGCCAGCAATGTAGTGACATAACATCATTATTTTGTTCTAAAATTTAACTTCTCTCTGTAATCTCATCTTGTTTAGCCAAAGATAAATGATCATTGTTTAAAAGGGGAGTTGTCAATCAGTGTTTGTTAGTTGAGAAATCTCTTTCCTTCTTTCTTTTTACTTTTTTTAAGGTTGTTGTTGTTGTTGTTGGGGTTTTTTGTTTTGTTTTTTTTTTAATTCTGTGTTAATGAACACATAAGCCTAGAAAACAATGAGCTTAAAACACTAGTCAGGAGTGTTTGGGTTCATAGCATTCATGTTGTTTTGGTTGGTTTCTCGTGGACATTATAAGGCTTTGTAGAGCACACAGACGAATGACATTCCAGTAATTCCAGCTTGATGTAGTTTAAATGATAAAAAATTATCTGGTGTATGTTTCCTGTTATGTGTAGGAGCTGAGCTGTCTCCTTGTCACTTCATGAAGTATAATAAAAAAGTAAAGAGCTTTGTGAAGGAGAGAGGAGCAAGATAAACAACATTCATGCAAAAGGAAAAGGAGGTAAATTGCCGACAGAAAAAAAGAGTATCACAAATGGTTATTTTCAAATAAATAGATTATTTTGGGCTATTTCCCATTAAAAAATACCTGTTAAGGACAATAATGCAATTGCAAAGATGTCATGTGGTAACAAACATGAAAAATATCTCACTGTGAGACTTGGACTCAGATATCAGCCTCATGGCAGCAACTTGTGAGGTTTTTCCTATCATCGCAGGTGTGATGGTTTGAAAATTGGCCAAATGCCAAGAGCCAGAGGGCCCAGGACAGAGGCCCCAAAGGCCCCTCCCGGCCACAGGGGAAGAAAGGGAGAAGGGGGGGAACCCACAAAACCGAACTTCAGTAAAACTAAACCAGTTTATATGTATTTACATATATATACATGTAAATAGAGAGGAGAAAGGAGAAAGAAAACAAGCTCTCACCTCCCTCTCACCCAAACAACCGCCGCTCCCGAATCCCAGGACACCCCCCACCCCGACCCAAGTGGCCGATCAGCAGACCCACACCCACGGCCCACTCCCATCACAGAGTGACCACAGGGAGCTCCTTTGCCCTCCAACACCGACCGAAGAAGCACTGCCCCCCCGACTTCCGACTCCCTCTCTTTATATCTTTGCTTACGTACAGAAATGAGATGGAATACTTCCTTGGTTATGACCCAGTTACCAGGAAGGGCCTAAACCAAAACCACTACAACAGGGAAAATGTGTATCTCCTTGTAATATGAGTATTTGTGGCACCATGAACTGCCACAATAGAAAAAAGGTATCTATTAATTAAATTCAGTCAAGAAAATACCAGGAGAAATAAAACCTGTTAGTGAAAGGGTTGGGAGCTACAGAAATGTCTGCAAGGAAGAGTTTTTTTACTCCAGTGGCATTTATGGGCCCCTTACCAATCTAAGCCCTGCAGCATCGTACAGATAAAGCCACACATCATCCCCATCCTGACTTTGCAATTAAGACAGATGAAAAGTATGAAGAAGTGAGTATTATTGTGATAGTTATTTTAGAGTTGGGAGCTGAAGTACGGAGGGAACATGACTTGTTCAGTGAAATCTGGGACTCAAGCAAGAGCTGAAATAACAACTATCTCAGTTCCAGTTTCATTTTTCCCTCTAAAAGCAACGCACATTTATCAATATATGTCATACTCTCACATATAGCCAAAAAGAACTTTGCTGCTAAGTAGAAAAAAACAATTCTCCAATCATAGAATCATAGAGCAGCTTGGGTTGGAAGGACCTTAAAGGCCTAGTTCCAACCCTCCTGCTATGGGCAGGGACACCTTCCCCTGGACCAGGTTGCTTAAAGCCCCATTAAAACTGGCTCTGAACACTTCCAAGGATGGAGGATCCACAACTTTTCTGGGAAACCTGCTTTCAATGCCTCACCACCCTCACAGTCAAGAATTTCTTCCTAATATCCAATCTAAATGGCTTCAGTTGGAAGCCATTCCCCCTTGGTAAAATGTCTCTCTCCAGCTTTTTTGTATGTTTCTGTCATGCGTTGCAAGGCAGCTGTAAGGTCTCCCTGTAATCTTCTCTTTTCCAGGCTGAACAGCCTGAACTCTCTCAGCCTGTCCTCACAGGAGAGGTGTTCCAGCCCTGTGATCAAATTAATGGCTCTCCTCCAGACTCTTGAACAGGGCAATGTCTGTCTTATGTTGAGGACTCGGGAGGTAGACACAGAACTCCAGGTGGGGTCTCTCCAAAGCAGAGTAGAGGAGGAGAACCATCTCCCTTGACCTGCTGGCCATGCTGCTTTTGATGTTGCCCAGGCTACAGTTGGCTTTCTGTGCTGCAAGCATACATTGCCTGATCAAAATGAGCTTCTCATCAACCAGTACCCCCAAGTCTTTCTTCCCAAGGCTTCTGTCAATCCATTCCCTGCCCAGTCCGTACTTAGGCTTGGGATTGCCCTGATAGAGGTTCAGGACATTGCATTTGGCCTTCTTAAACTTCAATTAGCACTTTTCACTTGCGTGATTATGACAGTGATAAATTAGCACTGGCCAGATTTTCTGCATTCCTGAACAATTTGGTGTTTTTAGGTTCTTCCCTTAATGGCATTATGATGTCATCAGGAAGCTGCTGTGAGCACTCCCTCAAGACCAGTAGTTGTGTGATTTACAGCTGAGTCAGTGAACAGTGAATCAGTGACTCAAAACACAAAAATGGGCAGTTCGGTGAGTTAGGTCCTCGACCTAACCTAATGCTAGAAGCATCTGGAATTCTTCTTAAAGGAGAAACTGAGAGGATGGAAATGCTATGGCTTCAGTGTGAAACTGAAGGATGAATCCTAGCTCCAAAAACCACTATGAGTACTGTGTTCAGTTGAACCTCTTTTGGCCTTCGGCAATGTAGATCAGCATGCTGCATCTGGTAACCTTGGGATAGAACCAATTTACAGGAGACCACCACCATGCTCAAATAGCAGTAGTTCAGGCAACATGCAAGAACAGTTCACTCTCTGCTTTTGTGCCTATTTCTGTCAAAGATTGGGTTATTGCAGAGTGAGCTGCTACTTGAAATTTTTAAGATGAGAAGTTGAAACAGAATAATTCCTTCTACTCCACCTACTCCACCTGTAAACATCCCAGTGCTTCTGGCTACTGCTGTGGCTACACCAGCAATGCCCAAGAGAGAGGCTAAAAGTTCCCAAACTGTTATTCAATCCCTTTAGTTTCTTACAACTAATTGTCTTTCTTAATTTTTCTTTTTCTTTCCTTCTAGCTTGCACACAACAGTGGCTATGAAGGAAATAACACCTGACTATGTATATGTAATCATTCTTCTGTAATAAAGGAGAGCTGAATAAATCCCTTAAAAATAATAAGTATTTCCAATAAATGTAACTAATCCAACCTGGAGGGGTGAAGAAGGGAGGTCACTTTACAGTTCCCGATTTTTTAAAAAGATGAGTTGCCTAATTTTCTGAGAGAGTGTCTCTGTTGAAGAGAAGGTATCTCAAAAATCTATGATTTGATGAATTGGTTTGGGGCAGGTCTCATATGTTTTGCCACTGCATGCCAGGTCTGTTAAAACACTTTTAAGAATTAATGCCGAAACAGGTGTTGACTACCTGGACGGTGTGTGCCTTTGAAAACATGGTCAAATTACTGTGATATAAGCATGGACAGAATCTCTACAGACAGTTTACACTTGGCCATCAGCTTAACTTTGCTGAAACAGGTCACTAAGGGTCAACAAAATGTCTTTTCACAGAGTGGAGAATCTGTCAAATCTGTAGTTTCTCAGAACAGAGGAGTTCAGTGATATGGGGGCCACTGTTTTTCTTGTCTGGGGTAGATATCGTGAGAGATCAGCCTCTCATATGGCTTGTGCTACACAGTAGGTAATGTATTGGAGTTCATCAGCCCTATGGACGTTAGTGCTGGTTAAAGCAATTTAAAAAGGGACCATGTCCATATTCAACAGAGTTTTTCTGTAATGAGGGAAAATTTGAATTTGTGGATGACACTAATTTCTCTCCATGGAAATTTTATGTGGAAAAGGCTCCCTCAAGACAATCAGCATAGCATGGTGGGAACTGTAAAGTGAAGTATGTGTGTGACTGAGTCTGGGGACTGATTCTTGGGGCAAAGACACCAAACAGTGAAACCTGTATGTCAGATTACTTCATGGCTTTCACTCTTGCAACTAACTTCTAACTAGTGTAACTGTTATAACTGTATAACCAGTTAACATAGCAGAATTGTTCCTCACATAGTTCAAATACACCTGTAAGTTGCTGATAAACCTGACTTCACAGTGAAGAGGGAATAAAAAAGAAACAAAAACACCAAAGAGTGGAGAAAGGCAGGACCTAGCACTCCATCAGCCTCACAGGTAGATCACTGAAATTATTGGATTTGAGAATCTTGGCAAATTACACTGGCTGCAGTAATCCCATCCCCTGCTGATATTTCATTCAGTTTTCCCAAATTAGTGTTTTATTGTATTTCCTCAGTAAAGTTCAGTTTATTTTTAAAACTTTTAACTCACAGCTTATGAGTGGAGAGACATTACTCACCGAGAACACCTGCAAAAAATAATCTGACTGGTCAGACTGGTTCTGCAGGATCTTGAGCCAATATAAATTTTCCATTATATAATCTTAGAAATTAAGAACTGTTCTTTTTACAGTCATGTGATGCCTGGAAGAAATTTTACAAATGTAAAATAATATCAAAAGTACAGAAAACAGCATGTTGATTGCATAAAAGTAAGAGTTGGTGATTGATGGTCACATTTGGTTAAGAGAAATTTTTTTTCTTTTTCATAATATTTCACATTTTTCTTTCAACACTAACCTTTCTACAAGCTTCCTAGTCCTTTTCAAGGTGTTATTAATAAAAGCAGAAGTCTTCCAAGTTAGGTCTTTTTGATGCCATGTCTTGAAAGTAGCCTAAGGAGAAAGTTAACATTTTCCTACATCAAGGACTTCAAAACAGGGCCCCCATTGCCGGAGAGTGAAATGGCTCAGCCTTAATAAACGAGTAGAACATTTCAGTAGCAAACCTGTACTGTCAAACTCCACCTTTGCAGAGCAAAAGAGATGTTTTGATTCTATGCACACCTACTGTGTGTGCTCAACTGTTTTGTGCATATGTGCATTGCTAAGGCATGCACAGAGTTCTCCTCACCTGAAGTGGGATAGTTGTACCACTCTAACCTGAAAAGGCTGATTAGGAAGACAAATATGAATAGGGGAATTCATTTAGGAAATGGATGCAAAGAAACATACCTTGGAAAATAGTGATATAGTAACAAAGGCATGTTTGAGTAACTACAGACTGTGGAAAGTTCTGCTATTGAATCCATTCAGTTCTAACTGATTATGCCTCCTTTAATTACATTCTGTATTTTCCAGTTCATTGCCACCTTACACAACTCATTTCCAGTGGAGAAAATGTGGACATTTTCCAGTAAATCAGGACAGGCTTTCTGTATAAGTCACCCATTATTTAATATAGAGTCCCTGATAATTTAGATCCAACATGTCCAAACGCTAAGAAATAGTGCCAGGATATTATCTGGTCAGCAACAAATACAAATGTGCTGAACAATATATTCACCACTGTGTTAATACTAGAATTTATTTATCCAGAGGGGAGTGCTGGTCCATAAGAAGGAATTAATATTTATCCTTTATAAACCGTTTCACTAGGTTTTTTTCTTCCATTTGAGCAATTCCCCAGAGATATACTGTGTTTTGAAACAGCCTGAAATACATCAAAATAAAGATGACTGGAAAATGTCTGATGGGACATTCTTTTTTCTCCATAGGAAAATGCTGATTCCTTGAAACTGAAACATTTTACAAGAAAACTGGTTTAAAAATAATCAGAAAGGGACTTCAGACATGACATGGAATGGTTCTCTCAGTGGTTGACTAAGAGAACCCTACTCAGAGTCAGCTCTCTCACATGACCACAAGTTTAAGTGTCTCTATAACATCATTTTCTCTAGAGACTAATAATTACTTACCTAACATCTGAGTTGACAGTCTTTAGCAGATAGAGTGAAAGATAGTTTGGCCTGCTGAATGCTTAATCTCTCTAAGAAATAAAACTGTTTCCACAGTACACCTTTCCTCAGCCTAGTTTAAGAATACTGCTGGAGAAAATATGGACTAATTCCCTTCCTTGGAGCTTGTAGAATAGTAATTTGAATTTTGATCTTACTCTGGAGTATTTTAGGTGATGTCATATTCATTAATCTTGTTCCTTTGTTATTCTGGACTCCTCTTTTTGTTTTGTTTTTCACAGACTGGGTTTTCAGAATGTCCTTTTTTCATTTAAGCTTTGACTAGAGGAAACTAAAAAATCAATCACTCTTCTGAGTGGAATTAAAAAAAAAAAAAAAAACAAAAAACAAACAAACAAAACACTAAAACAAACATATAAAAGAAGCTTCTTCTAGTAATTATATTTGATTCAGCATCTGAGATGCTTCTACATGTTTTACACTTCTGATACCTTCAATATCTTTTTAGCTGTCCTGCCTTTTTTAACAGGAAGTGTGAGCAACAATAACACCCTTCGTTGGCATTAGTGATAGCTACCAAGATGAAACTCTTGTGTTGGTACTAAATTTAACTTTTCTAACTCAGACATCCTAAAAATATGGAGATTTTGAGAAATGTAGGTAGCTTGGTCATCACCATCTCAACCTTCTTTTAGGTCAAATTATACTTTTGTTTCCAAAATTAATTTTAATTAAAAAGTCATTCAACCATGTATTCCATATCCAAAAATTCAATTTAATAACCATTTTTCAAAGGCTTTTTAAGCAAAAAAGTTTGTTTTGTGGGAGCTTAGGGTAGGTTTTTTGAACAGTCGATATAAAAATAAAAAAGCCCTGTCTTACTTATTAATGTACTTGCTCCTTCCCTCAGATGCATGAGAATACTAGACTGAGTCCCTAACCTGATACATCCAGGAGCATAAATATAAATGAAAATACCTAATTCATTAGGATTTTTTTTTTTTTTCGGAAGCACAAAGTGCAACCATATTGCATTTTTTTCTTTCTTCTTTTCCCTCTTATAAATCTTAGAACAGACGAATAATTCTGTTTCTGGGTTCACATATAAAATGAGGAAGATGTCTATTAAAAGCTCTGAAGTCTATAAAACTGAAGAAACTCTGTTCTAGTTCAGGTCTTTTGTTTGAAAACCTGTAATTTTATGTCTTTACTTTTGTTTTCCCATTAGAATGGAAGACACCTACAGATCTCTAGTAATTAATCTAAGGAAAAAGAGAATGTATGAATGTGGCTAGAGATTGGCAAAATAAATTAACTTTTTTTTTCCTTCAATCACTATCCCACACTGTAAGATAGGCTAAATTTAATTAGTGTTACTGACATGGTAATTTGCATTGTTACCCATGATGCTTTCTGCTCGTTATAAAGCATTTCCTTTTGAAATTGCCATAACTTACATAAGCATATCATTTTGTCCCTGTGGCTAACACTTGGTTGAACTATTAGATTCACTGTGAAATTCCTTCAATTACTATTTCACTCATATCTAGTTGAATATAGCAACATTTTCAGGGCCCTTTTAAAAGTATGTCATTGACTGTGTTAGCTTTGATGATATCTTAAGACAGCTTATCTATAAAGACTTATAAATTGAAAACTTAAACTAATGTTTCTTTATTCTGTGTTGCATACCTTCAGTGTCCAGCTAATTCTCATGGGTAAAAACACAGCAGTTAAGGCAGAGACACTTGAGAAAGATAAAGGAGTTGAGATGATACTGATTGTTCTGAATGCTTGACCTACAGGAGAAATTCTGACCCTCCACATGCATTTACAAAGAAACATGATTTAGAAGGGGGTTTACTAGGAAAGGGGATCAAGAAGTCATATCAAAAAGCTCTTAGGTTTTCCACAAGCTAGATGGAGTTAAAATTTCCTCAGCTCAGATGTTTTGTCTCTAAAATATCAAAGAAATGTTGAAAACATATATGAGTGCTGGTGAAAGTACCTAGTCTCTTAATTTGAAAGCTCCATTATCTGATACAAATATTTAGCCAGGCTAGGTTATTTGCAATTTATGGAGCAACTTCAGAAAATGTGTTTATTGGTGATATTTCATGCTGCAGATCTTAATTCAGTATATCGGAACATATCTTGAAACTTTTACTTTGGATGGATTTTTTTTTTTTCAATTTAAATGAATGCACAATTCTGCATTGACTTAACATAGTAAAAAGTAAGCAAATCAAAATATATCTTTAATAAAATCGTTGAAAAGGACATATTTCCCTTTTGAAAAAGACTGTGTCAAAGTTCAACGTAATGGTTATGTACTAAACGTGGGCAATGTTTGAGCCTTTTATCTTCATACTAAGAGTGAAAATCTGGTATAAGTTGGATCTGAATTGTCAGCTTTCCTACAGTTTCATGTCACAGAATCAAATAATGACTGAGGTTGGAAGGGACCTCTGGAGGTCATCTGCTCCAACTCCTGCTCAGACACAACAGCTTAGGTCAGGTCTCCCAGGATCATGTCCGTGTGGTCTTTGAATATCTCCAAGGAAGCAGAGTTCAAAACATCACTGGGGAAACTTGTGTCAGGGCTCTGTCACCCCCACAGCAAAAAACCTTTTTCTGATATTAGTAGAAACCTTCAGTGTTCTAGTCTGTGCCCTTTACCTCTTTTCCTGACACTGGGCACTGTTGAAAAGAGCCCGGCTCCCACTTATTTTCATCCTCCCTTCAGATAATTGTACACATTGATAAGATCCCCAACTTGAGCCTTCCTTTCTTCAGGGGAACAGCCACATCTGTCTCAGTCATTCCTTATGGAAGAGATGCTCCTGTCCTTTCATCATATCAGTGGACTCTCTCCAGTAGCTCCATCTCTCCCTTGGCAGATGGGACCAGCCCCGAACTAGACACAGTGGTGCAGGTGTGGACTCACAAGTGTTTCACAGAGAGGTAGAATCACTTCCTTCAACCTGCTGGTGACATTCCTCCTAGTGAAGGCCAGGATACCACTAGTTTTTGTTGACACATTTTGTCCCATTTCTCCTAGTAGTCCAAAAGAAGATCCATTTGTATCCCACAATTCCAAAATTCTGAATGGATTGGCAATCTGACTAAATTCTGTTGGAGAGCAAAAATTTAATGGGAACCTTAATGACTTCCATTTTGATAATAAGTACAAATAAAAAGAAAAACATTTTCTTGTCTATAGATTCAGATTCAGGTGGTACTATGATACCAAGGAGCTGGATGGATAGACAACTAGGTTATAAGTACCTCTGTCTAAAAATAACATTTAAGTGAACTTGAGAAAAACATTGGCTGTTAGGAAGGCAAAATTAAAATTGCTCAATTTTAACACAAGTAAATTCTCTCAAAGTATGCCTATATCTTTAACAGAAACAGGCATTTACTAACCACTGAATCTGGCTGCTAGAGCTGCTTGGGTTTTTTAGAGATTTGATTTCTATTGTGTGGAATGAGCAACCTAGCTTCTCTGGTCCAAGACTGTCACCCTGCCATTTCCACAGAGGGAGGCTAATTCTGAATCACATCACCTGTTGAGAAGAACAGAGCACAGCAGGGAGACACATGTTTTGGAAGAACTAATTTGCAAATGGGGAAAGTGGACAGTCAGAACTGATTTGTGCAATCCTTCTCTCTTGCTGTACCTGACTGGTGTGTTTCATAAACTTGCAAAGGGAAAGTTGGATTTCATCTGTCTAGGCCATTTCAGAATGATGGAAGATCCAACATGACCCACCTGTCAGGTAAGTTGAAATGCCTCTCTTGTATCCACAGGAGGTTAATATGTCCTAGACTTGTGTGTCACTGTGCATGAATAGTAGCACTGGGCTTTCTGGCCATCTGGAAATCTAAACTGCTTTGCACACAGATGCCTGACACTGAGTCACTGTCCAAAGCCATTGGACTAAAAATGGTGGTATTAGAAAGTGTGCAATAAGACTGAAGAACATAGCAGTGGTACTTCTTCTCCAAAAGTGGTTTTCCCTAGTAGTTTTGCTCTAGTTTTTCCATTGCTTTTCACTGAGACAGAACTGATATATGCTGAGTATACAGCTGCGGTATTTTGTCTCTGGAATCGGTAGTTCACATATTTTCAGATTTTCTAAATTTTGAAATGTGACACCTAATTGTTTTGTCACTGGCTAAAGCCAGAAGGTTTGCTTTTGAGTCAGTGTTTTCCTCATTTCAAAGGTCCTAAGCTGCAGATGTTCTAGAATTAGCCACTTTTTACTCTCAGGGCCCTTTAGAGATTCGTTCATCACTAGGTCTAACAAGTAGCACTGGGATTAATTAACATCTGTGGAATCACTCCAGGGCTAAAATAAATGGTTGGGCTGTAGTTGTTACTTAAAATTGTGTGGGAAGGTGATACCTGCAAGTATTTATAAGACGTAATATGTAACATTATCTTTACTGTCTGCAAAAGAAATATAAAAGGGACAAAGGAGTCAATTCTATTAGTACACTCATGTGTTGCTAAAAAGGCAAGCTGTTCCTTGTAAGAGTTTTACCTTTCTCAAAAACCTGCACACAAAGGGATAGATTTGGAGTTTGAATGCCGTGCCTTGAATCCAAGGCAAACCCTTTCACACAGGAAGAGCATGGGTTTCCATCAGGTGATTCCGAAGATAGCAACTGATACGATTTTTCTTTTTTTTGGGCAGAGTGGTTAACATATGTATGTCTTTCTGAAGGTAACAAAATTGAAAACATGAAGGGACATTAAATTTAGCTGAATAACAAAAGTGAATAACAGAGCAACTAAAAATGTTTTAACAATTTTTTTTAACTCTAGACTCCTGATCATGCTTGAAAACAAAATAACATAAAAACATTTATAAATGATTTGCATTATATCAGTCTCGGGATAAGTTGACAACATTTCATTCCTAATGTTGGTTTTCCCAATTTAGATTTTTTGCTTGAAATGCGAAAAGTCTATCTGCACAAGGTCACTGTATTGGCTCTTGGCATGAAAGGAAAGTTTCCTTTCTCTGTGTTTTGAAACTTGTCCTAGAAAACAGAATGTTTTGGATTTTGGGGTTTTTTTCTTTTTCAGTGATTTTGCTGTTCTAGAATTTGGCTTTTTACTTTTTTGCTTTAGAAGGTTTGTGCCTAATGAGTGGATTTGAGCAGGAGGTTTAATTAGATGACCTCTTAAGTTTTCTTCCCACACAATAGTTTTCATAATTCTTTAACACTGAATTTCAATATTGATCCTTAAAAACATACAGCTTAAATAACTGCATATATAAAAACAATGGAATAATGGCAGCAAAGATAATTAAAGTTATTATATTTAAAGTCCTACTTAGCAAAACAAAAAACTACCTGCAAAAAATATCAAACCGAACGTACCCGAGAATAAGAAAAATCTCATTGAAAATACATTACATATTTCTCTCACACGCATCTATCCTTCTTTCTCAGTATGTAGCAAAATTCAATCCAGCTGCTTTTGACAGTAACCTTTAAGGTGGTGATTCTTTGGAGGAATTAACTTTGAAAAAATAATTTCATTCTTCACATATCTTGGCTTCAAGCATTTGTCATCATTTACTAAAATAGTTGAAATCTTACCGGAGGATTGGGACCATAGGAGGCTGAATGAAAGCTAAATTTACTCTGAGTCTGTGCTTATCCCATCTTACACAGAGCTGTAGATCTTCTTTAGCCTCCATAGCTATATTCAACATTTATCCATTAATATAGGAACAACTCAATTAGTGGCTCTGTAGGGATCAGAGCATAACCTTACTTTCTACAATTTAATAGCTACCATACATCATCAAGATCTAATTCCCAGGCTGAGTAGGATGTAAATGGCAGTAGCCCACAGATCCATTTTTTAAAAACTTGGAATCTTTGTGACTCAATACTCTTTCTCAAGCCCAGTTGTATTGTGCATCCTGCAATTTTTCCTATAATTCACATCCGACATCCTGCAGATTAATAGTGCTGACTGTTTCATGGTTAAATTATTTGATTTCCTAATACATCATGAACATGAAAGGGAATTATTTGCCAACTAGAATTTTTTTGCATTATCAGAGATTCATTATCCCGAAAAAGCTATAGTTTGATACTTAGAATGTTCTGTGTTTTGTGCCCTCACTGGTCTTCAGCACCATTACCTGCTCTGCTGTCTTATGCTTATTTCAGAGAAGGTTGCTGGCAACTCACTGAAGTTCAAGATCAAGTAATATTCTTATTATCTGATTATCCCTTTTATCTGGAATCTAGAATTCACTCTTTTTTTTTTTTTTTTTTTTTTTGAGTATTTCATGACAAAATTTATAATATGGCCCATTATGTAATGGAACTATGAAAAACTCTATACTTCAGTCAAAAGTCTGGACTTGTAAATGGGATTATTCTCATTCAGGCTTAATGTAAAACATAATGATCAGTGACTCTGTGATTCTGTTCATATGCAACTGAATGATACGAGAATGAAAAACTGTTGTTTAACCACAGCCAGGAACTAAGCACCACTGAAGCGTGATTTGGAATCCAAGTCAACCTTGCAAAATTATCTGAAAATACAAGGATTAGTTTAAGAACTAGAGTTCTACTTTAACTAGATATAGTTAACTACACACTGTAAGATGGAAACAAAAGGCAAGGGAGCAATTATACAGAAAATTTTCCAAAAATTTTACTTATAATGCACTAACCATGAATCAATGAGCTCACACTTAGGCAATAAAAAATAGAAAAGGAAGGAAAACCAACCCACTTGGACTGTACACAGCCATATTGCACATGGAACACATTAAATCCTCCTGCTGATCTATTGGTTTTGCCACTCAACACTATTAAAGAGCTTAGATAAAATACTGAGTTTGGGTCTATGAATTAAAAGAAAAAAAAAAGATAATACTTAACTGGAGCTTTTCTTTCTCATTACCAAAGGAATCATGCCCAAAGACATAGGAAGAAAAAGAGAACAAGTAGAATAAGGGGAAAAAAAAAAAAAAAAAGACAATTAAAATACGACAGAAGTTTTAAAAAGTTGAAAGGTTACTTTAAATATAAACACAATTTTTCCTGTTTACTATGGATAAAGTATCAGGGAAGAAGCTAAAAAATCTCTTATTGGAGACTTTTAGTAAAAAACAACTACCAAGAATAGCTTAAATGTAACTACCAACTGGTATTCCCAAAATTCAGGACTGAGGTTTCAATGTGAACTTTGGAAAGGAATACAGATTCTGATTTCTTCATCAAATGCCTTTGGCTAGACATCAACAATAAAGGTCAGGGGTTTTCTTTCTCATACAGTTTTCATACAATTTTTTCCCTTTTATTTTTAATTTCTGCTTCTGCACTGGAAAGGTTGGCTTAGAGGAGAATCAGAAGTGCTAATAAATCCCAAGAAAAGTAGATTTCTTTGTATTTACTTTAAAGGTGACTTTAATATTAATGTCCAACTTGAGTAGAGTTGAAGGTGTTCAAGTGCTTAAAAATTAGCCCATCCTTCTTTTTTTTTTCTTTTTCCATTCTCTTTTAGTTAAACATGTGACTTAATTGGTCAGGTTCAGTTTTTGAAGTTTTTTTTATTTCTATTTTATTCTGACCACTTAAAATTTCTTAGGCAGTCCTTAGGCACATTAGAAGGGGAATGGGGAGTTTTATATAAATAAAATTAGTTTTAGTATTAATTGTATCAAGCCTTTTTTTTACCACAGGGTTTTAAAAATCTTCTGCTAATAACCATGAGTACATCAAGTACAGTTCATTTCCTGGTAAATAATACCCTGAAGGTAGAAAAATTACAACACAGAAATTTCGAAAATAGAAAAAGGTTGTTGTTTAAAACCCACTTCAAAACAAAAGGTAGGACCATGAAAGCCACCTAGTATTTCTAGACTAGCAGAGCTGCTTCAAATCCAACCAGTGACATTTCCTAGCAGGGATATGAACAACCAACACATGAACAAATAAAAAAAAAACCAAACAAACCAACCAACAAATATCATGGCTGTCTTCAAATTTCCCTTTTTGCAGGCTCATTACATGTCAGATGCGTGACTCCAGTTTGTCCTACTACAACATTGAGAGATTGCTATCTAGCAGTAGAATTTTTATGGCTCCATCTTATCCTTGATTTCTTTCCTCCTGAAAATTCAGAGCTCTTCTTTCATCTTATGGGCATCTTCACATAAAAGGAAAAAGTAAAAAAATAAAAATAACTTGGGAAAGATGGTAAGAGGAAGCATACAGAAGACTTCTAACCATTTACTGTTCAGGTTTTGAGGCCTGGGGAAATGGAGTTTCAGAGCATCAAGGTGGCTACAGTGCAGATCTGGATGTCCTCTCTACTTTTTAGTCCACATCCAAAATAAGAAGGCAACTATGAACTCTAACTGTGGGAAAACGCTGTGTTCATTTGAGTAAGTGGAACAAACCTAACACTTCCACTCACTGTCTGACCAACTGCCCATGCTCCGTTTGCATACAGCCACTCTGGCTGTACCGAATCTGCACACTGAGTCACACCACGTGACAGAAGGTGTTGACAAATGGGTATCCTATAAGATGGATATAATTGACCATGTGGCTAAGTTGAGTGACATCATCCCAGGCATTCATTGAAAACTTCTAAGTGGATCCTTTGCCACCGTACAATCTTTTCTCATTGTCTTTTTTGTATTTTTTTTAGTTCTTTGACTCACAAGTTCAGAGACCACCCCACACATTCTACAGAACTCAAGCACGGTCACAACATAATGAATAATAATAGTTGTCTTTGCCAGGACATCCTACCCAGATTAGGATACAATGATATTTGGCTCAAAATCTTTGTAAGAATATCAAAATTGTATATTATAAGTAGGGAAGCAAAAGTGGGAAAGTGCTATGATGCTAGTCAGCCACATGATCTACAGTCTTGGCTCCACTTCTTTAGGTCAGTATACCATGTGGAATCTGCTTTCAATACATAATTTTCTATTCCTTATTGGAGGAAGTGCCCGTATGTCCACTTATCTAATATTTAAGACTCTAAATTCTACTTTGACATTCATTGTTCTAACTTTTCCACCTGGTTTGATTAGCTACACAAATTTCTCACTCAAAGTGTCACAAAATTAGTCCAGATGATAGGCACAAAAGTTGCAAATTATCTGAGTTTGCTACGTATTGATGTTTCATGGGACATAACATTTTTTTCTCCTTTGTGTTACCTAAATTTGAATTATAAGACATTACCTGAAAAATAATTTGCATCCAGTTTAAAATCAGATCCATTTTAATTAAAAATAATTATATTACTTTTTTTGAAGAAAATCAACCCCCCAAGAAATAAAGAAATAAAACCCCCCAAGCAACATAAGTGGCAAATTACCTTTATTCTCTGTTGTCATCCATTTGTGGGCAGAAATCCTTTTCTGCATTCACAGCTTTATCCATAGTTTTCATTCTTACTGTCTTATATATACACCTAAAGGTGTTGCTATGAATGATGTGAGTTATCACAGTACACCTAAAGCACAGTATACAAATTGAGGATTGAAAAATCATGGAACAAGTGCATGCATACCTTCAAGGCAATGGAAAACGCTGGAAATGCAAAGTATAGGAAATCAAGCATGAAATCCTAGCCTTAGTGAAGAAAATTGCAAATTACAATTAATTTCAGGGGGGATCAGGCTTTTACTAGAAGCACAGATGGAAAAAAAAGAATGCTTTCCAGCTCCCCAAAGCCATTTGTGTAGGTGATGCCATTTGTTCACAGTGCCAACTAATTTTTCCTTATTAAAACTGATGATCCAAAATTGTTTCTGGAATGGCAGACCATAATATGTATCGCAGTGTGCAAATCTGAAAATTACTGGTTCAGGTTTGAGTCCAAATTTCTGAGATAATACTTATCTGGACTATCTAAGAGAGTCCAGAAATACCCTTATTATTAAGACGTATTTTTGTAGTTATACATGTTCAAGTAGTGTATTTAATGCCTCCTTTAGGAGCCATGCATGTGCCTTTGAAATATTCTAATTCCCCGACAAAGTGACACAACACGTCCTATGCTCTGCCTGCTGCGTGGTGGAGACCAGGCATATGGGTCAGGAAAGAGCTGTTGTGCATTCTGGACAGGTCCTAATCTGGATTATCAAGACGTTCTAAAGCTCTTATATGACCACTCAGCCCAAAGTTGCAGAGGATATAATAAAATATTATCTGGGATTCATTTGTGCTTTTCATGTTCTTTAAAATTCATTTTCCAAGCTAGATATCCCAGAACTTTTGTAGTGCCTCAGAGATATATCAAAAAGTAGTGAACACTATAAAAAGCAAATTATAACCAAAACACAAATATTTCCTTTTAAACCAAATCTTAATATATTTTGATGTCAGGGGTCTTATTTTTAACAGAAAATTTATTGTCTGGTTCAATTTTTACCATTACTATCTTATATGGCATCTTTTGAGTCTACAAGTACTAATAATAATGACATCATTAATAACTATAATAGTATCAATTCTAATCTTCCAATCCAGTTAAATAAGCTTGACCAGGGCATATGGACAGTCTAGGAAAGAAAAATATGCAACTTTATTCTCCTTTAATCATAACACTTTTGTAGATTAAATACATATTTAAGGTTGTGATTATTTAATCAAAATGCACAAATGTCATTTTCCTGTGAGAAAAGACTCTTAGAGCACTAAATTGTTCAAGCACCTTTTTTCTCAGTTTCACAATTGTTCTGAATTCAGGACACAGAAAACAAGTACTTGTTACTTTTTAATGGATAATTGCTACCAAATAATTTATGGCTGCAAAATGCAACACATAGCAGAGAGACTACAGCTACTTATGACCCAGTAAATTAAAACTATACCATCTGTGTGCTGAGTATGTTACATAAGATTAATTGGATAATGTTAGGCTTCTTCCATTATAAAGATCAAATGCAAGGAGAAAAGACATAATCTTTGTGTATGTATCAATGTAACCTCAACTCAGCAGTTGCTGATTATTTATTGGGCATGTAAACAGATGCATTTAATCCTCTTTTGGCAGCTATTCATGTTGACAGAGAGAAAAAGGAAAATTTCCACTATGCGTAACAGAGAGGAAGATAAAAGATAGATCTTATAAAATGAAGATTACCTTTGGCTTCTTTTGAACTCGGTGACTACTCAGCACTAGACAAGCAAGAACCTGGGCACAAAAAAATTATTCTGTCAATTTTCCCATTTTTTCTATGAAATGTGTTGGACTATAACAATGCAAAATATGAAGTGGCATCAATTTCTTTAATTAAAATAAAATAAAAAAAAAAGCCATCTTCTTTTTTTTCTTTTTTTTTTTTTTTTAAGGTCCACATTCTTATGACAGTCTTGCTTGTAAATTGTGTTTTCTATCTACCACACAATGAAAATGACTGTCTGTAAGCAATTTGGCAAAACTTATATTGTTGAAAAGGATACTTGTAGCTGGTCAATGTGAATTTCTTTCTTGTTATCAAGACATTTAAAATTTTATGTTACCATAAATTTGAACACACTTGGGTGCTCCAGAAGTCTCCTTTCAAAAGGAAAAAAGTCAGTCTTTGAAAGTAAAAGACTGACAGGAACTACCAAATTTAGCATCTAAATTCTGCTGTCAAGTACACTCTTGCATAGTATTGTTACTATAATTATAACTGAAGCTAGTCTATATAAGACTTAACCCAAATTTTAAAAGTTCAGTTCAAGCCACTCAAAATTTTACGTTGTCTTCAGCAGTGACTGAGTCTTGTATAAACAGTTACTACATCAGACCTTGCTTTAAGCCTGCCCTAGTACAAGCCTGTGGCACATTCATTACTATCCCACCTTTGTGCATTGACTTTAAGGAAATTACTTTAAACATTATAAATGTCTTAAGCAATCTCATTAAGACAAAGGAGTATTCCCAGGGGCAAGATTCTCCCCATAAATACACACTGCCATAAACTCAGAGCAAATTCTTCTAATAGCGATTTAGTGGCTCTATCCCAGTTTATCTTAAGTTGAAATGTGCTTCTTGACCCTTGGTGCAGGGTTCAACTGAATTAAAAAAATACTCAGAAGCGTAATGTTTCATTGGAGACACGTGGAAAATTAGTAGTGGAATATGATTAATAAATGTGAGTCTTTGGTAATTATTATTCCACAGCAGCAACATTCACAGTGTCTAAAATGTGAGTATGAACCATAGATTGGAGGAATATTTTGTTCAGCTAAGAGGGTCAGTACTTAAGAAATAAGTTTTTAAAAACAAAAAGTAGTGTTTTCTGAGCAAATAATGGGGGGAAATTTTCACTAAAATTGTTTATGAGGTACAAAACTGAAAATGTGGTTTGTTTCTGACAAATATGAATTTGTTATATTATGACTGATTGAATTCCAAATGAAAATAGAGATATTTTAGCCATTATTCATTACTTTATTTGGGGAAATAGATTTCTTCCATTTTGATGGGAAAGACCAAGTGCTTTCTGTTTACATAAGTTATTTCTTCATAAACAATAAAAATTCTGAGATTTCTTACAGCTGTTGTCAATCTACATTTTAACATGATAACTGAGTGGTATAACAACCACCAACCATATGTTGCTAAGTAACCATTCATTTATGAACAGGCTTCTTTTAATAACACATTTACAATCCAGTATATGTTCTGCAAATTCTATAATTGCTTGGAACAATTTCCTTCTTTTTTTCACAAGTTTTACATGACCGTTATTTTCTTCGTGTTCCCAAGTCCTGAACTGCCTCACTGGAAATGATCTTCAAAGACCAAAGTTATTACTGAAATATTGTTCATTAATCCCTACTGGTGTACTCCAGTACCTGGATTTATATATAAATATATGTGTGTGTGTGTGTGTGTGTGTGTGTATATGTGTGTGTATGTGTGTGTGTGTGTATGTGTATATATAAATATATATATACACATATACATATATATACACATGTACATACATATATATGTGTGTATATATATATATATATATATATATGGCATTAGTTATTATTTATTTTAATTGTATACAAACCAGCACTTGAAATATCCGAACATTCGGAGAAAAAAATTGATTGATTTATGCATTATACAGAACATTGTTTTAAAGGAATTAACCCGAGAACTGTACAAATTACAAACCTGAAGACTCTGCCTACCACAGGAGAAAGCATATTGCTTTCCCCTGCTTGTAATTCAGAGTTTCATTTGACTTTTAAAAGTGTTGTTTAAAGAAAGCAAATTTTAATTTGAGGTAATTATACTCTGCTTCCAGACATAAGTTCTCTTTTTTTCTTAGCACTGTTTAGATGCAAAATGTGAAAAACAATACTGTGTTGTTGACAAAATATGCCATATTTAATGCTAAAACCCAACAACTATTCAAGTTTTTTACTATCACAGCCCTACTTCCCCCTCTTCCTCCTACTTTCCCCTCTTCCTGAGGATGTATTCTTGAATCTTATTGAGAGTAACACGTGCTCAAGCTTTTGGCCAAAGAAATGTCAGAAGCATGTACCCGGAGCCTGGGGGCAGAATCAGGCTGGGCTGAGTTTAGGTTACCAAGAATTGATTCCTAAAGTATGTTGAAAGATAGGGGATATATGTTGACAAGAAGACTGCCTCTGGAAAAACATGAATAACACATAGCAATTATTAGAAGAGTAATAATGGTCAGAGACACAGAAAAAAACCCCAAGCAACAGCTTACCCCAGTTATAAAGGAAACTCAGCCCTTAACACTCAAAGTTTCTCATCAAAATTTCTTTATTTCTTATCAGCAGCTGTTGCACTCCCACCCCAAGCTTTAGCTTGTCCTTCTTTCCTCTATTTTACTGTTTACTTCTATTGTCCTTGACAGTCTTGGTGCTATCTGGGAAATGGAAGTACCTCTTAGTGATTGTTTTTCTGCAGAAATCCACACACATTTCTGCCTGTGTTAGAAAACTGCATAAAGGATTAGAAGACAACAGAAACCACTGGGTTATTTTCCAAAGTCAACCTAGACAGTGCATTTGTTTTTCAGTGCTTCCAGGAACAGATGGATTGATGTTGCTGACATCTCATCTACATTCACCTAGAACTTGAAGGAGGCAAATACTGTAGCATGAACAAATTAAACAAACATGAATTAAACCTACTTCAAAATAATCACTGCTCTTAGCTTCGATAGGAATGGGTTTTCTTTGAATCCCATTATACCAAGGAGTGTGAAAAGAAGTTAAATCTCCATTTTGATTGCATTCCTCTGTCAAGTCCATTCAACATTTCATTAATTTTAATTACTGTCTTTGTAAATAGTTTATGATGTTCTGGCTATGAGCCATGCTCCTTTGCTTAATCAGCAGGTTGCCAGTATGACACTGGTTTCTTTTCCGTATGACATAATGAAGAAAATAAGCTGTTCAGTTAATCTATTAATTCTGCTTTAACAGTCATAATTTCATGACTTGAATTTACAAGCTCTTCAGAGCCTTTCATTTCCATTTTTTCTTACCTGTGTCTAACAAACATTACAATACTTTGGCCCATCTTCAGAAGCAATAGGCGAGAGAGTGTGGGAAGCTTGGTGTAATATTGTGTCTCAGTGTCCACTGTGATCAGGTTGTTACTGTGCATACAGATGAATCTAAATGCATCAGAACTCCAAGGAATTTCGTATGGGACACAGCACATCTATCAACTGCACCACAAGACTTGAACAGAGTTACTAGTCACTTTCAAACATTTATTTTGGCAAAGTATTTCCATGCTATAGCAACAGCTATCCAAAAATTCATACTCATAAGAGATATTAGCTAATTGTACTGAATGGGGTGGGACTTACCCAGAAGTTTGTTTTCTGTGTTTCAGAAGGAGATTTGTCCTACTTTATGTTGTAATGAAGCATAGCTCTAGGGATTTTAAACCCTGCTGGTGTTTTTTGTCGTGTTCTATGTGAAAACAAAAAAGCAACCTTTCAGGGAAATCCACCTCAAGTACTTTTGTCTTACCATATTCTTGAAGTCTCTGTATGGGTGCAGGAGGTTGGCAGGGCACTGAGCAGGGTTGGAGATCAACTACTCCAGATGTCTGGGAATCTAAGGATACCTCAGACATGTCAAAAATACAGTGACTTGGACAAATTTCCCACTTCCACTCTTTCATTTCTATCTTTTCTAATGTGAAGGTTTCTGGGGGGACAAAAAAACAAAAAACAAAAAACAAACAAACAAACAAACAAAAAACCACAAAAACAAAAAAACACCAAAACAAACAAAAAAAACCAACAAAAAACAAACACACAAACAAAAAAACGCCAACCAAAACACAGAACATTATCGAATGCCTTAAATTGTTGTTATGCCTTGCCCCTGAAGGCAAGGGTAACTGAGGTTCTGGTTTTCCTCTTATCCCTTGGGGCAAATTAAAGTGAAACAGCACTGAATGACTGGTGTTTATACATACATACCTAGAAGACAAATATGTGGTTCATATGACCTCCAAAACGGTCCAAGTAACACCCTTTCTACAAGAGTGAAACAAAAAAACATGGATTGTGCCCTTACATTATGTCCCACACATTTATGGTTCTGATAAAGTCTGTTAGTAGTTTTGAAATAATCTGTTAAGTCTGCATAGAAATGCAGAGAATTGTAAAACAATTGGACAACCTGTTTAAAATTACTAAAAGTAGAAAGAGTACAACAATAAAAAATTAAAACATGTAAGACTATCAAAAGTAATTCAATGTCTATTTGCATAGCTTTTTAAAGAAAAGCTATTTTAAAATAAATTTGAATAAGATATTATTTAAATCAGCTTTTGATGCAAACAAAAAAATTCATATACTATCAGTGATTGGCTAATTTTAACAACGTGGCTAGAGAACAACTGGAAAAGAGAATTTCTGATCTTCTACATAAAGACATAAAACCTAGTATGCATCACGTTCAACAGGTTTTCCTATTGGAAAATGGTGGTAGTCAAACCTTCAAGGGTTTCCAAGGTTACACTGAAGTGGTTAAAAAACCCTGACAGAATAAGAATGTGTCCTGATATCTGAACTGCATGGAAACACAACTCAAATTTCTCTCAGGTAATTCGTTTGGGATTATCCTATAGAACTCCAGACATCTACCTTCTACTTCCTTTCTAGGATTCTGTTATATTCAATAGGGAGTAACAGACATATTTTTTCTTATGAAAGGTTAAGTAGGTCAAAGAGGCAATATTAAATCCCCCTATGTTTATAAACTTAATCAAAACCACTGAAATCAGATTTAAACATCTGCACTGAAATATATAACAGGTATTCTTCTGAAATAACTAGGGCTTTTTAACCTGACAAAATTTAAAATAAACTCTGTCTAATGATGGTTCAAACTTCCAAGAGGCCATGAAATACTTTTTGCTCATAACTGTTGAGTATTAAGCTCTTGATCACTGTCAGCAGTCACACTCTCAAATTTCGTCCTGAACTTGGATTCAGTTTTAAAATATGATTAGCTGCTCCCCAATTGTAAACTCATGAGATTTCTCTGATTCTGAATTCTATTTGATTATTGACATACTAGTGAAAATGCCTTTTCAAATCTGTTTCCTGTCTTAGCTATAAAATAGGTACCTTCTTAACAATACAAATTGGGTTTTTTTGAGATATGGAGGATGGAAAGGTAAGTCATGTCAGTGAAATAGTTTGGTTATGTTTAGATATTTATATTTTATGGTCCATTTTGCCATTTGAAATAAGAGTTAAAGCAACAAAAGCGTGGTTCAAAATTCAACATTAGAATGTTGCTTCTGAGCAACTCTATTACAGTAAAGGGTGGAATGAGCCCATTAAATCGGTAGGATCTCTCATCTGTGTTGATCAGAAATGTCTGATGTCTTCTCAGGGGATGAACAACACAAATGCAAAGTTTGACTCCACTATTTTAAGTCAGCAAAGAATCCTTTTTTGTCTAGGACAATAATCAGCTAGAAAGTTAAGGCCATAATCTAGAAATATGACAGAGAAGCTGAAAGGAGAAATTTCATATAAGAGTCTTCCACCACAGCAGATGGAAACTGCTGTGAAAATAAGAAGCTACAAAAAGTTTATCCCAACTTTTCTGGGTTTTGTTTTGGACAAAAGTTAAGGCATTGTAATACCTTAAAGGAATAAAAAGAACCAAATAAATGGATATACTAGAAATCAAACTGGATGAAGAATTTGGTAGGAACTTAAAGGTCTTCATAATATATGTAATCTGAAGATGAAAAGGGTTTTTCAGTAATGAAACTAGATTTTGCATGCACACAGATACCAAAACCTCAAAATCTGTCAGTAATGGAAACTTTCACTAACTCCATATAAAGGTTGGTAATCATTACAAATAATACATAAGAAATCTTTTAATGAATGATTTCAACATTCAAGGAAGATGATGTCATCCAGGGTAATGTGTGTGCAGCAGGTTGACAAAAGAAAACCAATCAAGGGAGATCTTAAGGCATGATATATTAAAAGAAAAATGCCCTTAAAGATCTTATATTGACTACAGCAAGAGTGCTTCACAGAAAGTTGTTACAATTTTTTTCCAGATCAAGTTATGATTATGGGAGCAAAGACAACTTAGCTTTACTACAAATATGCTAGAATTGAGTTGATCTTATTTATTTATTTATAACACATTCTGCAAAACCCAGATATCTATTTAACCATCAGATTCTTTTTATCATGAAAACTGTACATTTATGTTTTGTGAAATAATCTATTCTAAAAACAATTATTTTATGTTCTATTTTAAAAATTATTTTATTGTGAATAAGTAAATGCCAAGCAACATGAGTTTATTTTCATTTTATCTTGCTTACATGCAAGTTCATGGTCATTTTAATATGTTCCAGGTAAGGGTGTATAAAACTGTATAACTGTAAAACTGTATAACTGATTATAAATTTTTGTAAGTGTGAGATTGAAATTTCCATGTTTCTTTTCTTCTGCTTGTGTTTTCATGTCTGCAGCAGAAAAACAGACTTGAACAAAACCAAGAAATCTGAACATTTCTAAAGAACGTGATCTTGGAAGAAAGCTCCATGTAGACAAAATGCCAAGTTTATTCCTTGTCAGTCATAAAAAATTATAAAAAATTATTCTACATGAGTCATTTCAATATGTCAAAGCATCTCTCAAAGTCTTCTCTGCTTCTGCTGACATCATGAATTCATACCGGTTCATTCATTGGTAGCAATGTCAAGTCAGCTCTCCCCTGCAGCTGGTCCAGTAGTACATCACAGGGAAGTCAGATGCACACCTTCACTGCTTGAAGGGCAGCCTGGTCCTACCCTTCGTATTTACCCACATAAATTTTAGAGTCTACAGACAGGCAGACAAAACTAGAGACTTCTACCTAGCATTGTAACCTTTGCATTATTAATTTTTTCAAAGTTCATCTGCCTCCACAAAAAATTCCATCACTCTTAAAGAGACTTTGCAGGGTTCATGTGTTTTGTCATTATCATTAGTTCATCAATCAGCAGTCATAAATCATAGTTCAAAAAGTGGCAGAAATTCTGAGAAATACTGAGGGAAACCTTTCCTGCATAGCTGACCACTCCTTTATTCAAGGATGTATGGAAGGGGACAACACCAACCAGGTGATCACAGTCAGAAAAATGGTTCTTATGGCTGCACCTCACAGCTCTTCTCTGAGCTGACATTGTTCAACTATTTACAGTCAACTCAGAAGTGCTAAGAACTAGTCAAGATGAGCACTACACAGAAAAGGTTTGTACATTTGTTTTGGAAGGCTCTGTTTTAGGTTTAACGTATTAAAGGACTCCAACATGACGTGATAGAAAAATGAAAATCCTTGAAGGCAGGAAGCATGTTACAGTACTGTAGTGTAAGTACACATAAATGTTTCAAAGCCTATGTTGGTCATTTTGCTTTATTAACACACATATACTATGGATTCAGAGGAGGAAAAATACTCCTATGACCAGGTTTGACATCCCAAAGGATGGCTTACATATTTTATATTAGTTTAATATGTACATTATATTTTCTATAAATACATACTTTAAAAACAAAATAGATTAGATCATGCATATTTCATGCTGTGGCTAAAACTGACAGATATAGTTTCTTATCATTAATAGGAAGAACTAGAAAAAGAGCCATCTTTATCATACTAAAAATCTAACCATCATAGTCTATCTACACAGCAAAATCTTCATATATCAGTTCTATATGACAGAATAAAAAATATAACAATATAAGAAATTGTACTTCTTTACATCTTGCAAAGGAATTTTTTTCTTTTTCCCAGTGATGAATCTGAAACTACATCTTTTTTAATTTTATTTTGCAGAAATTTATTGCTTCTATTTTCAAATTCTAATATCTGAGAAAGTTCTTAACCAGATTTTCTGCATGCAGCTTCACTGAGCAGGACTTATGTTTCTATTCAGACTTTAGACTAGCATGGAGAACTTACTATTAATAAATCCATTGTATTGTGATTTCTCATTCTGTTGAAAAACTGACAGCAAACAGGTTGCTATTGGCTGAAATGGAATTTTTATAAAGAGATGAATCATCATATAATTTCTGCCAATAATTATTGATACATGGATTATTCACACACCGTTCACTGATAATCAAAACATCTGATAATTAAATTTTGACCTACAAACAGCAGTATTTTGAAACAGAGTTTTTACTGATATAATGTAATGTAATAGTGTAATGGTGGGACTAATTGAGTGTAGCTTTCAGGTTTCAGGCTCAGAAAATTCTAGTGACATGCAATGTCAATTTTCCCCTTTCTTTAAAATGGTCTAGCAACTATTTAAAATTTTTGCATATGTAGAAATTCCTACTGATAAGTTTATTCAATGGTCATTAGCATACTAAAAGCCAAACAGTATAATAAGGGTTACTAATGATCTCATAATAAAATTATGAGAATGCATCTAAAAGAAAATCTATTTAACAATACAGATAGATTCAAAAGAATTGTTGGATTATTACTCAGCTTTATCTGAGATATACCCAGGACATTCAGAGTTTGAAAAGCCAGACACATCAAGCCTTGCTTTGTTGGTAATAGCAACAGTTACACCATGTAATCTTCTTTAATGTAGTAAACAATTTTAATTCTCAGTCAACCTATTAGTTGTGCTTTAGATATACAACTGCAACAGCAACTTGAGATGAATTTTATTAGGTCTTGTATCTTTTCTGTCCCTTTCTGAAGCTGTAGATTTATACCTATCTTTGTATTCAGGCCCATTTAAAAAAGAAATACCATTATAAAAATGTACCCGGGGGGGGAGGGGGGGGGGGGAAGGGGGGAAAACACACAAATTTATTCCTGAAATATGCAACTAATATTAGCTGATATATGACAAGGATAGAAAAATTCCAAGGTCATTCAACAGCTGAAAGTTAAATGAATGGCAAGTAGTCTCTCCTTACTGCTCATGTCCCTGAGTGGACTTGCTTTCAAAAAATATTTAATGCTTAATATCCTATGAAAATGAGTATGAATGTTTTCCTGATTTGTATTCTTCATTATCAGCTTAATTAAAATGGTGCTTTTCTTTTCATATTATTATTCCAACAAAAAGTGAGGTTATCTGATGTGTGTGGTTGCTTGTGAGAAGTGAGGTGTTGGTCTAAAATGTATTTCTGTACTTCACTGTGAACTGATTTGCTAATAAAACCTGAAAACGAAAACAACAACAACAACAAAAAAAAAAAAAAAAAAAACCCAAACATAAAGGGGGAAATAGTGGAAACGCAAAAATAGGTAAATGAATAAGGTATATATTTTCTTCTTGGACAGACTAAAATAACCCATGACATATTCTATATCAGTTTTTTAAGGTAAGACAGTATCTTCTGACATCTGTGATAAATTTTAAGATAAAAAATTTATTCAACAAATAGTCACTGAATAACAGAATGATAAGGTTGGAAAGGATCACTGGAGATGTAGTGCAACCTCCCCGCTCAAGCAGGGTTCCCCAGGGAACATTACTCAGGATTGTGTCCAGATGGCCTTTTAATATCTTTAGTGAGGCAAACTTCGCAACATTTCTGGGCAGACTGCTGCAGAGCAGTCACCTGCACATTAAAGAATGTCCTCCTCATGTTCAGTAGTGTGTTCCACTTTCAGCCCATTACCCCTCATCCTATTGCTTGGCACCACTGAGAAGAGTCTGACTCCATCATCTAGACACCTTCCGTTCAGATATTTATATACATTGATAAGATCTCCTCTCAGTTGACTCTTCTTGAGGCTAAACAGGCTCAACCCCCTCAGCCTATTCTCATGACAGAGATGCTCCTGTCCCCTAACCATTTTTGTTGCCCTTCCCTGGTGTCACTCCAGGAGTTTCATGTCTCTCTTGTACTGGGGACCCCAGAACTGCACACAGCATTCCAGATATGTTCTCACTAAGGCTGAGCAGAGGGACAGGATCACCTCCCCTGACCTGCTGGCAATGCTTTTCCTAGTGTACGCCAGCATACCATTGGCCTTCTTGTTCACCAGGGCACAATGCTGGCTCATGGACAGCTTGTTGTCCACCAGGATCCCCAGGTCCTTCTCCACAGAGCTGCTTTCCAGCAAATCAGGTCCCAACCTGCACTGGTATGTGGAATTATCCCTTCCCAGCCACAGGACCCTGCACTCACCTTTGCTGAATTTCAGACAGTTCTGCTCTGCCCTCTCCATGCTGTCAATATAGCTTCTGAAGGACTGCACAGCACTCTGGAGTATCAGCCACTCCTGCCAGCTTTGTATCATCAGCAAACTTACTAAGGAGGCTCTGTGTCTCTCCATGCAAATCACTGATGAATAATTTAAAGTATTAACCCTTGGGATCACTTTTAGTTACAGACTTCCAATAGACCCTGTTTTCCTGATCACAGCCCTCTGAGTTCTACTGTTCAGCCAGGTCTCTGTCCACCTCATGTGTATCTCCTGCTTATGTTTGAGATTTGACACAAGTTACTTGTTCATCCATGCAGATCTCCTGTCCCTTTTGTTCAATTTCTTGCCCATAGGGATTCGCTGTTCTTGAGCCTGGAGGAAGTGATCCTTGAATATTAACCAGCTCACTTGGACCCCTTTTCATCACCAATCTTCACATCCCCAACCAGACCTTTCTTGTTAGTCCAGCAGTACACCTTTCTTTGTTGGGTCCTCCATCACCTGCATCAGAAAGTTATCATCAACGTTCAATCAATATTAATCGTAACCAAAACATAGTTCAATCACAATCTAAAGAATTACTACAGAATCTACATTAATTTGTTAAAATTTTGCAACCTGTGCTCAAATTAAAATCTCAAAGCCCAATATGCTTACTTTCAAAACATTCAGACTATAATTGTTCAGTTATTAACTATGAAACTGTATTTGAGAAAAATTTAGGTAAGTTTAATTTAAGAAAGGGAGAATAATTAAAGAAAAACATAATTTGTGAACCAAATTTTGAGAGTTTTTTGAATGCTGATATTATTTTGTAAAGTTAAAAAGAAAGAAATTTCTTCATTTCATATTTTTCTATTCACAATATTTTTTTATTCAGTCATTAATTTTCTACTATCTAAATTTTTTGGTCATCTGAACTACTATTAAAACTGTAAAAGCAAATTCTGACTCTGCTGTCTAGGGTTTCACTGCAGACCTACTCAGTCACAACAGATATATTATGATGATGTTCTCTGCATTACATTATTTTTTAAAAAAATAAAAATGCTAATTGGCTTATTGTACTGCTTTGGTGAAAGGAATTGCCCTCTTTGATCTGCAGCATAATGAGATTTATTTTCAACATCAAAGTAATCTATAAAAACTGAACAAGCAGATGAGGAGCTACATATTTTCATGTCCTCTGAGGAGTAGGGTAAGAATCAGCAATGCAAATTCCATTGGATGAAGGGACAGTCTGAAAGAAAATTAATCCTTGAAGAAAGCAGCTGAACTTTGCATTCTGTCACAGGACATTGACAGACCTTGAATCATGTTTTTTTCTCTTACACTGCTATAAATCTGATAGAAATCCATTGACTGCCCTGGACTTGCTCTGAATTCATGTTGGTGAAGGGTGGGTCAGAATCTAGTCCCTGAACTTGGGTTTTCTTCTGGCTGTATGACAGACAATTTCAACAGCTACACCAGGATCTATATAATAGACTATTATTGCCCTTCACATGCCTATACCAAAAGAACGCAATATTGGGAAACAAACTCTAGTGAGGCTCTTGAGGGTCACACTGTCCTTGGTCATCCCATGCAGATCTCTACAGAGCATTGTCATAGGCTCTTGACAACGTTTTCTATCCAGATGTCTTTCACTGTGAACCATTTCAATCCAGTCATGGAAAGAAGCTCATGAGTGAAATGTCGAACTACACAGTATTTCAGCAGCAGTGTCATTTGACAAAAACATGGCATTTATTCCATCTACCCATAAAAGACACTCTAGGAAAGGATTACCTGATAGAGCAATCTCTTCTTCTAGCATTGGAGATTTATTTCCTTAGAAAACAGAGAAAGCAGATTGTTCTAAATATCAAAATGTGGAGGGTTTAGGGTATATTTCAAATTTATACAGTTATGACACAGTCTTCAGTTCCAAACAGAATAGCATAATAAAGCACTATTTCAGCTAACAATTTCTAAAGAATGTTCTTTCTTTTAGATTCAGATGTTTAAATTATCACTATTTAAACTAATTCATGTGCCCTTAATGGAATCTTTTTTTGCATGGCAAATGGAGAAAAGCATTATATAGCACAGCAGAGCTTGAAAAATTTCAGATAAGCTCATCACAAGGGCATGATGTTCACATAGAAATATCCTGTGTTTTCTTCCTCTTAAGTATTAGTTTTCAATGGATCCTCTTGTGATTTCTAAAAAGCATCAAGTATCCAATTCCCACAGATAGATAATGCTGAGTGTGCAGCACTTGTGTAAATCAGGCTATTCATATGGATCCCTAAAAATAAAATGCTGCATGATGGCTTTGTTTTTTGGGAGGAGGAAGTAATTTGATTTTTTAATATCTGTAAAACACTGTAGCAAAATGTCTTTGAGGTAGAAATAGATCAAAAGCTTATGAAAAAGGTCATTCACAAGAGAAAGTTCACAGAAGTGGGTAAATTTTTAATAATTTTGATGAGAAGGTACATGAAATGTTGCAAAAATATCATACTAAAAATCATGTTGAAAAAATCCATATTGATCTTTTTAGGAAAAGAATTTTCTAATATCTATACTGATATGACTGTTTTCCAGTTTACACTATAAATGTTTAAACATCAACATCAAAATTAATTTCTTTTACTGAAAGAAAATATTTCAATTATCTTATTTTTAAAATATTTTTGTTTCAATGGAAATACCAGTGTTCCTCCCCTCCCCTCCCCTCCCCT
>JAWWTY010000156.1:44734326-44768726 GCA_035222235.1 Margarornis squamiger | reverse complement strand
TCTGGTGTTGTTCACTTGCTTGAAACTGTTCACCCTGGTTGTTTTGGCAGCCTTTGAGACAGTGTTCTCCAACAATAACTTAGATGAGGATGTATTTGCATTTGTTAGGAAAATTTGTTCAGAGCTATGAAAACGACATTGTAAAATGGCTTGACTGGTCCTTTGCCAGCGTACTTCCCGTCAGGACAGAAGAAGCAGAGTAAGAAAGACCTCACATAATAACAGGTGACTGTGCTGCATAGTTTTACCCTTTGAGATTGAAAATATAAACAATTTTTTTTCTAATGCTATGGTAATTTTACACTATAAAGTTAATGTTTAAGGATTTTGGTTTCAAGAGGATCTCAACATGCAAGGAGTATTGAATCTGTAGTTTGCTTCTTTGCAGGTTATGAAATACAGCACACAAGAGGATATATTGCCAGAGTACAAAAAAGTTCTGGCTCTAAATATCTCTGGGAGAGAATGTGCTCTGCTGAAACCTGGCTTTTGTTCCCTGTTTTGCTATTTGAACTCCATCTGACCTTTGGTAAGTCTCTCAAGGCAGAGAGACAAATTACATTGCTGTTTAAATCCAAAACTAATCTCAAAATCCTAAGCCAGGACTCATTGTAATGTTACAATATCCCAAAGATATCTCAGTTTGTTCCTCTAGACAAGCCTAGCAACACATCGGTTTTCACACAGTTTGATAGCCATAGCCTATACTTTCCCCTTCTTCAAAGACAATGAAACAAGCTCCCTCAAAAAGCAATCTGAAGCAACAGCAAGAAGGACTGAGAGACTACTGCTTCTATCAAGCACAAGTCTGTCAGGATGACGTGAGTTTGGAATCTGGCAAAGAGGGAAATGATTGTGTGCACAATTAATCCAACAATAAGGCTGCTGCAGAAGAAACAAAGCTGCTTGTGTCTGCTTATGGTGCCTGCCCACATCTCCAGACTGTAAAGATCTAGAAACCTGATAAGTAAATGATGCTGTCCTACTCAGAGCACCCTGAACTATGAAGTACAAAGACTACAGGCCTAGTTCAGGCTTTCCTCCTTGATTATCTGGTTTGTTAAAACAAAGAATATTTTCTAATTATTAATTCCTGTAGTTCACAAATAGAGTGATTTGAAGCATTAATCTTTCTCCAGCTTAACGTTTTTGTTTTCTCTTCTAACAGAGGCATTTAAAAATATAATAATTACAGAAACTGAAAATTTTGATTCAATAAAACAAACCAATATTTATCCTAGAGTGGCCAGCAGGCACAGTCTCACATGGTAATGCAATTCAGCAGTTCTTGTCAATAATCACACCAGGCGCAAGTGCTTCTCACTCAGCCCTGCACTGTCTTTACTGCTCAGTGGAAATCTTGTACCTTTCCTAGTTGACTCCTGGTTAGAGACACATCTAAAATTTAAATGACTAAGTCGACACGCTGCATCCCTCAATTCCTCAAAATAACCTTAATGTCGACCAGCTGGGAGAGCAAACCAAAGTTTTTAACGTCATGAGTGGAAGCTTTCACAAAACAAAACCACACTCTCTCCTCCAAAGCTTGTCCAAGAGTATTTGTTTCTAACATTCAGTTTTGAATGTTTTCCTGTTTGGTTAAATGTTTCATGAATAAAGGTGAGTCAATATAGATAATAAAGAAATTAAGAGGTCTAAAGAAGGCTTAGGAAGAACTTATGAAGAACGGAGGTATTTACATGAAAAAGTTTATTGTATAAATCCCAGTAGCAACTTGTTATTCATCTTGCTTCTGACTTTGATGTACCAGAAGTGCCTGAAGTTATGCATCTTTATGGATTCCAACATGTCCCATTCTAAGGCACTAGTATGCTCTTTACTAAATGAGCATTTAGACCACTTAGGGTGTGGCAGTCCAACATTTTTACCTCAGATTTCATAGGACCTAGAACTGTTCCCATTAAAAAAAAATGTTTGGACAGTTGTCCAAGGATGCTTAGTATGGTTCTCATGAATGAAAGAGGTTTTTTTAAACCAGTAGCAATGATGTCTCTTTTTATATAAATGTAAATAGAATTAATGTTTTCATCTGCAAGGGAAATTTATTCCCCTTACTTACAACTTGAGCTGGGTGGCTCTAAACCTGTGTTCCTCATTTTGTATATATTCTCAAATTTTTTTCAGTGGGGCATTTCCAGAATTAATAAGTAGTTTGAATGGGTGTTTTCAGATTTGTTAAACTCCAATATCTACTAAATTCTGCTTATTATTACAAATTTATTTACAACCCTTATCTTTTTGCTACAGTAGCAAATTGAAATGTAAAATAATTCTTTTCCTTGAAATTCCCAACCCTTCCCCCAAATATATTACGATCCCTTTTCATTAAAAAGTAGATTCTTTTTTTTCATATATGAACAAATGCAATTTTACCCTTTACCATTATATTCTTCTTTCAGTGTCCTCTATCAGAATTTTCTAAGTGCAACAATTTTTGATACATAAATGAAATATTGTGTCGATACATGGGGAAAAAAGTCAGAATAGAAACAAGCAGAGGAATTTCCTAGATTTTGTTTAAAGGACTACTTCCCTTGCTCAGTCAATATTTATTTACAAGGGCAGAGCAGCTCAATGATTAATTTCTGGGCTAATTATATTCTATGTCTGCTACAGGAAAGCTTTGCTTTGATTCTAGTCCCTTTTTCTAGCTGTCGGCAAGCTGCTCTGCTTTTACCGTGAATGGATGAAGCAAATCTTTAGAAATCTGACTCAAAATTAGTTTGGTCACATCTGTCAGACCTGTAAAAAGACAAATATGGATGTGTATTAAAAATCAAGTAATGCAAGTGCAAGTGTATTCAGTCCTTGGCGTGACTTATATAACATGAGGGATATTACACACCAGGTTGCATTTGCATTCCAGACTTAAATGAGCTCTAACCATTTCATACCATTATGACACTTTGTATGTTAGTATTTCTAATGTTTGCAATTGTTTAATTTCTCAAAACATTCTCTGGAGTCAGGAAATCTTCGTTTTGTTTGAAATTTTGGTAGACAATATCTAGATGCACTATCTTTTGCAGGATATTTTCTTCCCTTTACTGGCATCATATCAGATTGTCCCACGGGATAGGCCACATCACCAAGGGCTTAACATTGTGTTTAGATAGCTAATGGGATGAAAATGATCAAAGAATGGGGCTCGTAAACAAACAATTGATTTGTCCACTCTCTGAAGTAACTATGGCCCCACTCAAAGCCAATAACAATCCAAAACTTTTATGTTCTTTCTATAAAATTACTTTAGTCAACAAGACCCTTACACATTTCAAAAAGATTTATTCTCAGCCTAAATAAATGCAATATACTTTATAGGGCATTTCACAACAGCAAGAAGGAGATTGAAAATAGCAAAATTACATCCTCATCTTTAATTTGTATGGTAATGTTTAAATATGTATTACAGTAAATCACTAAAAGGAGATATCTCATATGCAAGTCCCTTGCACACGCATCATTCCAATAACTGCTAATGAATATTACTTCCTCTTTGCAGAGCTAAAGGAAAAAAGCACTCTTCTGATTCCGAAACATTTTAGTCCACAGTAAGCATTGAGATACTTACATGCACAAATAGGTTTGTGCTTCACTGAATAGCTGACCAGAGCAGTTATAAACACAGCAGGCAGAGAGTTTGTTGATAGCATTAGCTAGTTTGGAGGCATTGTACAATTTAAAAATAAGAGTGTGATTACTCTGTGCTTTATAAAATTTGCAATAAACAATTAGAGAGTGATTTAGTCACATTTTTAATATCTCTCTACTAAGCACATTATAAGGTTCTATATAATTTAATTTTTTCTGAATGGATCATTTGTAATCTGAATACACCACATTGTCTTTTTGTTCTTTATAAAAGTAATGTAATCAAACCTAATCACCACATAGAAGGGGTGGTATCAATAATAATGTTAGGTCTGGGGGTTTTATTACAGTTATTACATTCTAACGGAGATCAAAAGGTTAACTCTCAATGTGTTCCAGTTATTCACAATTTCAGTCTATTGACTGAGCTATAGATCAAGGTAACAGTTTCTCCCTGGCTAAAAAGAAGAGAGTGTTACTTATTTCCTCATCATTGATTAATCCCAAGTGAAATTAATGTTTAATAGCTGCATTGTTCCAGTACATGTACGTTTTGACCTCCTTGTTAAAATAAACATGTACTTCAATGGTATTATCAATATCATTTACTTAAAGAATCTTCTTGTATTTGGGAAATAGGAGTGCTTCTATTTGCTAACAAACAATTGGGTTTTGACCTTTACAAAAGCCTATGTAGGTACAGATTTATTCACAAAGCATTTACAAATTTCCATTGCTAAACAGGGAGGAAAAAACCTCCTGTAAATATGGAATAATAACAACAACACAACAACAACAATAATAATAATTATTATTATAATTATAATAATGTTTATACAGTTGCAAAAATTTATATTATTAATGTATTCTAAACACATGGACAGCTGCAAACTTCTTTGGCACCTCCAAATTTCAAACAAAATTAAATAGGCAACATCCAGCATCTGCCCTTATTGTGCTGCATGGCATAAATATTAGGAAGTAGCATTGCTCTTCAGCAGCTGGACCCATCTCTTCCTCAAAGGTTTGATGAAAACAGGTGAAAACTCTCCCAGGCAGAAGGACTGTGATGCTAATCTGTCTCATGCTTCCAATCAGACAGGAATGAATAAATTATCTGCAATGTGTTTGGAACTTATTTAAAGGCATATGAAGGACCACAATTTTAAAAAGACACAGACACAGAACTCAAAATATCTGAGAAGTGAGGCAGCCCGTATCGTACCCTTTATAAAAAGAATCGTCTTATTCTTAGTCACAGATCAGACCAGTCTTCCAGTGTGCAGACTAGAATGCACCAAAACCTGTGGTGATTCAAACCAATATCTATCCACTTCTGAAATATTATTCCAGCTAAGAAGAAACCTGTCTTCTGGTCTGTTTAATTAGCCTAATACTACAAGCACAGATGGCATTTGGAACTGAAGTTGGATAAAACGCAGTGATAGATCTGTTTTCTCATGAAGCACTGGACTAAGTTACCAGCACACTTCACATCTCTCCCAAAATTGCCTTTGTTCCCTCTACAAGCTCAGAAGCAGTCACTGTGGATGGAAATATGACCAGTGGTCATCACAGAGCTCCCAGGCCCACAGCCAGAGCAGGATGATGAAATATATTTCCAAGATATCAAAAAGAAAAAAAATTTTTTAGGTGTAAGTTTCCTCTGACTTACAGGCACTGGGCAATAACAAAACACAAATACTTTCATAAAACAGTTAGGATAAGTGTTACTTCTGAATTTCCACGCAGACCTGTTTTCAGAGGTTCAGTCATAAAAGTACACAATTGCCAAAATGTTTTCCTTTTGTGAATAATACATGCTTTACAAACCTTTACTCCTGAAGCATTGCCATACTTTTTAGGAGGTAATTATGATTGTTCCCATATTACTGCTGAAAAATGATGCATAGCTCCTGTGATTGACTTTGCCAAGGTCAGGAAATGATTTAGTGGTGCAGCTCAAAATAGCTTATTCCAAGTCCTCTGTTATAAACACTAGTCTCCATTTCCTCCATCAGGCAATTGCCTCTGGGGAACAGAAGATCTGAGGATGCGGGAAGAGAACACATACACATCTGGTAGTCAATACTGATGAAATCAGGTAATACTGCTCTACACTAGTTAGAAAACCTGCTGTGCTTATCTAGATGTAATCATCATCTAACAATTATCTCTGGCAGTATCTTACAGTATTTCTGTCACCTTTCCACTGACAAAGCCTTTATTTCTTATTATTGCATTACTTATAATGTCTTTTGCCAGCCCACCCAGCATGCTTCTTAAATAATTATAAGTTGTAATATGTTTCTGGCAGCAGAGACAAAGAACTCTACTGCTACCAGTGGGAGATTAGCAATCTCCTTCATTAGCAACTGTAAAGAATATTCTATTATTATGAATTACAATTTTTATTACTGTTATTATTATTCAACAGCAAGCCAAATGTTTGAGATGACAGGGCTGCCATTTTCATAGAGAGTCTTGCCATAAGAGCATTTCAATGATGGGTCAGCATCCTTGTATCTGTCTGTTTAGATATTTATAGGTACACTTCACAGGGCTCTCTGAACATTAAGTACCACATACTCTGTGAAGAATAGCCTGCCAGAACCAGATAGATTTTCTTTCTCACAGAGACACAGATAAGCACATGTCTTCTAGGTTTTGGGGTTTGTTTGATTGTTTGTTTTGTGTGTGTGTGTGCGCATATTTGTGGATGACTTTTGGTTGGGTGGTGGTGGTGGTTTTGATTGGTTTGGGTTTGGGTTGGTTGGTTTGCTTTTGCTGTTCCTTGTTTGCTGTATTTGCAAACTGTTTTTTTCTAGCAAAATTCTAGCAAAGGCATGAGTCTTCATTTTTCCTTAAAGCATTTTGTCACTCTTGGGGTAACAAAAAAAGGGGGAGGGGCAGGGGGAAAGATCAACTTTAGAAAATTTTGTGAAGAAAGATCGCTTTGCCTTCCAGTATTATTACACATCATTGTCACTGAGGGAATTTCCTTTCGTGACAGGAGGTTTTTCAGATCCCAGCCAGTTCTGTAGTCTAATCACCCATGCAACTTCTAGACATAATGAAAGGAATGACATACAGGTAGGAAAAAAGTGGCTGAGGTGGAATTATAGTGGGATAAAATGGTGCTATCAATAAAAGAAATTGTGTGAGAGTGCTCTTTCCTTTGAGAATGATAGCTTGCCTAAGTTGCTTCAGAAGGCTGAGACATTTTAAAATATCTGTCCTTCTGGCTTCAGTACATTCTTAACTGTTTTTGCAGGTAATGAAACAAGGCAGTAATTTTAAAAGATCTAACTTCTGTGCCCAAAACAAGATTTAAACTATTACCTTTCCCTTTTTTCTGCCATGGAGACTGACTCATACCTGCAGGCAGATCATGCTGGAATGGCTGAGATGGTTACAGTCCTTTGTTGGTGTCCCAGACTTTTTGCTGACATTTACTAGCACTGCAGCAGGGTCTACTGAGCAGTTCAGCAAACACTTTAGTACACCAGATAGTGGAGTTGTCGGAAATCATCCATATCCATGCTATTTAGAAGCATTTGTAAATCACATATATTTTTCTCTCCAAACGAGTTGTTAAGCTGTAGTTGAGGTTTGCAGCAGACAGCAAAGATGGTGACCATTTCATTCAGCCTAGCTAAATCTGCTGGTATGAGTTAGAAGTGCATGATACTGTTACAAAATGTCTTAGAGTACAGAAGTGTTCTTCTGATGCAATACACGGGAGAAAAATAGCCTTCTTAGTCAGGATAACAACTTGTAGTAGGCACCCACAGAGTCTGCACATAGTTGTAATTCACTCTCATGGCTGATCACAGCCATTTCTAAACTCAGAACTGTCATCAAACAAGTCCCAGGGAGAGAATTGCAACCTTGTGTGTGCAGTAAGCGGCCATCTATTATTTCAGTGTTATAGGTTTCCCAGATCTCTGTTTCAGCTGCCAATTTTCTTTCCACTCCTCAACAAAGACAGAACAAGGTATATTTCCGTAGTATAATATGACACTGGATCAGATGAGTTGTCCTCAAAATTAGACCAAATTTTCACTAATCCTACTACAGAACCTTAAAGCAACAGGGTTTATTAGATGTAAGAAGCATGTTTACAGAGCTGGTGCTCTGCCTGCATGGGGAACTGGCTTGCCACAACATACCTGACCTGGAAATTTTACTGTACAGCCACCCATAGGAATAGTCATACAGGCTATATCTACATATAGAAACATGGAATTAAGAAGAGGAATTTCAGTGTGATTATTGGCTGCTTTCATCCATTCTACAGTAGATGATAAGAGAAATTTCAAGATGAATTTCCAGGAATCACAAGATACAATTATACAGAGCAAAACCTCATCTGGATTATAACATACTGCATCTATTTGTCATGTCCAAAAAAATTGAATTTAAACTGATATAGACTCTGCAATCAAGCTTTCTACCTTTATATATATATTCTAGCCTTTTGAAAGAGTAAGTATTTAAGGTGGCAGATCTGCCTCTGTTCTCATGCATATTCAAATGGCTATGGCATTCAGCAAATTAGATATCGTAAGGTTTCTAGATAGTCTTGTATTTGGTATAATACTGGTCTAATAATGTGTGGATTCTTTTCCACTACACAAAAATGTGTTTTAGTTGGTGTTTTGTTTCTAGGAGGAAGAGCCTTGACTGAATCCATTTCAAAATTCTTCTGATTCTGAGCGTAGGGCAACTGAATTATTCCTCAGTGGAGAGATGTCAGTGTTATTCAAGATAGTGATTCTCTCTTTTTACCAACCTGCCACCTGTACTTGAAAATATAACATCTTACTTTTTAACTGACAGAAGCACATAAAGAAATTACACTTTCAATAGCATTCCCCCTAAACTTTTTAAAACATTTTGGATACCAAGGTGATAACTCCCATACTGCTTAGAAAAGGACATTTAATAGGTTATCAGCAAATAGCCTCACAAACCTCTTCCAGTTTCTGATGTATGCAAAGTACTACAGTGTCATGCCCAAAGACAGAAAGCACCTCTAATTGATCAGAAGAGCCTCTAATCTAGTTTCCAAGTTTTTGAGCTTCAATATTAGCAACTAAATTCACTGCTAAAGATTTCACCAATACACTACAAAATTTTACAACTTAATAAACTATGTTTGAGAACACAGAACTCCTTTAACTATTGAAGATATAAATCATGATGTTTAACAAACCTTGAGGATTCTTTCATGGCTACTAATAGAAGTTCATTTATGATGAATTTATGATGGTGGTGATAATGGCTACTGAAGTTCTGGTTGGAGTGACAAGAATTTCTGTTCAAAATGCATGGGACCTGAGATAAAGATCCCAAACAGACACTCAGCAAAGAGAGAGGGAACAGTGTTATAGAAGCAACCATAAATAAGGGGAAAAACCCACTGTGGATACATGATTTATGCTGGATAACATCTAATCCCAGGGCAGCTTTCTTTGGAAAGGATTGTTCATTCATTTATTTGCAACATTTTTGATTTGATCATCTATCTTTCGCTGACTTTATTGCACATGAGAGCAAATCCTGTGATACTGAACAGAGCTGTTTGCTATGCAGAAATCTGTATTAACGTCAACTTACTAGTTTTTACTTTATACAAAGCACTTGGGAAAGGACAGTTTGTAATATTTGAAACAACAGTGAAGGCACACCCAATTCATCTCATTACTCCTCTTTATTACAGGTAACTCATGCAGAGTAATTGGTCGGTCTAATGCCCATGACCCTCTAAGTGTGGATTGAGGCATAAGACATAGCAAAAGGTTTAAGGGAATTTCAGCAAGAGAGGCTGTCAGATTTGTAAGACTGCTCCACAGAAACATTTCCTGATGTTTTAGAGGAAGAAGAAAAAAGCAATTGGGAAACCTTAGCTGTGAGGTGATGCACGTGGAAAATTGTAGATGTTTCGCGGTTTATTTGTCTGTATCACAACGTATTGTTCCTTTGGTATTTAAGTAAATTTTCAAATGCAGTGGCATATACCTGCTCTATGAGGGGAATCATTCTCATTCTTTTGTCTGAGAAAAATCATCCTGACTTGCATGTAGCAATGACTCTTTAATCATACTCTGCTACTGCAAGAAACTCTGTGTCTTTGGAGAGATGTGAGAAGCTAATAGAGAAAGTAGGACAGCTTCTTTTGGTACCATAGGCCCAACACAACTCATACTGTTTGTAGACAGCTGCTACCAAACTGAATGATAGAAAAATCCAAGAGTTAGAGAACCTCCTCTTTCTAAAATGTTCAGCAAAGTCAAGATCCTTTTGACTGCTTTAAGGAGGCCTCATACATGCAGGAATTATGAAGGCAGAGCTAAGGGACAACCACCATCTTACAGTAGGACCAGCATGTTGCCACCTAATACATCTAATATGGAGTTTCAGATGTCAGCTCTCACAGCATGCAGTCTCCTGTAGGAACATTGCCACCTACTTAGAAGCTAAGTCATCAATAAGTCTCTTCTTGGTTTCCCCATCACCTGCAAAAAGGTAGTGATAACACCTGCTCACCACCTACTGTGTATTTGGTTCTCTTTAGGATTTTATTAATCAGTTAATGGCTACAAAGCAAGCAGGAAATATTAACAAATATTGACATCAATTCAGAGGTGCAAATTGCTGTTTGCTAATAGAATTTTCTCACTGTACAACACTTCGCTTACCAAAGTCTGTCACCTGATGCTATTACAGCTGATAATTGAGTCAGTCTCTCCAGGAGTGTTTCAGTGTTTTCAGAATTTCCTTTGGAGTCTTTTCTGAAATATGTTATTTTGAATGCTACTGATGAGGTATTTTTTAGTCTTTTGTATTTCCTATTTAATCCTCACATCACTCTGAAGATTTTATTTTAAGCTTAATAGTAGTTTGGGCCACAGATTTTCTGTTATTAATTTTTCCCAGCATTAGGAACTTAAATCAAGACAACACTTTGTCACCTACAGAATTTTCTCCTCCTCTTACCTCAGGACCAGAAAACAAACAATGATGATCAATGTTATCTCTTTTTATAAAATCCTTCTGCATTCTATGGTGGATACGTTAGACTCAAACAGTTACCTCTCCTTGCCACAAGGCCAGCCCTCTGGATAATTGAATCATTCCAACTTTCTCTGTTATCCAGGAAAATGCTTGTATAATTAATCCCTACAAGGAGTAGCAGCTTCATCAGGGGAGACTGATTAAGCCTATTTTAGAATTACCCTGCATTTTGTGGAACAATAGGACTGAGTATCCAGAAATCTTTTACAGAAGAAGATAGCTGAACTTCAGTCTAAATGTAGGGTCAGAGACACCTTTTTTATTACACTTTTTTTGCTCTGCAAGCACTTAGAAAATGTCTGCCAAATTAAGAAAGCAAAATTCATTAATATTTTGAATGCCTATATGGTAAACTGTCAAGTCTTGTCAAGACTTTATATTTTGTTAATGAAGCAAAATAAAGAACAAGTTCAAAAAAGTTCTAATAGCTGAAATTGCTTAAGAAAAGTAATGTCCTCATAATGCAAAGTGGGTTTTGACAGTGTATGCTTAAGTTGCTACTTCTGTCATGTTAAAGCTCACCGTCTTCTCAGCTGAGCTGACAGTTCTTTAAGAGACCTCATTGCAACTCAGAAAGAAACTTATCTCTCTCATGAAGAAAAAATGAAACAAGTTTTTTGTAGCTTTTTAAGTCAAATGAATTCTTTTTCATTGCACTGTCCTTCAAACAACTGTTTTTATACAAGAAAGAAGCAAAGAATGAACAGATGGTGTTGTTTATAAATACAGAATCAAAGAATGGTTGGGGGTTGTAAGGGACCTCTGGAGATCATCTAGTCCAACCTCCCTGCTCAACCAGGCTCACCTACAGCAGAGCAGGCTGTACAGGACTGCCTCGAGGTGGCTTTTGAATATCTCCAGAGAAGGAGACCCCACAACCTCTCTGGGCAGTCTGTTTTGGTGACCTGTCACTTTCAAAGTAAACAAGTTTTTCCTCATATACGGATAGAACTTCCTGTATTTCTCTTTGTGTCTATTGCCCCTTGTGCTATCCCTGCTTGGCACTACCAAAGTGGCCATGGCCTCATCCTCTTGACACCCTCACTTCAGACACTTATATACATTGATAAGACCCCCTCTCATCTGATTCTTCTTGAGGCTAAACAGGCCTATCCCTCAGCCTTTCTTCATGATAGAGGTGTTCCTGTCCCCTAATCATCTTTGTTGCCCTTCCCTGGACCTGCTCTAGTTGCTCCATGTCTCTCTTGTATTGAGGACCCCAGAACTGCACACAGCATTCCAGTAAGACTGAGTAAAGGGGCAGGATCCCCTCCCTTAACCAGTGGCCAATGTTCTTCCTAATGCAACCCAGGATATCATCATCCCTCTTGGCCAAAAAGGGCACACTGTTGGCTCATGGACAGCTTGTTGTCCACCAGGATCCCCAGGTCCTTCTCTGCAGAGCTGCTTTCCAGCAAATCAGGTCCCAACCTGTCCTGGTGCATGGGGTTTTTCCTTCCCAGGTGCAGGATCCTGCACTTGCCTTTGTTGAACTTCATTAGATTCCTCTCTGCTCAACTTTCCAGGCTGTCCAGGTCTTGCTGAATGCACTCAGTACAGAATTCTCATGTATCAGCCACTTTTCCCAGTTTTGTAAAACCTGCAAACTTGCTGAGGGTACACGGCCTGTTCATGCAGGTCTTTGATAAATAAATTGAAAAAGACTGGGCCCAGTACTGAGCCCTGGGGAACACCACTAGTGACAGGCTTCCAACTAGATTCTGTTCCCCTAACCACAACCCTCTCAAACCTGTCATTCAGGGAGTTTTCATTCCACCTCACTGTCCACTTATCCAGTCCAAACTTACTGAGTTTTCTTATGGGGATATCATGGCAGACAGTGTCAAAAGCTTTGCTGAAGTCTAGGTAGACAACATCAACTGCTCTGCCCTAATCTACCCAGACAGTCATTCCCTCATAGAAGGTTATCTGATTAGTCAAGCATTATTTCACCTTAGTGAATCCATGTTGACTACACCCAATAACCCTATTTTCCTCCACATGTTTAGAGATGGCATCGAGGATGAGCTGTTCCTTCACCTTCAAGGGATGGAGGTGAGACTGACTGGCCTGTAGTTTCCTGGGTCCTCCCTCTTGTCCTTTTTTAGGATTGGAATGACTCTGGCTTTCCTCCAGTGCTCAGGAACTTCTCCTGCTATCCACAACTTTTCAACAATAATGGAGAGTGGCTTAGCAATAAATCTGCCAACTCCTTCAGCACTTGTGGGTGCATCCCATTGGGTCCCACAGATTTGTGGGTGTCAAGTTTGCATAAATTGTCTTTAACCCAGTCCTCCCTGACCAAGAGAAAGTCTTCCTTTCTCTGTACTTTCACTCTTGCATCCCGGGCCTAGGATTCCTGAGGGTTAGCCTCAACAGTAAAGACTAAAGCAAGAAAGGGATTCAGTGACTGTACCTTCTTTGCATCCTTCATCACGAGGGCACCCACCTCATTCAGCAGCACCTAAATTTTCCCTACCATTCCAACTGTTACTGATGTACTTGAAGAAGCCATTCTTGTTGTTCTTGACATCCCTTGGCTAATTTAGTTCTAAATGGGCCTTGGGTCATACTTTTTCATAGTGACCTATGGCCTAAATCTTTTTGGTGAATTCAGTTTTATAAACCTTGCCTAAGATGGGTCAAAAATAATTTTTTATATCCTCCAAGGGTACAAACTGAGTACTACTGATTCAAATATTGAAAAATATTCTAATAGCTGAACTAATTTTCCCCCACATTAATCCATTTATACTATCATCGTCACGGTTTACTTGTAAATCTCATGATATTCAGTGTTCTGAAAGCTCTCACTACTTCCATTTTAGTAAAATACATTTCTAGTTTCATCCCTCTAACTTCCTCACTTCTTCAGACACAAAAAAACCCCAATGAACCCAAGAATGCACGCAACTAGTATAGTCTGAGGAAACCAAGGCCTGAAGGAAGAAGCAGTGTCTCTGGTTTGAAATGGATAGATTCAAAAACTTGAAATATTTCAAGGTTTTTATGCTAGAGTCACTAAAGCTTATATTGTTTGTCAGCAGCTCAGAACTTCACATGAAAGCAAAACATTGCTTTTAAAATCTCTTCAATTTTGCCTTCTATTGCTCTGCAACAGCCAGGGTCTATTCTAATCCAAATTTCACTCTCATCTTGTCTCCCCATCCTACCATTAAAAATTTCATCCTTCTGTTCACATAATGAGTTTTCTGTTTGGTTTTTAAAACATTTTCTTTCTCTTTATTAGGAATTGTATGTGCCCTTCTGGCAGTAAAACTCCCTTTCCTCCAGTCACATGACTATGGCCATTAAAAATCATATGTTCCTGATGAGATAATGTACTTACATTGTTTTACCATGAAAATATCAATTGTACCTAAGGTACACAATGCAATCTGCTCAATAGCTTGAAGCCAAAAGACCTGGTTTTCAGGTATTCAGTGCTATTACAGTGATTACCTTCTGCTTCTATTGTTGTTTGTGTTGATTGTTCTCATCTGTCTAAATCGCAGGTGTGGATATAAAGTTCCTAGGAAAGTATGTACAAATCCCAGCACAAAATTTATTAACAGCTATTAAATAGACTCTTACAAAAAAATCTGAGGACATAGTTATGGTTTGAATTATTTAGTACTGTATGCACACCCAACACAGTCAGTGTTCAGGGCTCCACTAAACAATTCTCATTACCTCACTAAGTTCTCATCAAGAGTCTTATTTTGAGAGTCTTCTTTGGAAAAAGAATAAAAACAAACAAACAAAAACACACACACAAAAATGCTTTAAACCACAACTAAAACTGAAAACAGGAGAATTAATTCAGCTTGGCAATGAAAAAAAAAAAAAAAAAGAAAAGAAAAAGAAAAAATTTACAACTGTAACTGTATTGATCTGGATAGAGATGGATAAGAATCAGGCACTCAATGTACTGATATCTAAATCACCCTGGTCCTTGTTTTGCTGTCAGTTTTCTTTTGCTTTTTTATGTGGAATTTTTTATCCTCCCAGAACATGGAGAAATTTCTTGTTTATGTGCAACTCACTATTGTATTAAAACATTGTTTCCTAAAAGATAAGCCTGTGACTAATCCATTGAGGATGCTACAATACTGTGGAATTAGATTGGATATTAGCACAAGGATACAGCAAGGACAGTTTAATGGAAGTGTCACAGACAAAAAGTATTGTATGCATATGGCTATGGTCAAAGCAAAGAAGAAACAGGGAAAGCTCAGCTCCATTGTTAGACACTGAGATTACACTGAGGACAAGACACTCCTTTATAGAGGGAGGATTGTCCACCAGCAATCTGAGGTTTCATGGTATACATTTGAACTCCTCAAGGTATTTTCTGCTGTTTCTCAAAAGAATTCTACTGGCTTTCCTGATGCCAAAGGCATACAATGTAGTGCAGTCATTCAGTCTAAGATTCTCAGTAGTCATTACCTCTTTGTAAATTATCATTTTCCTTTTCTGGAACAGGTTTATCCAGAACATGCTCATCACTGTTGAAAACATATGGTTATATATTTCCTATAGAGATAAGCAATATACCTTTGGTAATTGCAAAGTATCACAATAAATTATATAAAAAAATTCACCAATTGGGGATTTGCATATCACTTTTGCCAGAGATCTGTGCAAATCTGTAGACTTCTTTGATGCTTTCTCACTGTATAAGTTTTTATTTTCTTAATTTGTACTATTTTGTAGAATTTGTTTATTTTATAAATGCTCCTTGTTCTTTCATTTGATGAGTATCAACCAGTAAAGCAAAACAAAACAATGCTGCAGAAGTTGCATTGTCAACTGCTTTTGATTTAGCCCAAGACTGAGCAGGAAGGTGCTTCTTTTAATGAGAATGAGTCCACACAGAAGGAGACAGGACAGATTGCAACACTAGGAGGGAAAAGAGATGTCAAATATAGAGCAGGAGGTAAATGAAATGTTTCCCTTGTCTACTGGTAAGATAGTCTGCACATACAGTTTGGGGATTAATAGAACCTAATTGCAGACAAATTTATTCTTACTATTCCCTAAAATTCACTGTGCTTTTGGATATTCTGCTCTGCTGATACCCAGTTCTCTAAAATGCTTAAAAGTGAAGGATGCAGACAGAATTCTTCTGTCAGGCATACAGGTATACTTTTATAATTTTTCCAATTTTTTTTTTAAATGTGTCTCTGTATATAAGTTTAAATGTCTATTTAGGCCAGCAGACGTGTGTATGTGTGTGCCTGTATGTTCAAGAGCTTGGAAGATACATACAAATACTCAAAGTACACATGTTTTCATACTTTGGAAATATTCTATGATACTTTGTTTTTCATTCTGTTCACTCCCTTTTTAGTCTTTTGGAAACTTCTTCCCTATGAAACAACCAAAATCATCTTCTTTGGGGACAGTGCAATGTGATGTTTTACACCGTAATTCACCTCAGTCAATCTCCAAGTGTAACAGCAAGTAGACTGTGTTTCACAACACTATACATGTGCCTGCTATCCATTCAACTGCTTTCTCTGTTACTCCAAGTCATGGAAACATTTTACATTTTGTTTACTCCTGTGGTTATCTTCATACCTCGACACTTACATCACACAAACATTGAAAATAAAAAGGTAATATATGCACAGTTAAATGACCCAATCGTATATAAAACTAATGCAAATTTTCACTGGGACTAGAGTTGTGGGCCTAGGCCATGATCAGTGCCCAATGAGGCAGTAAGCTTTGTCATGTGATGCAGCAGTGCCTTTAGTCTAGGCAATTCCCATTCTACCATCTGTCTCACATTTATCCACCTAAATGTTGTTCATCTAGAAAATGCAAAACAGTTTTACTGATATGCATGAACATACAGTAAAATGGCACAGTCAAGCAGCATGCAGAGCACCTCCACAGAGCCTGCACCCATACAGCACACAAAGTACTAGCATCACAAAGTACTAGCATCCCAGAGAGTACACACTCTTCACATGCAGACAAAGAACTGGCATTCTCACAAACTTCTGAAAGACTCATACTCCTCAGTTCACAGCTCTGGCAAATGGATTGTTGCAGTCATACCTTAAAATCCATTTATTATCCTATGCAGACACTTTTCTTTTAAAAGGTGCTGTGGGGGTTATTCACACATCTCTCTTAGTGATTTTGGGTTGTTCTGGGTTGAGTTTTTTTCAATTTTTCCTAATTAATTTTTGATTCTTTGCTATTTCTCAAAGGCCAAGGTTCAATATATAAGAATGCTTTTAAAAAGATGAATCAAATTCTAATGTCAAATTCAATAAGCTCAGCAACCACATTCACATCACAATATGAAGCACAAAGGCAAACGATGTCCCAGATTTCTGCGATTTTCAGAGATGCTGAGTTGAAAATTAAGGATAAGTTAGTGAAATGCTTAAAAACCAAATTGATCTTCAGAAAATGAACCTCACATAGTGATTTTTCCATCCAGTTTATTTATTTTGAATCCCGTAGCCATTAATATACTCTAAACTCAAGTGAACTGAAGGCACAAATGTAGAATTACTTTTCTTTTCTTGTTTGCCAGGAAAAGCTGAATTTCAGGTCCTCATAAAGTAGCATGATTATTTATTGTAGAACTGCTTCTTCCCATAGCTTTGGTACTATGGGTCTGCTAGAAAGAGGCAGCACTAGGAAACACTACTTCCAGCAGGCAAAGCTCCTCCTCAGGTTCTTCACAGCTCAAAAGATGGCTCCAAGAGCTGCAAATCCCTGAGGACTCAGCCCTGCTCTAGGGCTGGAAACGTCCCACTCCAGGGAGAGCTGGCTGTAATTCCTTTACAGGTGAAATTATCCATGCAGTCTCAATACAACTACTCAATCCCTGCCAGTGAACCTGGGCAAGCAATAAAAATAATTTTTAAAAAAAGAGTGAACTGATAAGTATTGTGGATGGAGACTGGGGGAAAGGTTTTGATAAAACGGAGATGGATTACTTTGAGATTATTGCTAATCATTGTTTCATTTTCAGAGTTAATGTTTAATGTAAGTAAAATACTTCTTTTTACGAAAAAAAATCTAATATTGAATTATTTTTGCCCAGTGTTTCACATATTAAATTATTTCAGATTAAATTCCCTCCACTTTAGATATTGAAAGATACACATTGAATTCTAAGCCTATAAACATGTTTATGCTACAATTGGGAGGATTCATGAATAAAGCAAGTACTGTCTGCCAAAAAAACAAAAGAAATTATTTTTAAATATCATACGGTAGGATTAATCTAAGTCACATGTAGTCTAGAGAAACAAAACTTTTAGATAACTCATTTAGAAGGTAATGAATCATTCCCTAACATTCCCTATTTCTTTCTTCAGTGTCTATAAAGGGAGCCTAAAGTGACCACCTTATTTTCAAATATGGAGCTTTTAAAACATCTACCTTAGCACAGGTGTTTTCCACTCCTCCAAATTTCAATACTTTGCTCCAATTTTTTTCAGGCTTACATTACTTGCAGAATTTAAAGATTACTTTGTTCCCCCAAGTCCTGTTTGTGCTCTATTTCACTTCTCTCAGCATATTTCCTCTGATGAGTGCATTTTCTCATCTGATGCAGTAAAGCATTGAGCATCTGCTTAAGACAAACCTTGGGAATGTTTCTACTAGAGCCCAAGAACTATGCTACATAAAGCTTCCTTTTGTAAGTTATTTGCTGTTATTAACAACCCAACATGTGCAGCTTCTTTACATGTACTGCTCTTTCCGATAGTGGCTAAATACCTATTAAGTGCCCAAAAGCAGGTCAAAGATTTTGTTTGAGAATGAAGCATCCAGGCATGAATTTTATAAAAAATGTGTTAACATTATCAGAAACTGGTTTTTCTCTCCGTACTTCTAATTTCAGTGCTCTTAGTTCTGAGGAGATGAAAAGAGTAAGATGTGAATTACTGTATAGTGACACGATAATTGAATTAATGTTTTACTTAAAAAGAATCTCCACCAGTCATTTGAGGCTGTCCTTTAACATTTGAGTGTCCTTCAACACTTTTTCAGACTGTTTACATGAAAGAATCAACATTATAGAATTATGTTCAATCTTTGAGAAATTGCTATTTCCATGTCAGCACACTTGAGCTTAGGTAGAAAAAGCCCCACCTCCCCTTCTTCATTTGATTTTAGTGTCTTAAGAGCAGATGACTTGAAATAGAATTGTACAGAGAATGATGACAACTTGTAGAGAATCCATACTGCAACAGCTGGTTTGTTTAAGAGAACATAGACTAAGGCTGAATAATTATGCAAAAGATAAATCATCTAGCCATGTAATTAATTTGGAATTACAATGACAATAAAGGTACAGTTAAATTCTTATTGATACATTAAAATTGTGATAAATGTTAATATATTTAATTGGTATTTAACAAGATAGCTGTAGCAAGTTAATTAGATATCCATTTACATACTTCATAAATGTCAGCATTTTTAACAATTAAGCCGACATCCAGAATACAGTTCAGCTTTGAGTATTCCTGGATACAATAGGTATGACAAGTAGCACTAGCTTTATTTCCCTTCAGATCCTTATATCATAGACAGGATGAAATTAATTAGAAGGGAATTTCCTTTTGCCTTCCCCTTCTTTTCCACATTAACCATCAGGACTTAATAAAGTACTTGGTCCCCAGGTCTGACAAACTAGACACTAATAGCTACTGGATGATTTTTATGTTAATATTTCTGTGCCTCCTCTTCACACCTCTCAATTACTGGTAACATTCAAACTGATTGTTTATGAAGGAAAGAGAACTATATCACCATGATTATAACATGCCCTGGTAAATTTGTGAACCGATGATGCTAGAAAGTACAGAGAAATTAAACCCAGAAGTTCTGTAAGCCTTAACTACCACACATAAAAAGCAAGAAAGTAAAAATGTGTAAGAACTCAAGTCACTTTAAAAAGTCAGCAAGCAGAAAATGTCAAAATAGTTTGTCAAATAAGTTTGTAACACTTCTCCATTTTCAGAGTATCTTAATCCTAAGGATGCATAAAAATGGCTATGAAGATAAGTAGATCTGCTTTTTTTTTTCCTTCTCCCTTTCTTTTTTCTCCCAGACACTATGATAAAAGGAGACTGGCAAGGTTTTTAAAGATATCATTAAATGAAGAGTGATGATGGTTCTCTGAGATTGGCTTTGAAGTACATATTACATAATGCATGAATGACAATGAAAGAGATAGACACACTTGGATGGGAAGAGTGGGAGATTGAATAGGAGACAAGAAACAGAGGAAAGCTAAAATGGGTGGAAATTCTCAATTAGTCCCAAGCATTTTCTTCTGATTTATTCTCATGTGACCTATTTGGAGACTGTTTCCTAAAAGAGATGTTCAATATGATGGACAGGATTTCCAAATCTATTTGAGATTTTAGTGAAAAGGTGACTAAAGATGTTAAAATGGTATAATGAAAACATGCCAAATAATGGATTACATGTTTCCCAAAAGAAAGTTCTTTTATTTATTCTGATATTTTATCTAAATCACAATATGCTTTCATTATGTTTGGCAAGGAAGACACTGCTGTCCCACTGACATGAGTGCACTGGGCTCCTTTCTAGAGTTTCCAGGAGCTGGACTCCTGTAGCTGTTGCTCTATTTGGCTAGCAGTTGATGCTGAGTAGCCCTGAGGAACAGGGGATTAAATTGGTTTGCTTTGGGATGCAGGAGACTTATTCAAAGTCTTCAATAACGCCCACATATTTTCTAGTAAGAAATTCAGTGGTTTCCATTGTTTTTTGCACATAGACTACCTTGGACCTATTTAGTAACCAAAACCAAGAATACATTATTTATGATACTAATAAGGCAAAGCTTCAGGCATACAAACCAAACAGACCACGTTGACAAAAAGTATTTATCTCAGTAGCACTTTTAAAAGCAAAGAAATTTACAAGATTCTCCTGAAAGATTCCCAAAATTGGTTCAGTTTTGCAAGCATTTGTAAACTCAGATAAACACAATTCAACAGCTGCAACACTCTGGCCATCAGTATGCTGACTATGTTCTTATTGTATTCTTTCTCAGACAGATTTTAGTCCTTAGTGGCTCAATGGCTATTCACCACTTCCCTCTACAAAACATTCAATACCTACACAAGTTCCAGGTTTATAAAATTTCACCTGCTATATCTTGCATATTTTCCCACTGTAAAGTTTACTCAAACAAAAACAATGACCCAATTTCTACTTTGAATGTTTACTACACCCTTCTTCTACCAAACATTTTGAGACCAAAGATTTTAGCAACTAAGCACCATCTTTTCCACTAGCTGTGTTGTAATAACACCAAACATGTTGATTTTTGTTAGTTTTTCTTTAATTGTGCCTTCAGGTTTGTAACAATTCTTTATGTACTTTACCATATTTCCCTAGATTCTAAGCATCATTTAGATATCAGAGAAATTTTAGAAAGTAAACCAAATTCTACTTCCTTCTGAAAATCCATAAAAACTGAACAAGTCATTTGCTACTTGGCTACTGACACATGTGGATTTAGTACAAATTAAAGCACATTCTAAGTAATCAAGGAGTAAATGTACTAATTTAGATTATTTTTGTGTACTACTGTATCAGCTATATTTTCTAAGTCAAAGTGGAAAACAGTAAATACAGTAAAATTTAAATAATCATTTTTTTTTTCATAAGAAACTCTTAAAAATATCTAGGATAAAAAGAATTATATAGTTACTAAAAATCATTAGCACATATTCACAAAAAAAAATTACATGGACACTGCAATTAATAACCAATCAATAAGAGTGTCATAGACATATACATTTAACCTCTGTAATCTATGGTCACACTTCAAAAGACGTATGATTAGTGCAAATATCAATTAGACAATAACCTGCATGAGTAAGGGACATTTTCAGGCTCCTATCTTTCAGGTAGGCCTGCTCATGCACTGTGACCATGTGACTTGAACAAGTCTAACACATATTGACAGGAAAGTATTGGAACTCGAATGCAAAAATGAGTCAATATAGTCAGATGTATTTTTAGACTATTTCAGAAGTCATTTTCTATTGAAAATTGTATGCAACACAAAATTTTAATTTCATGCATTTAGTAATAAATAAATAAATAGTCACATCTATAGACCTGTATAGATATTTGGCCTTTTTAGACCATAGATCCCCATAATATTCTCAGTGGAGTTGATGTTTAGGCTACCTATATATTTCTCTGTACTTTAGGAACACTTGGTACATTCAGTTATCAGGTTTCTGTAAATCCAGAGGACAATAAGAAAAAAGGGAAGATAACCCGTATAAAGAGGACAGTTTGTGCATGCATCCTGAGCTTACATGTCATGAGAACTAAAATACCTTCGCAAACAAGCCAGGGATCATGAAAAGTATTAAGATTCTTGCTATCCCTTATGCTGGACCTGCAGGGTGACTGCACTCTGTAAGCGTGTTTATAAATGTACTGATTGCTATACAAGAAGCAAAACTGCAGTGTTTGGTAACTTGCTGTGTGAACTCATGCCTCTTGAATAATACAGCTAAAATTTGACTGCTACATTCCAAATGAGTTTTGGTTGACTATCTCGACTATCTTATAGCTGAAATTGTCCAATAGATTCAGAAGCCAGGGAAGAATCTGGCAGATTTGTACAGAAGAATGATTTAAAAGACTTCCTCTGCTTGTAAATATAAAGAATTAACTTTTTTCCCCCCAGTCTTGTAAAAGAGCAGAAATTATCCTTTCCTGGGCTATTCATTTAGGGCATTCACTGAATCTGTATCCTTCACAAGATTACACTGACTTTGAATAAACTATTCTTTTAAAAGATGGCTTGTATACTCAGTTTTCTGTTAGCCTGTGTGGCAGAAAGAAAAGAAATCCACATTACAGCCCAGGTGCTGTAGGCTTTCTCTCTAGTCAGTGCAGAAAGATCAGCAGTTTAAACCAGTGAGTTAGATTTTGGGGAAGCAAATTCACCTGCTAGGGTGCTTCACTTTGCTAACAGTACAGGGAGCTAATAACTAACGAACATGACCAGTTCAGTTTTTCCAGCTAAAGGACTAAAGTGAGAATGAATGAGCCCAGCCTAGAAAACACAAGACTCAAGGCTTCTCAAGACCTTATTTCTGGCTCCATTTCAATTTTCCAGGTTCATGGCCCACAGGTGCTACACCCCTGTCCCAAAGGTTCAACTTTTACCTTAATTTTTGGCTCCAAGAGATTTCACTTACATGAACCCTTGTAGAGCCATTGGTTCTTGGGTACCTTGAGTTAACATTCAGAGAATAACTATACATTTTCTCTATGAGATGCCTTTTAATTTGGTGTGAAAAGCATTTTGGCCAGAAGGGTTTTACAAAGATAACACACAACTTTACAAAAGCATTACAGAGATTACCAGGACTAACAGGCATTGTTATAGTAAGGAACTTTTGTTACACGCAGCAAACACAAACTCCATGCAACTTAAGTGAGGTACCCATAACTTACAGAATTTAAGTGTTGAAGTTACCCACAAGAGGAAGAAAGGAATAAGGGAAGGGAGATTAACAGAAGAAAGAGTAAAGAGAGGGGAGAAAGAACACAGGTACCACTTAGAAGGTCACATGTTGATACCTTCGGAGAGAACAGGGCAAGGCCCACAATGGAGACCTTGCACTGCCTCCTTATCTGCCCTGGTCACTGTGGCCATTCCTCTGACCCGCTGGCCACCTCTGTCACCTTAGCCAAAATGAAGGGTGCTGCCGCCAGTTAGAGGCTCCAGGGGGTGTGGTGCGGTGGAATACCAGGCATTACTGCCTTGACTGCCAGCCCTGCCCTGCCCCTACACGCATACAGATGTGCCCCCACAAGGTGCTTCTCACCCAGTCAGAGCTGATCTGGTGTGTAACAACAGCTGTAGGCAAAAACAAACATTACAGTTTGCAGCAATTCTTTAGGGTTTTTTCTCTTAATGTTTACACCTCTTTAGAATTCTCTCAGACAACAAACTGCTGGTCATCAACCAGAAATTACATCCTTGTGTGTTTGTGGTAGTGGTCCCGATTTGGAAGGATCATTGCTGAGGGCTGGTTGAAAGGAGCATTCAACATTCTAGCAGCTTTTGGAGACTGTTGAAATTAGCCAGGGCTCTGATGTGGTAGGGTTATCAAAAAAGCTTTCATTAAATAAATTTTTGCTCTCAGGCAGCAAGCTATAGCTGCAGATAAATATTAAGAAAGTTTTGTCTGAACATATTAACCTAGAAAAGACCTTTTAATTTTTATCTGGTGACTGATATGTTGGAGAAACTTTGTTTTCTTCCAACCAGGTCCCCTAATCACTGTTACCCAACATTCGTGTTTAGTTTAGAAAAGGGATTCTTGTGAGGGCAGGTAAAATATCCGTAAGAACTGTTATTCCTGAACAGTTTAACTCAGTTCTTACACTCGTCAAATTTATTACTTTCTTGTCATTTGTTTCTAGATTTTTACTTAACATTATTCTATTCACTACATATAAACAAGTAGAGAAAATCATACACTTTCCAACTGTAAGTGGTTAGTGGAGTTTTTGATCTGGTGCCATCAACATAATTTGAAACCAGGTGGTATTAAACCAATTAGATTTTTTTAATTGATTTTCGCATTTTATGCGGTAAGGGAAATTCATTGATGTTCATTTTGGAAATGAGGTAACAATGACTTTTGAAACTTTGCCAGCTCACAAAATGTAAAGTCAATATCACTTCATTAGCAAATTAATGGGACTGATTTTATAGTAAATAACTAACAACTGTGCAGCTGGCAGGTCTGAATTACTAGTTATTCAGAGCATCACATTAAGTTCTGAAAGTAATAGAAAAGTTCAGAAATAAATAGATTTTTTAATCAAAAGTTTTATACCATCCTTGAGAAGTTAATACTTTTCACCTTAAAAAGAATGGTGTTACAATGACCTTATGGTGTCAATATGAATGCCTAGTCTGTGTCTTTAAACACAGGCCTAAATACTGTGGAGTGAGCAATCAAATTTCAAATTGAAAAAAAAAAAGGCAAACAAACAAAATAGAAATCATTTCAGGTTGCTCTCAAACATTATTTTTTTTTCATTTTTCTTCATGCAGGAAGGAAAAGTTCTTGAAATAAAATGTTCAAATTAACTATTTGTGTTTTTTCAAGTTGATAGATAATGGTTTCATTTGAGCTTTTTTTTCTGTTTGTCTTTGGCAAACAAAGATTTTGTTCTCATTATTAAACCGAAGAATAGTTGGAATTGAAACATCATTTTGAAATGGCAAGTGGAAACTTTTAGCATTTTTCTTGTTTTCCACCCATTTTTCTAAATAAAACACTATAAAAAATTCAAAATGAATTTGTGAATTGTTTCAGGCAGATGCATTTTTCACTAAGAAAGGCTTTTGCCTGAAGAGTTTCCCCCAGCTATACTCCTGAATAATGCATTGCAGATAGCTTTGCCCATGAGATCACAGAAGGAATTGTACATTTTACAGGTGTTCCTCAGGATATAATCCCCCTGGAGTTTTCTTCAGAAGGAAATCTCACTTTAGTCCTTAAAAGCTCTGCATGTTCTTTATCATCACTGTGTCCAGCAGCTGCAGTAGGGAATAACTGAAACAAAGGCTCCTTCTCATTCCAAGTGCTTCTTACCCTTTTTTAATGGAACAGAACTATTTAGTCTCCAATCTTAACCTAACTCTTGTTCATCAAGTATGACATATTGTTATAAAAAACGGATTGAGTTTAACTTCTCCCATAAAAGCATTAAAAATTAGTCAAAAGAAGGACTTTAAAGCAGAGCCCACCTTACTGCTTTTCTTTTAATGTAGTCACCTATGGGGTCTCAAAACCTCTTTCCTCTCCAAGCCTTATAGCCACTCTCATAGCATCCATTACTGTACTTTAATATAGCCTAGTCATTATCTATGGAATATCATTTGGTTTTGTCACTTGTGTAACCTGTGTCTCCTCTTTATTTGGGTGCCTGTGTAAAAGTGAATGCATAATTTAGCTTTGTTTGATTTTGCCTCTAATTTTAAAAGCTAGATATTCTTCTGCAGCTTTCTGATATTCTTAAAAAAGCATAAAATTTCTGGAAAACCTAAATGCATTGAAAATACTGTATTTGGATAAAGGGTTTTTTTCTGATTATTCCACATGTCAACAGAATTGTATTAGTCAAAGACAACTCCTTGCAGGACTAACATTATTATATCTATTAGAATTTGGAAAAGGACAAGCTTGTCATTAGTATTTTGCATTCTTCCATTTATCAGCTTTCAGTTCTTAAACAAGAAAATGTATAGTATGTCTAGATATCCATTCAGTTCCCAGTACCAAACTATCTTACTTGGAAGACCTTTACTACTATGACCTTAAAAGTTATTTCTTGGGCTTGAATTTTGTTTAGCACATTCTAGCTAAACCAATAGGTGAAGTTAACCTTAAAACAAACGTAGAACCCAGATTCTCAGACGCATTTAGGTTCCTGTCTCAGATCCATGTTAAAATATTTTCAAGGATATGAGCCTTGAAGAACATCTTGACTAATTCTAAATAAAGAAGGGCACGAAACACATTCTGCTTTGTTTAGAAATGATGCTGTAGAGCTGCACTGTAAGAGTTACTCCAGAAAGCTGATGGGTGACAGGCAGTCAGGATTTTCAAGGCACACCAAGGATATTGACTTTCTGAAGCTGACTAGATGATGTGAGCTACTTCCAACAATTCAATCTACTCCATTCAGAGCACAGCCAGTTTATAAAGGAATGCAATTTGTAGAGGACTGTTTCAGGGTCACTGTGCTACAGCCCTCTTGACACAGCCAAAAGAAAGTCCTGAATAGAGGATGAGAACTCTGATTGCTGATTAGCTTCAGTGTTATTTCAATCAATTCCCAGAAGGAAGTTAGTAATCTGCCCAGCATCCAACAAAAGATTGCTATTAAAGGGCCATTATGATGGAAACACTCAACTCAGAAAGGTTTTGGTTGGTTTTTGTTGTTTTTTTTTTTAGTTTTTGATAAATCTGGTTTTGAGGAGGGTTTTTTGTGTTGGCTTTTTTTTTTTGTGGTTTTGGGTTTGTTTTTTTTAATCAGCTCAAGTTCTATTTAAGGACTTCTTGATTATAAGACTCTTTAGCTTAATTTATGCCTGTGAAGTACCTTTGTTTCATTCACACTTACTATGGCCAAGCTGCATGTATTATTTAAAACTCAGAGGAATTTTCTCAGAGGCAGTCCTCCTCCCACAGATAAAGTGCTGCTAAATTCAATTGCTTAACGAACATGCTATGATTTCTTTTGAAGCTAAAAAATTCAAAAGGGTATTATATCCATTTTCATAATAACACAAAACATCCTTAAGTGGACCTACCTTGAACAGTCCAGGTGTTCCTCACCATCTAAATACACAAAGAAACAAAAGCTTCCTTTACTGTGATTCACAATTAAAGCTTTTTTCTTTTTTTTACATGAAAAGATGAATCCAAGAAGGATGGAATAACCCTCAGATTATTTATTATGGAACATATTGATAGGACAAGGGATAATGTTTTTAAATTCACTTTCCAAGCCAAACAATTCTGATGCTGTGACTCTATGAATATGGTAGAGGAAGCAAGTATCCTGATAGTCTACTTAATGTTTAGGAAAATGTTTAATATTTTAATCTTGCTTTTATTTCCCCAGAACAGTAGAGAGCTATTACCTTCCTTCCCAAGAGTGTGAGGAAAATTAACACATTAATACGTCAATACACTGAGGCATTCAGAAACTACAGCAATATAAGAAATATAAATATCTTAAATTATTACAAAGATTTACCACTTCAAAAATATAAAGAAACCTACTATGAATGCAGATGCATTCAGTGTCTGCATAGCCTTAAACATGTTAACTTGTATAGTTCTATATTCAGTTCCTCCTAGTTGCTATTGGATCAGATTAAAACATTTCAAAAGTAAAAACTTTCAAATTATCAGTGTTGCAGACCTGGCCTGACAGTATCTTAATATTTATCACACTGGTGATGAATCTAAAATCACTTCTGTATTGTAGACCCCCAACTGAAACATAGTTAATTATTTCATTAATGATGTCTATAGCAACTTTAACATGTCTAAGGGCTCTGAGCTATAAAAAAACTTCCAAAATTGCTTTTGCCAGTACAGGGAGTACTTCTGGCTTAAAAATATGGAAATAAATTATATTGAGCCAGAAACTGCTCTTTTTCTGTTACTTCTCTGTTTCTATTTTTATTACATTTAGAAAGAAATAAAAATACATGGTCAAACAAGGAAAGTCAAAAGCATGATGAATGGAGGAAAAGGAGTTTAAGGGGAACTTCAGGATAAATGTTAACTTAATACAGAAGAATTATTCTCACAATTAAGTATCATCAGCTATAAGTATCATCACTGAGCCTTGCTGCCTGTCAAAACTAGCAGTCAGAAAGGAGTGTTGCTTTGGGGGTGGCTGCAGACTCTTCAGAGTCTTGGCCAACTCTAGGTAAGGTCAGAAGTGACATTTGGGTGATAAGTGCATTTTACTGGTGGAAAGTCACATCCAAAAACAGTCAAGTTTTGAGCACCTAAATTACAGGCTTAAGTATCCAGAATGCCTGGTGTATTCTCTGCTTCTGTTCATGCAAATGCACACATTAGTTGACACCTAAACTCCATCTGGAACTTTCTGAAGGAAATTGAAGTACAGTTACAATAGTTACACCACTTTCACTTGTACTTCATCCAACTGATAATACAGCTATGACTATGTCAGTATGGCTCCAAAAACTCTTTTTTAATTTTTTTCACCTGTTCTATAAATAAAAAATAGGTTTTACTGTAAGATCATAGTGAAGTTTGAGTCATTAATATCTGAGTCTAGTTAGATGCTAAGAATAAAAGAACTAAAAAATTTCCAAAAATTATAGTATATATAAAAATAGTCTTATAAACCTTTTACAAATAGTACTGCACATTGTCATGGTAAAAATATCATTTAACAGCCACATTTAACAAGTAAATATTAGTTAACACAAAAATGTCTTCCTGAGCCTTGTTGTACTTAGGTTTGTGATAAACCAACAGAGAATGCAGGTATCAAAGCTGTGGGATCTCTGGCTGCAGATGAAAGAGGGGGTGTGAGTGTGTTTGGAGACATTTTCCATTCTAGAGCTTTGCATTAGTAATACTTATTTATCTGTAACTGCCAGAAGTCTACATATCAGCGTAGGAGTCAGCAAATGAGAAGACAAAAGATTTTCTTTGTTGTTAGTTCAGGTGAGTTATTCCACTATAGGTAAAGGATTTTGGAAGGTATTGAATATTAATTGTGAATTATGCAGAAAATGTCTGCAAACACATTCTATTTTCTCAACATACTTAACAAATCTTTCTTGCAGTATCAAAAATCAAAGCAAAAAAATTATAAACTTCATGACCCTCATGCATTCTGTGGTGCCATAGTTGATGTAATCTCTCCCCGAAATGGAGAGAATAGAAGTAACTAAGATCATAAGGACTAAGTGTGCAATTCTAATATGGAATTATTCTTATCTTTATTTGCAGTTATGATGAAATTCTATGTCCTCAAATAAAAACTTACCCAGTCACATTTATCCATTTATTTGACAACAAATTCCATAATGAGAAGATTTCTGAACAGCTCTAACAAATAGAGAACTGTCTTTGAACTTACTTATGAGGCAGCTTTCATTAAAGTGGAATCCCACCAAGGGATATTAAATCAAGAAGAAAATGGAAAAGCAGAGTTCATCAACAGGTGAGTTTTTCCCAAAATGCCTATGTTTGTCTTTCAAAAGTTAGTAAAAGTATCAAAGGTTACTTGTGTGGAAGAAGATTCAAATAATTTATTGAAACACACTCCTTTTCATTTATGGCTTAAGAGTGTTAAATTTTCAGAAAGGAATTGTCATTGAATTCAAGAAGTTGAAAGTTCATGGCTGCCAGAATCCTCAGAACAGGGCCTGGTACCCAGTGGAATATCTTAACTGTCAAGCTTTTACACTATCATTTCAATTTTCAGAAGTTCACTGTACAAAACTAATCTTGATTTCTGAAGCTAGAGGTATTTTAGAGAGGAAGATGAGAAACTAAATAAAATATTTCATGTGAAACATTAAGTTATTCAATGATTTCCTTTCAGGTGATTTTGTGCTAATTGAGTATTTTGTTCCTCTGGGATTGGACACCTTAACAATTTTAGAAACTGAAAAAAGAAAGTTGAAATGTTTGGGGTTTTGTTTGGGGTTTTGGTTTTTTTTTTTTGGTTGGTTGGTTGTTGTTTTTTAAGTGCTTCTGCAGTTTGTGTTTTCCAAAATTGTTTCATCTTAACTGAGAAACTGCATCATTGCCACAAGGAAAAAATTACGGCAAGGAAAAATTTTAGAATGTGATATCACATCTAGTAACATTTTGGCATGAGTTTCTAAGGAAAACACCAAGAAAATTCTATTATGGACAGAGCTGTTTTAAATTTCATTCGAGAAGCTAGTAGCAACTCACTATTTAGAACAACTAAAATAGTAATTCAAAGTTTTGGAGGACAAAAATGGCCAGAACAAAGGTTTGTCTGAATCAGCTTCCTACATTGGTCAACACTCTTTTAAAGTCATCAGCAGTGTTACTTTGTATAGGGTGTGGGCACTCCCACTACCACTAGGAGTGTTGATCAGCTCCAGGGTAGGAAGACTCTGCAGAAAGACCTGGATAGACTTGATCACTGGACTAAGGACAACTACATGAGGTTCAATAAGGCCAAATGTCAGGTCCTGCACTTGGGTCACAGCAACCCCATGCAATGATACAGGTTGAGGGAGGAGTGGCTTGATAGCTGTTCAGCAGAAAGGAACTTGGGGGTGCTGGTTGACAGCTCAATATGACCCAGCAGAATGCCCAGGTGGCCACAGCCAGTGGCATCTTGGCCTGTATCAAGGATAGCGTAGCCAGCAGGGCTAAGGAAGTGATCACCCCCCTGTAATGAGTGCCGATGAGACTGCATCTCGGGTACTGCATCCAGTTCTGGGCCCTGCACTTTAAAAAGACATTGCCATGCTGGAGCAAGTCCAGAGAAGGGCAACAAGGCTCCTGAAGGGTCCAGAAAACACATCTTATGAGGAACAGCTGAGGGAGATAGGTTTAATTAATCTAGAGAAGACGAGGCTCAGGGAGGACATCACCACTCTCTACAGCTGCATGACAGGAGGTTATGGTGAGGGGGGGACCAATCTCTTCTACTATGCCTGTAGCGAAGCATTTATAATAGCTAAGCAGTCTGCACAAAATTTGTTTTTCTTTTGACTGTAATGGCTAAACAACATAACATAATGCTTCCTGTTCTGGCTTAAATCATGCAGATAACAAAGATTCCAATGTTTTAAAAATTAATTTTCATAAGAACATTTAAATAAAAATAATTTATTAATAAGAGTAATCAAATCTTACTATAAATGACCAGCTGTATCAGATATTTCCCCACATTTTGCTATTGAAACTTCAGTAATAAAACAAATATGCTAACATTATACACTAATACACTATCCCATTTGACAGAAAGTCAATATATAGATGACCAGATGGCTTGCTTTATCTCATACCTGACAAGTGTGTATGGACACTTGCACTTAAGGGATAGCTTACATGATCAGCAGCCATTGAGAAACCATTATGTCTATCAATGTTTTTTTAATTGCTGAAAGTGAGGATGTGAGCATTGGGTCGACATCATTAGCAAATCAATGTCTTTCCTGGTTTTTCTTTTTTTTGGCTCTCTATATAGAAAACCTATGGTGTAACTGGAAAGCACCTACTCAGTGTTGGATGTATCATTCACAGTATCAATAGAGCTGAGGGAAATGCAATTTTGTACATTTCCTAAACTCTTTTCTGAGGCAGTGATTTTGCTATTACAGCTTTCTCATCCATGATATGTATATGAAAAATTATGTATACTCACAGAGATAGGACAAGACATTAAATTATATCTAATACATAGTTAATTGTCTGGAAATCAAACTGTGTTTGCATCCCTATGCATACCTTTAGTTTAAGTGCAGGAAAAAAATATTGGGTCTTATTTGATCTCATTTTAAGAAGAGAAACACTATATTTTTTTTTTTTTTTAATTTGATGGTTGGTTTTGTTTGGTTGGGTTTTTTTGTTTTTTTAAGATACACTTATTAAAATTTGTTGAGATTAGTTATGAGGACCTGGGTCTTCATAATGTGTACTCAGGTAATTTTAAATAATTTGGAATGTCAGATGTTATTTCTTAGTCTAATTTGTTTTTCAGATACTAAAATATTTAATTAATCTTTCAAGAAAGCAAAAGCACATTCCATGTAATATAAGTGACAAATGGCACATCTTACATAGTGACTATCTGAGGCATGTATTGAATGAATAACAGTCAATGCAGTATCACAGTGAATATTCAGGAATTAAAAAAGCATACAAAATATTTATTTGTGAATAATTCATAAATAATAATGAGAAAACCAGAATATAAATGTAATTTGTGTTATATTAGACAGATCAATGTGCTAAATGGAAAAAACTAAATACCAGATCTGGGAACTAGTATGAGACTGTAACAGGACTCAGTATCAACAAGTTGCTTTAATACAGCTGAGTTAGGGATCACCCAAATGGTTCAGACTCAACTCAGTGTAAACATAACCACCACTTACAGAATCACAGAATATGCTGAGTTGGAAGGGACCTACAAGGATCATTGAGCACAACTCTTAGCCCTGCACAGGACCATCCCCAAGAGTCACACCATATGCCTGAGACAATCATTCAAACTCTTCTTGAACTTTGTCAGGTTTGGTGCTGTTACCACATCCCTGGGGAGCCTGTTCCAGCACCCAACCACCCTCTGGGTGAAGAACCGTTTTCTAATACCCAACCTAAACTTCCCCTGACACAACTTTATGCCACTCCATGGGGTCCTGTCATAGGGCACACTGCTGACTCATATTCAACTTGCCATCAACCAGGACGCCCAGGTCCCTTTCCATGGCACTGTTGTCCAGTATCTCATTCCCCAGTCTGTACATACATCCCGGGTTGCCCCATACCAGGTACAGAATCCAGTACTTTCCCTTGTTGAACTTCATATGATTGGTGATTGCCCAGATCTCTCATTTGTCAAGGTCTGTCTGCAGTCTCCTTGCCTTTGAGGGAGTCAATAGCTCCTCTGAGTTTTATGGATGAAGACTCAAGATCAAGGTTAAAAAGTGTATTCACAAGAACCCAGTATGTTTTGAAACTAATTTTTCGTGTGTGTGTATGCAATAGCATATGTCACTTTCTATGTGACAGACTTTAATGATTTTGGGTTGTATTTCTGACAGTTCATCTCTAAGTCTCTATTTGGATTCCCAGACACTTCATAATATGACACAAAAAACAGTCCCTGAATACAAATATTTTTCATATAAGCAACCTTCACTCTGGCAGGAGAGTTGAGGCAGAACAGGCCTCTGCTGCTTTTACTATGGGAGGTTCTTGGCAATCCCTTCTCTCAACATCACCAAAGAAGGTCACACCTAGTCACAGACCAAGTGTCCAATGAATGTGTAAGGTGTCCTTGGAAAAGAAAATGGGATTTTTTAGAGGTAATGATGTTGAAATCAGGTTTTTGGACTTGAGAGAGAAGCCATTTAGGCATAAAACATCATTTTAAAAAAGGAATAAATAGCGAAAAAAATCAATTTCTGGCATTGGTCTGGCACTTATATAAACCAGCAGTGTAGTTGTAACTAATCCTTCTAAGAGCCTTGGAAAGAAAATCAACACCTGAAAATCACTGAATAAAAATAGTAGTTACATATTAGTGACTATGAAATATTAGGCAACTTGAGCTAAGAATATAGACACTTTCCCATCCCTCCTTCCAAGTACTCTAAAGCTATAGCTTGTTACATTAAGAATAGAACATAGTTATAAACCTAGTTCAGAGCTGTCAACAATAATCCCTCAAGAACACTACAGCCAGCAGGGTGGAACCCTCATTCAGTGCTTTGGTTTTCTGTCCATAACACCCAAGGAACGGCAAATAGTTTTACTGTGTTCAGAGGCACTCCCAGCCTCAGTTCCACAGCTGTCTGCTTTGCATATACTGAAAACCAAACTGTACATGCCAAAGACTTGCACTGATCTGTTCCTTCCCCTTCTCTAGCTGGCATGCTCAGCATCTGCTCCACTCTTGCTTTTAGTATAGTATTTTTCCATGATAAAGCACTTGAAAAGCAGGAAGTTAAGTGCTACTCTTACAAGTATTCATGTTATAATTCTGCAGGTATCAGAAGACTTGCCTTAAAGATGCTTCAAGGTCCAGTGGGTGAGTGAAGAATATAATGTATAATTCAAACTCAAGGAATAATTAGGGGAGGTTGTGCTGGTTTAAAGGTAAACCAGGAGGAGAAATGGACCCACCACAAGAGAGATATTACAATAAATACACTGACACAAAGAGAAACTGCTTTCAACTCACCAAAGCCCAGCAGTATAACCCAGTGTCCCAGGGCACAAGCCCAAAGGGGTTTGTTAGCCCTTGTGCTAACACCTGCGTGATTCCCCGAGTCCAAAGCAAAAGGAAGTAAAGAACCTGTTGGTGCAGGTGATGGCTGTGGTCTGGTCGGGAGTGGTGGTCTCCTCCTGTCGAGGTCCTGCTGCTCC
>JAWWTY010000156.1:44704513-44724905 GCA_035222235.1 Margarornis squamiger | reverse complement strand
CCCATATTTGCCCCGGTTCCGCCCTTGTTCTAGAAGCTTCCCTACCCAGACCCTATAAGAGCCCCTTGCTCCCCCCAGTAAATGTTCCACTCTGTTCTCACCCTTCCTCGAGTGCGGATCTATTCCTTTCTTCCCTCGGCGGACCGCGGCACTCCATATATGATTTGCTGAATTTCTGTGACACTGAATTCCAAAAGCTGACCACAAACCAAGGAAAAGAAAGGATATGACAGGAGTTGTAACTCTAATGAAATTTTTCTACCATGACTGAAAAGTTTTATAATTTTGATAAAGGATCTACAAATTATATAGCATTCATTTGGCTTCTGTGCAGGAATGATCACCTTCTTGGATTTTAACTATTAATCTCAGAAGAACTATTCTCTCTGGCTGTGTGAGACAGGATGCCAAATTCATACAGAATAGTCCCCAAGTTCAGTATAAATTAACCTTTTGGTTTTTCTCATGTAGCTGTGTGCTATATATCCAGAGTTTACTCTAGACACAGTTAAACAATGGAAAAGATCTATGAACTTGTGATATGCCAAGAGATACAGAAAACACAGTGTCAGTTTGAGCAATTATCAGCATATTTGTGTTTATCCCAAGATCAACAAAAATCCATCTGGTAGAATATATATTATTTTATTAGACAATAGTTGTTGCAGATAACCCGCTTCTCTTTGAAATAACAGCTTGCATGAGAATCTGGTAAAACACCAGAAATGTAACACCTTGGAAAGGGTTTAACTCTGGACAAGAATTTATGCATGCAAATGTAAATACCATGAAGACACCTAAATTCCAAAAATCATAGAATCATAGAACAGTCTGGGTTGGAAGGCACCTTAAAGATCACCTAATTCCAAACTCCTCCTATGGAGAGGAACACCTTTCACTAGACCAGGCTGCTCAGAACTCCATCCAGCCTGGCTTTAAACACCTCAAAGGATGGGGTATCCACAACTTCTCTGGGCAACCTGTTCCAGTGCCTCATCACCCTCACAGTAAAGAATTTGTTCTAATCCACACCTCCTCTTTGTTAATTTGAATCCACTCCCCCTTGTTCTGCCTACAAGGCAGGTCCTTGTAAAAAGTCTCTCTCTATCATTAGGCTCCCTGCAGGTACTGGAAGGATGCAATGAGGTCACCTCAAAACCTTCTCTTTTCTGGACTGACCAAACCCAATTGTCTCAGACTTTTCTCATAGAAGAGGTCAACCATCCCTCTAATCATGTTGGTGGCTGTCTTCTGGACTCAACGCAGTAGGTGCATGTCCTTCCTGTGCTGGGTACCCCAGAGCTGATTGCAACACTCCAGGTGGGACTTCACCAGGGCTGAATAGAGGGGCAGAATCCTGCTGGTCACAGTTCTTTTGGTGCAGCCCAGGATACAATTGGCTTTCTGGGCTGCAAGTGCACATTGCTGGGTTGTGTCCAGCCTCTCATCCACCAGCACCCCTTTTCAGCAGGGCTGCTCCTGGTCTATTCATCCTGAACCTGTATTGATTTTGGGGGTTGCCCCAATCCAGATACAGTACGTTGCACTTGATCTTGTTAAACCTCAAGATATTCCCATGGATCCACTTCTTAAGCCTGTCCAGGTCCCCCTGGATGTCATCCCGTCCTTTAGGTGTGTCAACCACACCACTCAGTTTGGTGTTATCTGCAAATTTGATAAGGGTACACTCAGTCCTTTCATCCATGTCATTAAATCAGATATTAAATAACACTGGTCCCAATATGGTCCCCTTAGGGGCACCACTTTTCGCTGTTGTCCACTGGGACTCTGAGCCACCAATACCCTCTGGATGTAGCTGTCCAACCAATTGACCCATCTGACAGTCCACTCATCAAATCCATCTCTCTCCAATTTAGAGAGAAGAATGTGATGGGGGACCGTGTCAAAGGCTTTACAGAAGTCCAGATAAATTACATCTATAGGTCTTCTCTTGTTCACTGATGAATTCTCTCTATTATAGCAACTACTGGGTTGGTGAGGCAGGATTTGCCCTTGGTGAAGCTGTGCTGGCTATCCCAAATCACCTCCTTGTCTTCCATGTGCCTTAGCATAACTTCTAGAAGGATCTGTTCCATGATCTTCCCAGGTACAGAGGTGAGAATGACAGGTTAGTAGTTCCCAGGCTCCACCTTTCTGCCTTTCTAAAGATGGGTTCAATGCTTCCCCTTTTCTAGTCACCTCAGACTTCACCTGACTGCCATGACTTTTCAAATATCATGGAGAGTGGCTTGGCAAATACATCAGCCAATTCCCTAAGAACTCTGGGATGCATCTCATCAGGACCAATAGACATCTGTACATAATATACCTTCAAAACCTCAGCTCAGTTGCACTTTAACAGAATAAATGACTGCTACAGATAGACCAAGAAATTTTTTGTTATGGTCTGCCCTGTCTCTCTGTTGGTAGTTTCTGTAGCTTCTCAGGGCTGGCAGAACAAGATAAGAACCAACTCCTCAGCTATTGTCATTTACATGGAGTCATATAACTGCAAGGCCACCTCTATTGCCCTAAATTAATAAACTGAACTGTCAGATGCACACATGAGGCAGACACATTTATTCTTCTGCCCTATTTGTCTCTGATCAGGGCAGACTGAAAGCTGAAGGCAACCAATTGGTTATAACAGTTTAGCAGACTGAGTCTCAGTCAACTCCTCTACAGTCTTGGACTATTTGGTGCTGATCTCCTCTTTAAACTCCTTTGGAAGTCACAAAGTAAACATTTCCCTGATTCTCCTTCCTAACAATAACCCTCCACTATGTTTTTGTTGATTTCTCTCCCCAGCCCATCTACCAAAAAAACCATGGTCAGCGCAGATCCCATACAGGAGTTTCTGTGTGGGGGGGAAAAAAAAGTAGGGATGTGAAGACTGCAGTTGAGTGAGATGTCTTCTCAAATGCAAGCGCATGGGACCTGATGACATGAGATATTTTCTGCTGGCTGGTCTAGGAAGCCCTTATTTCAGAAAGATGTTTGCTATATGGTTATCAATTTTTCCATGCATATTATTCAATAAACTGATTTAGTGTTGAACAATTGGGAACCTAAAAGTTTAACTGTGACTTTAAACTTTGGATACTTTGAATTTTGCCTGTCTGAATTAATTTCACTGAGGAATAAAAGTATTTGTAAAAACAAGGTTTACCAAAAAGATACAGAATTTTAAAGCTTCAGAGGTGTTTCTGACCAATCCTGAATTTTGAGTCTAAATTTTCTTCTGCCTTTAATATGAAAAATATAATATGCAGCAATTTTCATTAAAAAAAAAAAAAAAAGGACCTGCTTTTTGGGGTTAGTGGGACTTGTGGGGGAGGGACAAAATGTGGGGTTTGGGGGGTTTTTATGGGTTTCTTGGTTGTTTTTTTGGGGGGGTTTTTTTGTCACTTTTTGTCTGTTTGTTTGGATTTTTTTTTGGTAATGAAGGAGTGATCAGTTTGGAGGACTGTAATTAGAGGAAAAGAGTACACAGAAAAGATTCCTCCTTGGGGAGTTACAGATCAGAACATGCTTCAGAAGTTCATCTTTATTCATATAGTTTTTGGAAGTAGGTCTTGCTTCAAAGGCCTTGTTTCAAGCCTTAGATACTTTGGGATGTGTACAGAGTTTGGGTCAGCCAGACTGTGTCAGACACAAGTTGGTAAAAACACAGTATATTGTTCTCAGAAAGTTTTTCTTGACATTAAACCAAAATTTTCCCATAGTTCCTACCCATTTCTCTTTGATGATTACCTCCTTCAAAACCCTGTTATGTGACAATGATATACTGGTTATAAAAGGCAAACACAGTTTTTAAAGAGCTGGGTTCCCAGAGCACGATAAGACGGCAGAAAGAGACTACAAGGTTTACCTCTACAGACACATGGTCAGCATAAAGCCAGCAGCAAAGAGCCGCACTGAACATCTAGCAGTGAGAGGTGAGTTCAATGTCAATGGCTCATTCAGTCTTTTTGCTTCTCTGCCAATGCTTCCAGCAAGTGCCCAATTAGCAGTGACAGCGGTAGTGGTGTTTATGAGAAACTAGTCTGAGACTGTCATTTCTTTAAATTTGAAACTGCAGAGAAGTCACAGGGTGGTAAAGCTTTTAAGTTCCTATTGGCATGCACCAGAAACTGACCTCAAAGTGGTGACTTAGAGGTGAAAGCTTTTATTTGCTAAGTCAGTTTGTCTCCCACTGAGTGAATTTGTAAAGCACTTCCCATTCCAGCTTACTTTATTTCTCTTAAGACAAAGGAAGCGCTCCCCTGCACAGCAGCTGTAACAGTACCACCCCAAGTCCCTCCCCTCAAAAAGGAAACCTGGGGGTTTGTAGTCACACAGGTCTATGGTGAACAAGTGGCTCGGTACATACAACACCGATAAGTGAGTTAGTAGGAGGATGGCAACAATAATGGAAAGTGTAAAGGTCTAAATTATAAACACAGTAGGTTGTAACAGGAGGAACTACGTAGGGGTGATAATGAATGTGATATTTCCAGTAACTACATTCAAAAGTTACTAAAAAGGATAAGAAAAAAAGAGGAGGAAAAGGAGGAATATGCATGAAATACTTCAGAAAGGTTGAAACAAACACAAAAAAACCCCAGAAATTAACAAAATGTTCCCCTAAGAGACAGTTTGCTAATTTGTTGGCTTGGCTTGTCTCTTGTAAACGTTTTCACACACTGATGAGCTATTCAGAAAGTAACAGTACACATTAATTTTAAGAACCTGCACTAAACTGCAACCATAGTTCTTGGTTGTCAAAGGTCTTACAGTGCTTCTGAGTCCATTTCAAACTCTGGATTCCACTGCCTTAAAATTTAGAACAAAATCTGACTCCAATGTACAGTCTGAATGTGTGGAGGTTTTTAGTTTACTTTGGTTTGAGAGTTCAGGGCTTGATTCTCTATTGGGTAGTTTGTTGCTTTGAACATCTGGGCAAATTATTGCTATTTGCATATCCTTTTTCTCCTCTCTTTTCTATTGTTCCTACTATTATCCATTGTAGTAGAATGAATCCAGGATTAGGCTATTTTTGATCTGACCTGGTAAAGCCCTTCTACTCTAAGGACACGCAGAGAGCCAGTCCCTTTTGTTATTAAAGGAAAACAGGATTCTGATCTGATATTATGAGTGTTTCACAATCTCTTTCCACAGGTGTAAAACACAAAGCAGATTATAAAATGCCAGGGAATGAGACTTGCAGAGTGTGCCTGAAATGTGGACCCAAGACTATTTGTTATTGTTCTCCTCTTCCTAGCTTAGCTGTATGGCAGACAGTCACTTAAACATCTATAGTCTTATTCCTTTCCAGCTCTTGATCTCTTGATAATAAAGGGCATGTTGAGAGGTGATTTGGCTGAGCTCCTGCCAGCCAAGGCTGGGATAATGTTGCCTCTCCAAGGGAACATGAATCAGAGCAACCCACAAAGATAATCTGATGTATTCTGGGACTAAGGTAGCCTTGGAGATTAGACCATTACAACGTTATTATAAAGTATTTTTGACAGTTCTCCCACTGTTCAAAATTCTGAGTTGAACTCAGCAGAGCTTAGCAAGGCTAAAGACTTGCATCTTACAGACCCATGAAACTTAATTGAAATTAAGTGAATTAAACACCAACAATACCATCACACCTTCTCTTTCTTTTACTTTTTATTAATATGGGAGGGCTGGAAAAGAAAACACAACAGAAGTAAGATAGGTGCTACGTGCTTATATTATGCCTCACTCATCTGTACCTGGGTAGTTGTAGCTCTTGTCTTTGAGGCAGTGAGGCCTCTGTTCCCACAATGTTTTCTCTGTTGTTTTACTGAGCTCAGTATGAAAGGCCTAGCTGTTTTATGGCCTTTCAGAGACTCAGTCTTGCACCCTATATGAACCCAATGCAAAAAAACCAAACCAAACCAAACAAACAAAAAAAATACAACAAAAAACCCAACTACAAACACAAAAAAAAATTCTAATATTCATCTTTAGCTCTTTCCTTCCACTAATTTACCCAGTCATATTTTCAAATACTAGAAAAAAAAAAATCCCTCTCTTATGTACAAACACCATCAAGATTATTTCAAAATTCTAAAATATTTTTTGTATGTGTCTTTTTATTCAAAACACAAAATTTTTTCTTATCCACAGAGAAAAATTTGGTATCTTTACATTTAACCACTCTGGACCAAAATGATTACTGAGATGTTTCTTCCTGTGAAAACACTTTGAAATTTAATAATCATATTCAAAACAAAATTCTTCTTCCAACTTCTAAGTATGTACATATCTTCAGTTACACTCATATAACTAATCAAGAATCTTTGAACAATATCATGCTATCATTAGCTAAAAGTCCATCTTAACTCATTCAATGTAATTGAGGAGGGAAAAACCCACTACAGTGGTGTGTATTTGTCCTAATTATAGTGATTTAACAAACTTATAGCCCTGGTTTGATTATTTTGCTTTAGTATTTTCTTTGTTACTTCAATAGTCTTCCAGAAAGACTGCAGAATGCTTTCTCTGTCCTTGTTGAAAATAATTATTAAAATTGATTTAATATCTTTTTTTCTTGATACTCAATCATGAGAGCAACTGTGCTCATGTTTGGATTTTCACTTGCATACAGGGAAGCTGGAAAGCAAATGTGATTGAGTTTTCTCCTTATTTTCAAGATGGGCAACAAGTGAACAAGCCAGTACAGACTGCAGAAAAAAATGCATCAGGAGACCTAAAGGAAAAAAAAATCAGTCTGTAAAGGAAACATCCTTTACATAGTTCCTGTGTTTAGAGCCCATTCAGTGATGTTATTCATTAGAAATAGTAGATCTAACCTAATCTAAATTTGGAGGGGGGTTTTTTGTTCTTTGTGGTTTTGGAGGTTTTTTTCTGTGTTTTGTTTGGTTGTTGGTTTAGTTTAAGAATAATTTAATTTGTTCCAATATTTCTGTTCTTAAGAGCTGACTATACAAAGAAAGCAACATGAATTCCAATAGGGGATTGTATACAATGGCAACCACCTCAGGCGAGGAGAAGCTTTGCATGTAGCTTCTGTTCTGACTGGCTGCCAGTCCGCCCATGCAGAAGTCCACAGGCAGCCAATGGCAAGAGACATTGAACAGGCTCATATGAAGCCAGCTACCGCTAAACTAATATCTTACTTAACTGTCATCAGTCCCATGGGACATTGAAGTCTGCCAAAGAAGCCTCTGGGTGTAGCCAGAGCTGCACTTGCAGCTTCCCTTGCTAAATAGCAGCTTTAGAATACCTCCTGAAATATCATACGGGATTAGCAAGAGTTGGTTTTCCCCTCCTGAGTTCAATCTCCCTACAATCTTTTTAAAACACCAAGTCACCAGTCAGGTAAGTCACTATCTGTGTTCTTCGACTTCACTACACATCTTAGTCACAACTCCTTGAGTTCAGAAAAGCTTTTTGCAGACCACTGCTGCATCACTGGACTGTTCCTCAAACAGACTTTGTTACTGGTGGGGAAAAGAAAGACGAATACCCACACATCAAGCTTCACATTCTCAGGATGAAAGTTTGTGACAACCTTTGAGCCTTTACAGAAAATTCAAGAATTATGTACAAACTACAAACTATAGCCTTGGAGTGGAGTTCCTAAATCTCAGATTAATACTGAAAGTACCCTATAATATTATTATACAGTCAAGGGACACAGGTGCAGGCACTTTAAGTTCTTCCTTAAAACTACTCTGGAGAAAAAAAAAAGTTTCAGATTTCCCCTTGAAGGGAAGGACAGAGAAGGCAACAATTCCAAAAAAGAGTAGTTGGAAGCAGTAGTACTACTAATGGGAACTGAACATCTGTAAAGGGGTGGATCAGTATGCACAAGAGAAACATGGGACATCCAGCTTTGGAGCCCTGAAAGGTTGAAAAAAAAAAAGGAAAAAAGAAAAAGAGCAATACCCAATCTTTCAAAAACTCATTCAGAGGGGCTCCTCAGTATCCTAGGGTGCCCTCCTTGCCACCCAAGAGCACTGCTTGATGATAATTTCCTCTCCAAGATCTGCAGCCAGCCTCAGCTCACAGCACCCAAGGGCTTCTACTGTTCCAGACAAAGACAGAAAAACAAACTCAAAACATTCTATTTGGCTCTTGTATGACTCTCATAAGCAGTGAAAAGTGGCATGAGCTTTTTAGTGTAGGAAAAAAACAAACCACCAAAAATGCACATCTTACATCTGAATAGAGCTTTAGAGGGGTCATAAATTAAATACATTTGCTTTTATACAGAAAAGTGGCAGTCACTGGACCTCATGCTCTTTTTACACTTTTATTAACTTATGTTTTAAATTTATTGGGGTTTTTTAATTTTATTTTTAATAAGATTGTAAAAGAAAGGCCTCCAACTAACAACTCACACTTTATTTCTCTAAATCTCTTGTGCTGTCCCATGCTCCCTGCCAAACACACTCTTGAAATTTGTGGCAAAATGTCCTGACATCTATTATCTCTCCTCAGCCAAACTCAGGTAGTCATCCTTTTCAGCAAGGCTCCTTGAGGTTTGAGCTGAACCTTGCAACAGGCCACAGTTATCACTGAAAAAAAACCTTACCATCTATGAGGCAGCAAATTGCTTTGTTGCATCATGAACACCCCAGGAATTGTACTCTGGGAGCCATAAAAACAGACACGTATGGAGGAGACCTGTAATTACCTCTTGTTTTGAAGGACCCCTTTATCAAGAATATATTTAACCCATAAGACGTGTTCCACTCTCTGAAATACACAGGAATGTATCTGGTATGCTTTCCTTGCCTCCTCTAACCTCCCCACCACCAACTTACTCTCTCTCTATCTCTCATTTTTTCAATGGGCATTGGGAAAGCTGGGATAAATGAAAAATGCCCCCTGCTTATACAAATGCTCTAACAGCAGCAACTATAGAAGAATACAAGTCATAACTTACCTCATGTCATTTCCTTTCAATGAACAATATGACGAGAGACCACATTTCCTCTTCATTTTTCATGAAGATAGGCAGCAACAGAGGAGGTTCATCTCCCCGTTTTCCCTTCAGTGTTTTCCTTCTCTGCCTGTATCACTTCTAGCACCTGCACATGCTGGCTGTTTGCTATAATTGATGATGATGTTGCACTTTGCCTAATCTTTTGGATTTCCCAGGTAACACTAAACAGTAAATTTTGACAATTATAGCAAGCAAAGACAGTAAAAAACTGTCCTCTGTAACCACTTGGCTAAAAATATTGTTTGATGTACAAACCCAATCCTTTTTCTGTATACCACCATGCATCAAAATTTCTGCTCCCCTAATATAACTGAAGTTTTCAAGGGGCATGTGCAGATCACAAGAACAGTTTTAGAAGAGCTCTTCTAGGGAAGAACACTTCTAGGAAGAACCTGAGCCACTTCTGGCTTTAGAATTGATTTAGAGATGACCAACTTACACAAATGCTATACGTGGACATTTGAATATAAAATGCATCTACATTGACGGGGCCAAAACCTTTCTAATTATTCCATCTCATCTCAAATAAAAGCACTTCAGAGATTCTTGGTGTGACATCTACTGCCTGATAGACTGGCTCTCCTGAAATAAATTTTAAAAAGGTTAAAAAACTAAACCAAGGGTATGATTCCATTAACAAAATTGACTCAAAAAATGGCTACTGTTAGTCATTATTACTGCCTTGAAAGAAAGACTAATTATGAATGGATTTGCTTGTGTCTATAGTCCCTTCATTTACAAACTTCTGCCTCTGAAAGAATAATTGCAAACTCAGAGTAGGTCTTTCTGAAATGCTCCACTTGCAGGGAAAAAAACCAGTCCAGAATTCCAGCTAATGACAAAATGTTCCTCAGAATTAAAAATCAAGTTAATAGGCTCACAGTTATTTGTCTTGGATTATTGATTAATATTGCATTTGGTTTTGCTTCCCTTGGTGAAATCAATCCCATTCCTCAAACCAGACAGCTTATACCTTGTCACTTCACTGTAATGAAAACAGCTATTAGTTTCTGCACACTCCGACCTGATTTGGATTTATTGATGGCTCAATCAGTGCCCACTGTCCGGAGACTCAGTACTTAAGAGGGCAGTGACACCTGGAGGGAGACAGTGGCCCTACAACTGCCTTTCTGGCAAAATATCACTGACCAAGGGAATTCTGATTAATGCGATGGACTTTTAAAAATAACAGTAGGAACAAAGCTCTGTTGGTGCCTTTTAACCTACAGCCTGTTCTGAGGTATACGAACATGCTGAAATAGGCACTGATTTTGCTTTCCTTCATCAGAGCCACAAAGCCTCTCTTAGCTATTTTGAGATGGGTGTTTAGGATTGTTACTTTTTACTGCAATAGAGTCTCTTTTGCCAGAGTCATCAGTGAGAAAACAGGATGAGAAATGGAAAACATTAATAAAAGCCATGGAGGCAGCTGTGTGAAGTGCAGGGTGCAGCCCCCCAGGAGTGGCTCCAGCTGCTACTGCATTGAGAGAACAGGAAATAATCCAAGAAGTGGATACAAAAAAAGGGGATGTAATTCTGGGAGATGCATGCAATTCAATGGCAGATTTCCAAGCTACAGAGTGAAAATCCTGAGCCCAGTTAAAATTTTGTCAAAGTTAGGGATATTCTGCTGAAAGAGCATAATTAATTATTGCATCATAGGTGGCTGGGTGATTTAGTAAACTATTTTTACATGTATCATGCCCCATCATGCATGGTCCTGCAAAGGTATCTGAAAATGGTATAAAAGTAGCCTACATACTGCATAGGATGTAGGTGAATTTCTGACCAAAACTGAGAGCTTTCTAAATCTGGATCTAAATCTAAACTATCTGAAAATCATATTATTCCCTAATTCTTGTTCTTATTCTTATTCTGATTATGTCATTCCTATCGTTATTATTTTATCCTAGAATTATTTTTAAAAATTGGCTCAAGAAAATGAACTAGTCAGATTCCTTGACATTTACTCACTTCATGTTGTACATGGTATATCATACAGAAGTTAGGGGAAATACTTAAAAGCATAGGATGTCACCCACCATGGCTGACCATGGCCTGAGTAGTTTGTCCCATAGATTCAGGTGAAGTCAGCTGCAGATGTGCCTCAGGATAAAAAAAAAAAAAAGACATAGATTTCATTTTGAAGTAATTAAATATTTGCTTTCCCCTTTCTCTTCCACCTATCTCTTTGTTACCTTCTACTAAGGAAGAAACTGGTGATCACATATATATTATGGATCACTGATCCCCTCAGTATGTAGGTACAAGCATGTGCATATTCAGCAGTATTTTATGTATTTTTAACCTATAGCTGAATCATGGTTTCAGCTTTTTAACTTTCTTCTGCCTGTACTCATATGTCAAATGCACACTAGCTTTTGTTTTCTGTCTGCCAGATTCCTTCTTGCTGCAAGAAATTCACTTCTTCAGTTTTTTGCTTTCAGTGGTACCTGGTTTCTGTGCACGTCTAGATTGATTGCATGCTACAGATAACTGGACATTTTGATTTAGCTGGTTCCTTGTAGCTGTGGAGTCATATGTTCCTGCACTACTCCAAAAGGGAATAACTGGTTCAAGAGGACAAGAATAAAGATGAAAAAGAAGTGTTCAAAAATTTAACTGTTGATGTAATTTTCAGTTATGCAAATTTGGTTACATTATTCAGCATGGTTATATCCATAAAGTCATATTTACACTAAAGTTTCAAGATCAGAATGTGATTTTAAAGTTTACCTGTTTCCAATAGATGCTTCTTTTATAGACAAGTTGGTGTGGGGAACTTTCACAGGCAGCAAAATTCGCTGAAATAAAAGAAGGGAGAAAATACAGAGCTTCACAAAAAATTTCTAAGAGGTGAGGAATATGGACAATCTGAACATCAGGACTTATGCTGCAGCCATCCCTTCAGGGAAGTTAGAAGCCTTTCTGCACTGCAGAAAGGTACAGAGCACTACACACAGTTACAGCTTGCCACTGATCACGGTGCCAAATCTTTCCCTAAGGTAACTTGAGCACTTCCATGGGATTTACTCCAGCTGTGAAATGGTCACCCTAGCACAGAGAAATCAGCTTACAGAGAGAAGCAGCAAAGCGGAACGAGAAAGTAACCCTTCAACTATCAAACTGTCATGACGTGTAGGTTAGAATCATTTTTGATGGAGAAGTTTTGCCTCTTGTAAAATGGCATTTCTCCTCCCTCCACACTGCCTCAGTGCTACCCAGTAACGTGGAGTACACCTGCATGGGCAGTGATGCCAGGACTGCCTCAGGCTCAGAGTAACATTAGGCCAGTTCCTGCTTCTGACTTTGGTCATCTGGGTTCCCACTGCAGCTGGGGGCATGCAATGAGGAGACCTCAACTGCAACAGCACTGCAAGCACCACTGTCACCTCTTCAGTGTTTGGCCTACTTAAGCCTCCTGAGAGCACCTGCTGCTCAGAGACATGGTGATTTCAGTCCCCCAGCTCCATGTGTTATCTCACACAACTTGTCCTGTGCTGTGCAAACAAGTCCTGGGAGGTGACTGTCAAGTTACTTGGGGTTTTTTTGACCAGGGTACTTGACAGTAAGAATAACTGCCTGGCTTCCCAGGTAGAGTGGGGGTTGTCAATAAGCATTTTCAAAGCATTTGTGGTGACAGCAACCATTCCAATTTCCCATCATTTTCTAGCGTCCATCTTGAGCATATTTTTTTAAACTCTTATCTTACCAATGAAAAGTTGCATTATTGTAAAGCAGTATCAGAAAGCAAGCAGTGCAAAGAGAGGGTTTGTATGAATTCAGGATAAATACTTATAGCATTGCTGCAGATGAGTTTATCTGCTAGACACACAAGTTCAGCTGATTTTCAGGATGCATTCAGCTACATTTTTGAGATATGGAATGCATTTTATTGATTTTTCTTTTATATTTTATCGAATTTGGTACTGAAACAGTTATTATTTCTTAATATATGAGCAGGGCATGGTGTAGCCTGCAGTATTGTTGCAGTAAATCAAATGGTGAACTGACAATTAGTTGTGTTCCTCATTTAGTTGTGTAAGAATGTTGGAAGGGGGAGTCAAAAATTAGAGCATTTTGAAATTAATATGAGTGATCTCCTTCCAGCATCATACAAATAGACCAAGACTTAAACTAGATATCATACTCTGTTACTTTGCCTCCCCCTAAGATGTACCTAATAATAACTTCATCCAGCTAAACAAAGATATTTTGTGGGTACAACTCTTTTGCCAGTTGTCTAAAGTAAAATAAAAAGGGAGCAAGGAGAGAAATTGGTTGCTGGCATAATTTTTATTTTCCTTTGCTTTCCTATGAAACGGCTGGGGTCACTGAGAGCCCACGATATTCATTATATTGTTTCCCTTGGGTAGTTCTGAAAAGGGCACAGAATGCCAGTAATCATCCCCTTTATGTCTTAGTGGCAAGTTTATGATTGAAGGATTACTTTGCTAATACATGTTTAAATGAGGCTCTGGCAATGTTAGTGGTATTTAAAAGAGCTCTGGCATTTGAAACAGTTGACAACAAAAGATTTTGCTGATAAACAGAACCAGGTTCATGTTAGGCTTGCTCTGGGACTGAAGGTTTTAACATCAGCTTTGTTCTGACACTCAGCATTTTTAATCCATAGCAAAAAATGTTTGGTATCAAATGCTGAACAGAACATCACAGAAGCTTAAAATAATGGAGAAATTAAAAAGTTTTGGCAAATGAAAACCATGTAAAAATAGCTTATATTTAGCATCTTGCATTATTTATTATTATCATATATCAAAGATTAAATTTAACTTTTTGCTATGGGAATTCTTTTAAACTAGCAAGAAGGAAAACAGAATGTAAACAGTGCAGTATCTGGTAATTTTCATTTATAATTTTGACAGTTCTTCTAAGTGTAGCAAACATTTAGCTCAATTAACAAGCCATGGGCAGGATAATACAGGTCATGCCTCCTTGCACTGGAAAGGTCTTTCTACACTCAGCTGGATTCCCCTATATTGCCTGTTTCTTTTTTTAACTTGTAGAAAAGATGCAAAAATGGTTTCCTTAGGGGATTTTAAGCCATGTCCTTTCAGACTAAGAAAATTTAGTCCATTATTTGTGAAGTCCTTTTCAGACTCTCAGCCAGAATGTAGTATTTGAATGATGGACATAATTCCCTGATGCTTCATGGTCAGGATGTAGATGATTTACAAACATGACTTCTTTGAAAATACAGCTTTTAAAATTAACTGGCAAATCAAACCTTTCACCTTTCTTTCCTGCTGCTTTTGCTACTCTTTTTCCGTCATAGCTGAAAATCCTACTTCTCCCTTGTTGAGTGGGTTCACCTCTTGATTTCTGCCTCTTTCTTACTTTTTACTAGATTGTTTATTTATTAAATCAATAGTAGTAACTGCAAAAAGCTGCATTTCTCTCCATCATTACCAAGAAACTCTGGAATAAAACTTCATGAGGTCAGAAACCTGAATCAGTCTGCACTCTATCTTCCTCAGTGGATCCTAGAAGTCCACCAGCACTCTAATGTGTTTGTATGACATGAAGAGAACAAAAGTCAAGAGCCAGCCATGTTACTATTCATAAGCAGCTCCTTTTTTCCTTTTTTTTTTTTTGCTTTGGTAATTTTGGGCTGTCCAATGGAAGCTGAGGAAATGATAGCATTCTTGTTCCATCACAGAATGCTGTGTAGTCCAAAAAAGTCAGCCAGATCTGGAATCCGGAAGTCATTGATTGTAGCACAAAAGAAGCATAAACAAATTTAGTATAAACAAAAGAGGTTCAATACTTGATAATTTGTCATTTGACTTTATCATCAAAATTGCTTTTCTGTTCTCAGTGGAAATCCTGTAGTTACACAGGTGACTAGAGCTGAGAAAGTGTTTACATGACCAAATGCCATCAGAATACAGATAAGGGGCTTCAGCTTCCAAAATCTAGCTAGACCCTTGAGGTTTCTGGAAGCAAGAGGTTACAAAGGAGTTATTCAGCATTTTCTATTGGATTGTCAATTAGTTTTCATCTGACAAACTTGAGAGTAGCTTCTGAAAAAAGTGCAACCTTGGCAGCAATAGGTGAGGAATCTATTTTTAATAGCTTTTAGTCTGCAAGCAGAATGTCACTCAAATACTGTTTTGGCCAAGATTTTGCATGTCAGTAACTGTTTCTTAAAATGGTTTCATACTTTAAAGGACATTTAGTATGGTCAAAGGGTTCGTTTTTTTCATTTTACAAGGTGGGAGGGAAAAAAAACCCATCAAGTTTTTTTCTTTACTACAACTTTTGAATGAAAAAAAAAAATCATTCAAAACTAGTACTTAGTAGCTTGAGGCCTATACCTCCTGTTGAGGTATTCAACATGTACTGGCAAAGCACATAGACCTAAATTTTGTTTCAAGATATGGAGTACACTTCTGCTTTGAGGGACCATTCTGTGACTATTTCCATCTTAGGAGGGTTTCAAAGGTAAACGGAATTAATTTCTTCTGGAGATACCTATCTCTGCTCACTAACTATGGAGAAAATCTAAAACATGTAGACAGCTAAACGGAACTAATTGGATGCATACATGTCTTTAAAGAGCACATCTCTATGGGTGGTATTAGTCATCACAGCCTCACACCTCCACATAAAGAAAGAGAGGGGAAAGGAGTTGCCTATGGTCATGTAGAACACTCAGACTAAGAACTAAATTCAGAAGATTAAGTTTACTCTCCTGTAACACTACACAAAGAATCGCCATTCTTTGATGTGTGTGCAAATGTATTTTTCGTTTCCAAATTAGAGGTTAAATGTACAGTTAGAAACAAAATGGGATCAAGAGGGTTGATTCTTGCTACTTCAACTACTTCCTTAAGAAAAGGTAAGCTTCTCAAACCAATATTTTCTTTGTTTTATTTTTTTGAAAGCAATGCTGACTCATAATTTCCCATTTGTGTTACCAGCTCAAGTGAATCCATATCCCTCTTGCCTTTTGTTTCCTATTCAACCTACTTAAGTTTAATACTTACTTAAGTTTCTTCCTGTAACCATTTCAGATAGTAAGTGGCAAACACTACTTGTTTTTCCTAATTAAAAAGCAGGAGCAAAATGTCAAGACTACACGACACATAATTATTTCACTGTACAATCCTGAGGATGAGGAAATTATAGGCTTAGGGAACAAGAATAAAATAATTATATCTTTTAAAATACTTTGTGAACAAAAGCTTTTTCTTAACTGGATTTCTTTTCTGAGTTTAAATGCTTCACTATAAATCAATTACGAAATTAATTGCAGAATTATGAATCATTTTTAAAGAAGCAATCAAGAATGTAAAAGTGGGATTTTTCTCATAATAAATCTTGCATTTGTAAAACTTACACATATGAGCAGGTTTTCCAGGTGAATACTGTTCGAAAAAACATATTTCTGAAAGTGACATTATCTCCTAATTAAGAGAACAGTAGCTCAACAAAACAAAATGCAGGATACAGGCAGTTCCCCAAGAAGTCAAATTACAGATACTGGAAGTTATAAATGACTGAAGCTATTATTCATTGCTGAATTACTGCTTACTGGTTCAGGCTGAGGAAGCTGAGATAGTAAAGTTCAAAAGCTGCTAACTCATGAAATGGCAAAGGCAAATATTGCTGAAAGATGACAGATGTTTGACCAGTTCTTACATTCTCTACAAATTGGAGACAAGACACTAATTGAGATGGATCTTTAGGCTGACTCATAACAAGAATGACTGTATGCTTAGGCTGCCTCTTTGCTTAAGACTTAATCCTAATGCCATTTAAGTGAAGATATTATTGATATTAAATAACTCAGAATGAAGCTTTGTAACAGCAAAGTTGTCAAAACTTTTTTTTTAATGTTAAAAAAGTCTGCATCTTTGATTTTTCAAAGTATGAATGATATAACTTAATGAAGCTACACTTTAAGTATCTAAGATATGTAAGTTTATAAGTTACTTTCAACACTTGAAAAAATATAGGCTGGAGTACAGCAGTCCAGAATAGCTAAAGAATATGAAAATGTAGAAAAATAAAACATTTTTATGGCTGAAAAATGTTTTGATTAAGTTAAGGAGAATTCAGAATCTAAAACTACTGAAAAAATCTATTACACTGGCTTCACAGGTAATAAACTTGGATCACTTGCCTCAAAATTAGTTATCATGTTCAAGGCAAACTTCGGGGACCCAGTATTTAGAAAAATCTTTGCACTCTCATTTAAAAGTCTAAAGCTGAATGTCAGCTTTGAACTTTTGTCAGCTCAACAACAATCATTTTGCAAGGGTAGCTGTGATACTGAAATAGAGATTTTTTTTTTTTTTTCATAAGGACCTTCAGGACCCTTCCTATAGAAATCACTAAGAAAAATGAAAATATTGCAAAAAATCCTACCAACCTGTGAATTTCATGTTTAATCTCCATTAACATTTATTTAGCAATCAGAAAGGAAACTTGCAAACCTTGCCTCCTGAATTAAATTTGTGTTTATTTCTTTTTTTGTTAATGCTCACATTCCTCAGTCACCTAAAAAATTATTCTTCAAATATAAGATGAGTTACCTGAGAAAAATCAATGGGATATATTCTATTTTCTGAAGAAATAATCAAGACTTACAATGAAACAGTTTTTGTTATCTTACAGATCAATAACTAGAAACACAACAGTATTGTTATAGATAAGGCATCTATAAACACATAATCAGTTCCTCAGTCTTACTCTATCTTTTCCGCTGAATTGGAAATCTCCTGAAAACAATCATGCAGTTTTCAGTGATTTAAAACTTTCCATTAGTTCCTGCCATGCCTGCATCTAGATGCATCAGTTCCAAGCAAAATGCAAACGTGCAGAAGTGAATGGAAATGAAAAGTAAGGCAGACAAAAAAATTAAATCAGTGTTTCTAAGCATGAAATGGCTTCAGATAAAGCTTAGTTCTCAAACAAAACAAACCAAAACCCACAAAACAAACACAAAACCACACACACAAACCCCAAAACCCACAAAAATTATCTTAGTGAAAGTAAGATGGATCTCAGTGCTCCCCTGAGCTGAAACACTGAGATCTGCCTGAGCTGCACATGCTTCTCAAGAGCACTTTCCAGAGAGCTCCGTGGGTCTCTGAAAAGGCTGGGAATATGAGAATGAAGTGGCCCTCAAGTCCCGCTGCTTCTCCTTTTCGTTAAAAGCACCCAAGTGGCATTTGCACAACACACATAGTCCCTATAGTTGAAAGAACTCCAGCTAAATCAACAGCACTGAACAGCACATGACAGCATTGTGGGTGAGTCTGCTTGACCTTGGCTTAGTTTCTGCTTATATCAGTATCTCCAGCTGGCTATGGCCAAATTAAATTTAATCTGTACAAATTTTTAATCACAATATACTGTATTTGTGTTCAATTTTTGACCACACTGGAGACAGGTATTCGTAAGCCTTACCTTTTTTCTGTCTCATCTTGCCTCTTCATCCACCTACCCACATCCTCCTCCATTTCCCCTCTCCTGCAATACCCATTAGGAACTTTGTTATAAATCTAAAGCAGAATGGTGCATAAAAATTTTACCTAGAGAGGGCACTTTAAAATCTTTTTCATAATAATGAATAACAAAACTTCCCCCATATAGGAGGGTTTTTTTTTTATTTACAAGTTTTTCTATTTACAAATAATTCAGCTGAACATCTTAGTCATCTAAAATATTTTCTGTTTTTCTTAGGTCTTTTGTGCTTTCTTATATTCTAATTGTGTTTCCCCATTTTTCCTTCCTTTTCATACCTCTTGTAGTCAAGATCATTTTCATAATGTTAAGAACACTCAGGCAGATGAGAGCAGGAACAGCTCATGACTGCTGGGATGGATCATTATTAACTCATTGCATTCTTCAGCAAGGGTATGTAACTATCATACCATTGCACCTCTCAACCTGGTGTTTAAAATAACATGTTAATGACAAATCCACAATGTAAACAGGGGAGAAAAGCTTGCATAGGGGTCAGCAACTTTTTTTCTTTTAATCTCCATGGAAGATGTGAATGTTTGGTGCCTCTACAGGTCTTTATTAATTGCTTTTAAGTTATTAAACCCAGACCTTTTATCTTCATTGATGTGTCTCAGCCAAACAAAGATGGAAGAACAGGTGGACGTGCAAGTCCTTACTTGCACTAGACCTTATGCCATTCAACCTGTGTCTGGAAAGACAGGGGTGCCTGTGTGGCAAACAATATATGCATACACTATTGTATTTCAGAGGGAATCATTTAACCTACTTAACACCTGCTCTGCTCCACTGTCTTCAAGTGTGCTTTTTCTGAGAGGCGGTAAGTGTAGGTGTCTGGTATTGCAACTAAATTTCAACATTGCTCTTTTGAAAACAGGGCAACCACTTCATTCACGTAGGCCTGTGGAATGTAGAAAAGAGCCTGTCAGACACAATTTCCTCAGAGAAATTCCTGTTGGACTCAAGTGCCACCCACTGTCTTATTTCTGAACTGGATTTTGCTTTTTCTCTGGCAGCATCAACTCAAAGTAATTAATTTGAAAGGTACAATTACATGAGGTAAGGGATGGAGTACCACATTTGAAAGTCATTCTTCATAACCTCTCACTAATCCATTGGAGAAACTGCCATCACTTATTCTTTTTGCACAAATGCACTGTTTGAAGGCAATCAGGGGAGAGGGAGAGAAAGAGTAAGTGGGAGTAGTTTGAAGTGTCATCTCCATTCACTTGAAAAGCAAGGTAATGAAGTAGAATCATAGAACAGAATCACAGAATCATAGAATTAACCAGGTTGGAAAAGATCACCAAGATCATTAAGTCCAAGCTTTGATCCAACCATTGTGCTTACTAGACCATGGCACTAAGTGCCAGATCCAATCTCACCTTAAAAACCTCTGGGGATGATGAATCAACCATTTCCCTGGGCAGCCTATTCCAATTCCTGATTACTCTCTCTGTAAAAAATTTCTTCCTATTATCTAACTTGAACCTCCCCCGGCACAGCTTAAGACTGTGTCCTCTTGTCCTGTTGCTGGTTGCCTGGGAGAAGAGACCAGCCCCTACCTGGCTACACCCTCCTTTCAGGTAGTTGTAGGTCTATAAGGCCATCCTGAGCCCACTCTTTTCCAGGCTGAACAACCCCAGCTCCCTCAGCCTCTCCTCACAGGACTTGTCCTCCAGTCCCTTCGCCAGCCTCGTTGCTCTTCTTTGGACATACTCCAGCACCTCAATACTTTCCTGAATTGAGGGACCTAGACCTGGACACAGGACTCGAGGTGTGGCCTCCCCAGTGCTGAGTACAGGGAATTCCATATTCCCTGGTCCTGCTGCAGGCCAGGATGCCCTTGGCCTTCTTGGCCACCTGGGCACTCTGCTGGCTCATGTTCAGCTTCCTGTCAATCCAAGC
>JAWWTY010000156.1:44680802-44695564 GCA_035222235.1 Margarornis squamiger | reverse complement strand
AATAGAGGGGGGTAGAATACATAGCTTTGATCACCCCCACACAGTGATAACTGGTCCCACCTGCTGAACTAGGACAAAAGGTTGCTAGGAAAGTGGGTATAAAAAGGGTAATAAGATCATTACCACTAACTGTGGAAATCAGCTTATGTGTTCCCTTTCTTGTTATTTTTTTTCCCCTGTGTTTTAGGTTGATTAGTTGGGTCTTGTCTAGTTTTGTTTTTTTACATTTCTCTTGTCCCTCAGAATGGTTTGTTTTCTTGCAACATTAGTCATTCTGAAACCAGTGTTTCCACATTAGTGGCTCATACGTGGCTTTTGAAAAAAGTGTCATTGAAGTTTACACTTCTCTTTAAATGTCAGTTACAATTACAATCTCAACTAAAATAGATGATTGCAACTGGCACATAAAACCCCATAATTCTTTCTACAAATGCAGGACTGAGGAATGAATGTTGCTTCTGCATTGTGCCTCTTCTTGAGTGAAATATTATTTGGGGTCTCTGGAAACAAACCTTGTCTTATTGTAGATTGAGGTAGTAAATATAAACTAGCAACCTGGCTTTATCATCGATTAGCACTGTACTTTTTGACTCCTACACATCTCAATAGTTCTAAGTTCTGCCTCCACCTCAGCCCCAGGGCTGATAATCGTGGGCTGTGAAGGGACAGAAAAGTTAAATGTAGAAGATTTATTCAAGGAAGACAAAGAGTTTTCACTCAAGGAAATATTCACTGCTAGGAAAACTAGGCCTAGGAAAAGATCAGTGTGGGGAAATTCCATTTGTTACACCTACAGATGTTAATTCTCTGCCTGTTTTGAGAAGTCGGATTCCTGTGTAGAGATAACACTTTCTCACAGACAGGACAGGGGAGAGCACAGCCTTGAAGTTATGCATGTGCAAAAGGTCTTATTATTAAAGCACCAGTAAACAGGCTTGGGGATGCTCTCTATCCCACTGCATGATTTCTTTCAGTGATGCTTTGCAGTGTATTCAAGCTTTCCAGCTTCAGAATAAACTTTTCCTTAATACCCTAGCCGTGGTTTAGTCCTCTGGGCTACCTGCCTGCATAGTATTACAGGCTGCATTTCCTTCACTGGACTCCAGAAAACTCCCTACTTTCTGTGCTTGCTAATCAGAAATTTCATTTGATTTCAGCATGCTCATGTAAGAGCAGATTAGTCACCTACAGATGAAAAGAGCTGGTGATCAGATCATTTCTCATTTTGTTCTGCTAGAGCTTCTGCTCTCAGTCATCCTGAGTGAGTAATTTGTGAAAATACATAAGAAGGCACAAAACTATCATTGTTTATAGCAGGCCTTCAGAACATACCCAGCACCAGCCAACTCGACAAGTTCTGTTTACCGTACACTCCTTAACTGTACATATAAAGAAATGGGATCTGGATCTTCTGCAAAAACAAAGATCATGGGCCAAAAGGAGGTGTGAACTGGGCTAAGTTCTGAAGAGATTAATCGCTCTTTGCTCAGCTTACATTAAAGCTCCTTTTCTACTGAAATCAGAGGAGGTTTTCCTGTGCAGGCATTAGCTAAACAAGACCTGGATTGTTGAACTTCAAGGCTCCTTGTCTACCACCTCATCATCTCACCATCTGTCTACTTCAGGATCACTGAACTGACAGAAGAAATCAAATGGCTCACCTAACCAGCCTAGGAAAGTTATCTTAGCAGCAAAGGTCTTTCTGTTTCCTAGCCAGGCTGCAAAGGCTTTGAATCCCCAGTTGTTGAAGAAAGGAGGCTGTTTCCCTAACGAGCATCAGATGACATAGGAGAAGAGTAAGCAGCAGACCCAGAACACCCTGGGATTCTCCCAGATGTTAAAACCATTTGAGAGAGGTGAGGGGAGTGCTGCTGAAAGGGTGGGCCACAAGCTCTCCCATTTTCAAATGGACATGCAGTCATAAGTATTCCTGAGAGGAAGAATGTGAGTCCAGCTAGGACTTTGCCATTGCAGCAACAAGGAGATGACAAACATGGATAGCAAGTTAACATAAACAGAATACAAAATCAGGGAGGGCCTCAGAGACTCCATGGGTGACTGGGCAAGGTTTAGCATCTCCCAGCATTTGTTTTACTGTCACATTTGAAGGATTTTTAAGTATCAATGGATTCCAGAGATGGCCCAGCCAGCCAATTAAAGTTATGATTTATTGCCATGGAGCTTATCATCACGAGTCTGTAGTATCATTCAGTGAATGCCTCCAAACTAAGAGGATATACTGATTGACCATAATTAGTACTGCACCATAAATTCATGTAGGGCTTTAAAAACATTAAGAAACAGTATGTCTCCTCCCCAGAGAGCAACAGCCTATAACTAAGCCATTTTCTCAGACACAGCATAAGCATGCTTAATTTAGCTTTTAGCCAACAAGGACATGCTAATTACTTTTCTCTGACTAACAGTGACCCACGTCTCTGAGACAATGCAGTTTTGAGGACAGAGCTAGAAGGAAGATCCATGCTTGGAAACTGTAGATTGCATTGCAGTTGCTAAAGAAAGAGCATGCCACAGTGTCACCTGCGGAGGAAACTTTTAGCTGTGCTAGGTTATTTGCCATGGGACATACAAATGAGTGGCTTCAAGATGGAAGATGTTGGCCAACTCTAGGTTTGAGGCTTGTATTATAAGAAAAAACAGTTACATATGGTCTGTTCCATGTGCATGAGGAAAGCAAAAATATTCAGTCTTTTATCAACTTCTTGCCCTTACTAATATTTTTTCTAACTCTGTGCTACTATACCACAGCCTTACTAACCTAGGATGATGGTTTGCCTCTCCCTTTTATTTTACAGTCCCATATGGCTTCCTGGTGAAGTTGCTTTCATCCCAGTCACTGTTCTTACAACAGCTGATACTGCCAACAATTTGCACATCATTGCTTGGCTGAATTCCAGATCTACCTTAAGTTTCACCTAACCTGTTACAAGACAACTAGGTCAAATTACATTTTTCTACCAAAAAAAAAAAAAAAAAAAAGAACTAATCCTTGTTCCAATTCAGAACTGCAGAATGCCAAGAAAGTTGTGAAGAACTGGGTATAGGAGACATTCTTCATTTGTAAAGATGTTTCTGTGTTCCTCATTTCCCGCTTTCCTTCAAAGGTGGTTTACTTCTAGCTTAGCAAGTAGGATCTTGTAGTTTAGAGTTGGAAGGTCAGGACCAGTTCTATTAGCTACATGCTTGAGCCTCCTGGGTGCCTGAGGTATTGTTTGGAGAAAACAAGCTACAAAGAGAGAGACCCATGGTTTTTTTGCTCTCTGGCTTCTTTTCGAAACAGGGTTTAGCAGGAGATCCCACACATAGCTACTACTGGGACTTAAGAGCTGAAGAAGACACACCTTTCATCTGCCATTAAGGACAATAATCAACACCAGAAAGTTTGTGGAAGCTGGAATTTGGCTGGAATAAATTGTATCTCTGTCAACATAACCAGAGGCTCAGCAGTGTTCTGATTATTAATGTGTCTCAGAACTGCTGGGGCTGATTGCACATGAAACACCAATGGCCTACTCAGTTTTCAGTTTCTTGGAAAACAAGACATCCTTCACCTCTGGAGCCATCCAGCCTTCAACATTTGCTGAAAGCAAAACAAATGTAGTGTGCCAGCAGCCATAACTACAAGGCAAGATTATGCCTCTGCAAAGTATCCCATCAGATACTTAGATATCACCAATCCTTATGTTTGCTGAAGGCAGAAAAACTGCATTTTGCAAGCTCTCCAACTGGCTGTGGATGCCTCATGCCCTGTCCTTCAGAGCTCAAAAGTCCAGGCTCTAGGCCTTTCTCCTCTAAGCACAGAAAAAAAATTCCAGAGCAGAATTTAGAGACTTCTCAAAGTTTTCTCTTTGCTAATTTATTCTAACTTTATTTGACAACAAGGCTTCATTGGTAGGAGACTGGCCCTTAGTTTTCCCTCATTGCAGTTTTAGACCTTGCTTAATCCTACAGATTCTGTGCAATACAAAGCCAATTGATTTCTGAACACTTAGTATACTGAGTCCCTAGGAGTATTTAGCCCTTTGTGGTTTGAAGACTTTCTGGCTGAAGACCATCTGCTTTGCTAAATCAGTTCAGAAGGGTATTTAGCAGAGTGGTCAGTAATGTCAGTTTTATACATCTCTATCATCTGCTAAACTCTTGGGGCAAGGACAATCTGCTTACATGTTTGCCTTTGCCCATACTGGGCAAATCAACAGAGAACCCAGCATAAAATGTCACTCAATTCTCAGGCATTTTCACATGTATGCATTCTAGGAATAAATGCTTCTGATATTATGTTCAGAGCCACTGGACAAGAAAGAACAAGAAATGTAAAGTACCAGTACAGAAGTGAATGCAGAGCTCACAGGAGCTGGCAAATGCTCCACCATGAGTAAATGAACAGACAAGACTGATCTCTCACTTGATTTCATATTATTGTTCAATTGCAGTGATCATTAAGCAGTGAATGAATTAATAAAAATCAATGTCATGTGTGGAAATGGCCCACCAATGAGGAAAAAATAAACAGCATTCTTCAGCCACTTCATTTCCAAGGAGTACTCGAAATGAGCACTGCGATCAGACAAAAAGGACACTGTTTCAGTAGAGACGGATTCAAAACATATTCTGCAAGAGTCAACTCTTACATATTAATCCAAAGGAGATCAGCCTTCAATTATGACAGATTTAAGAACTGTGTAGCACAACTCAGCAGTCCTCAGTCTCTTCTGCAGAGGTCAGTTACTTGGGGGGGTTTTAACAAATTTATTTAACACTGTAATTTATCTTCTATACATAAGGATCAGAGTGAGAGAAGAAGGTTTAGGGAAGGTCAAAATGATTATAAAGCTAAGTTTTTACCATTAAATAATTTAAGGTAATTTTCTCAGTTGGATTTCCATCTCAAATGACCAACCCAAGAGGGAGACATACATTCGTCAAGCTGAATTATCTTACTGGTATAAAAACATACAAAATAAAAATAAAATCCACAAAGAACATCAAAAAATGATTATACGTATTTATACCCTCCTCCCCACCCCCGAACTATTCCATGTTGAAAGAAGACTGGAAAAAATTGTGTGTTTTTCAGATAAAGTTCAGTTTTTGAAAGTTCAGTGTCCCAAAAGGCTGTTTATTGGTGCAGCAGCACTTTGGATTGAAGGGGAAAAAATATTCTCTAAGTAGCTTTTCTTAGATGTCAAATGCAAGCTATTTTTAAGTTCAGAACTATGAAAACTTCATCGATTGAACTGGTTTCCTGATTCAGGAGGTTTCTGATTTTTATTAGGCCAAATCCTTGTCTGTTATAAATTAATGCAGCTCTTGTTCATTTGGAGTTGGATCAACAGTGACCACTGGAAGTATTCACTGGACCACAGTGTAGAGATGAAGCATCTCATAGCAAATGATTTGATCCACAAGGGTGTTGCTTACAGTAAAACCAAGGAAAGAGGCACAATTTTTTCTCAACAGTCTTTACACTTCTCATATCTTACTAATTGATTGGAGAGCAATTAAAATCTAAATTAGACTATCAATCAAGTGAGGCTGGACTAAATACTGTTTCTGCAGTTATGTACCAGCAAAATTTAATTTGTTTGCAAGCCTGTGCCTTTATTCTCTCTATGCAATGCAGATTGAAGGCTGTGTGGTAAGCATTCTCCATACACTTTCCTTACTATAGTGTTATTCTGGATTATTCAGGGGGAAGGAAAAAGAAAATAAAACAAAATAATATCCATCAGAGTATAGGATGCTTTTAAAACTCTCATTTTAAAAATTAAGTGCTTCCGAAGTCTACACCTACGCTGGTGCTTCACGAGCTCAGTGCTAACACAAAAGCCCTCAATCACAGATTTCAGTGCAGTTCGAGAGGCACTTTGCAGGGTCTTAATCACGTACACACCCCTATGGGCTTGGAGAGGAAAGGCTAGGTCCCCTCCTGTCACATCAGAGAAAGCACTCTGATTGCAGAAAAGATAAGTTTTTGAAAGCAATGTATTGAAACAAACAGTCTCACTTGGCCTGCTCTTAAAGCCCAGTTCTTTGCAAAATATTAGGAGGAAATATTTTTTGGTTTACATGCAACTAATGGGGAGAAAACAGGATCTTGGAATAGAAAGTTGACTCTACATTCCTAGAAAATTGTCTGGGTGAGGAGTGAGTTTTCCCTGTGCATTTACAAATCCTTATTACTTCCCCAAAATATCAGTTCAATTTTCTTTCTCTCGTTGATAATCTTCTATTCCCTTTTTCTTCTCCTCCTCAGCTTTAATCTGAAAATTTACCTACAACAGATTTTATTTTTTTTAAAATAAGTTAAGTGAAAGTTCACCACTTTCCTTCTACCAAAGCTTTCTTCTCACGTTTTAATAGGTATGATTTTATATCCCTTTTGAGGAGGGAGAAATGTGAAAGGGAAGAAAGCAAAAAACCCTCAGTGAACAGAATAAAATAACACAAGGAAATATATTTTATTCAAAAGCCCCCATCAGCTTTTGTGGAAGTCCTTCCATGTGCACCTTCCATGCAGCATTTAGGTTGGGCATAAATTGTACAGAATTGCTACCTGATTAAAAAGGAAGTGTGGTTTATTTGTACATGAAGGGTGAAGTAGTGGGGACAAATCACATTTGGATTAATTTAGGCAGTGTTATTATCACTGTCCTGAATGGGAGTTCCACTAATCTTACACCACAAGGGAATATGTCAATACTTCTGCTGGAGGAAAATAAAAATTTTTACTGTGAAATAATAGTTACTAAAATGTAGGGATTTGATACCAACCTGTGGAAAGACCCAAGGTAAGGTGCTAGGAGAAAATGCAGGCATTGTTGGATATAAACCTTGTTCCAAGGAGTTAGTTTAATAGGTACCTATGTTTCACGGAGACAGAGGCAAAGCCATCAAATTGATAGCTACTTTGAATGGCAAGGTAAAAATACCCAGGGTGGTTATGAATAAATCTCTTCTTGAGACACAGAAATTCTGAGGACTCCTTGTGAAAATGTATATTGTTTATGCTTCTGCAAAAGCATGCTTTTCTTAGAAAGAAGTATCAGTACATAGTAATGGAAGATGGAGATAATGTTTTTTTTATTGTAACAGGTCTGACCTTACACTTATACTAAATCTGAGATGCACCTGCTGCCTTGCACTAACGCACTGCTGTACTTTGTTTACTTGGACGAAGAGTGCCATCAAGACTTAGACTGCTCTCTGGGTTTATGCCTTTTTTCTCCTTTTTGTCTTTTTTAATTAAACATGTAGCAGACAAATCAAAATATCAGTAAAATATAAGTTAAATTCAGGCACATATATATATGAAGCAAGCAGGTGCAAACTTCTTAAAGTCTTGGGACCTATCTCTCAGTTGCTTAGATTCACACTGTCTCTACACTACATTTTCCAGAAAAGATTATCTCTTTGAATATCAAACTGTTTGGAGCATGAGTCCTTTTAAGGAGAGTATCTACAAAGTACTTTGCACTTTTACTGCACGTTGTGAATGCTCAAGTTATTGACAAAGTGCAGTCTATGAAGTCCATGAGAAGTAATAGATACAGTTGATTTTACCACTTTTCTTTTCTTTAGCTCACTGATTTCAGCCATCTTACATCTTAATTGTTACTTCTTCATTAGTGCCTCTAATGCTGACTCAGTACCTGACAACTAGTTTCAACTTTGTTTGCTGCCAGTTTAGCAAGCCAAATTCAGTAACAAATGTGAAATCAATTGCAGTTAAGGACACTTCTGTGAGGAAGAACAAAGAGAGCTGGAGTTCAGCAGCATCAAGAAGTACACAAAGTACATGCAGGAAGCATGAGCTGCGTTTTCTTACTCCAGTATAAAGCAGAAGTCTCTGGGTGACTGGATATTTCATAAAAGCAAAATCTGAATCAGCCCCTTCATTTCAGGGTGGCAGGCATTTAAGATGCTGGTGACTGATGGAATAGTTACCAAGCTTTCAGTTATGATAAAGGTGAGTAATGATTTTTATGTCATTCTTCACAGACTATCTTCATATCGTTCTCCATCCTGTCAAAATAAGAGACCTCAGTGTTTGGTAATAAAGCAATATGAACCCATGCCACTCTTCTGTCAGCCCGTGAAAAACTGGCACCAGAGCACATGTGGGTTTTTGTGGTAGACCTTTTGGATGCTGCTAATAAGAGCAGCAGAAAGCCCTGAATGGCATGTACTGTCAACAGTGGAACACTTAGTAACCACCAAGGGGTTCTAACCCTCCCTTCCCTAGCTGGATTATATGCAGACTGACAGGAAGAATTCACCTCTTTCACCTCTCACAGCCTAAATAGAAATGAGTCATACAATATTAATGAAGAGGGGGGGATAAAAGGAGAGAGAAAATAATATCAAGTTATAATAATCTTAATAAAACATCCAAAGGAAGAGAATTCAGGGAAGGCAGAGATAATGGCATGTACCTTATCTTAGTTGCCTCCTGGTCTGGCTCATTCACATGAGTGTAAAGTGTTGGGGACTGAAAGAACAGTGTTAAGTACAGTCAAGCTCTGTGTCACAGGGTATTAAACAAGACCAAAACACTGGGTCAGCAATACTGCCTCTGAAGATCTCTCCAGCCCACACCTGCACCTCTTACAGGAGACACCCTTTGTCAATTTGCCAGATAACAAAATATAGAAGCTACACATTTGAAAACGTTCCAGTTGTTAAAGCTGCTTTGGGGAATATTGTGTACAGAAATTTTAGCTGAGTGATAATGTGATGTAATCCTCCAGTTTATAGAAGAATCTTGGATTAAAATGATTTCAAAATCCCAATTAGAATGCAAATATGTAGCAAGGTAAATCTTTCCTTTCTCAGTCAGTAAATTGGTGTTAACATCAGTGCTTGATTGAAATTAGTAAGTGCAATGAAAGATTATGCATCCTGCATGTATTATGTGAGTTAATTTAAATTTATTCATTCACAAAAAAATGTGCAGATTAATACACTTGTTTTTCATAAATTGACTGCATACCTCTTTAGGCCTTTAGTTTACACATAGTCTGTTTATAAATAATTGCTTTTTCCCCTTATTATTTGTTTCTATCCCTGAATCCGATGAAGAGAGGAGGAAAAAAAGAAATAATGCAATTACACTATTAGAGCTGTAACACCTTACATGGACTGGAAGGTGAAGAAAAGGTAGAGAGGTATTGGGGATTGAAGAGTTGAAGCTTAAAAAGGCAAAAGCGGAACCTTTGTAACTATTCAGCCCCTCAGCAGTGCTTGCACTCTCATCAATAGCTTTAAAATCCACACAATGTGTATTGGAGATGAGAAAACCACAAAGCAGACAATAGTACATACCAGCAGATGCAGGAGAGGTCCATGCCATGAATGTGAAGGACCTAGTTGGACCTTACTGTTTTGTTTTCTTGGCAAAAGCCAGTTTCTGGGATTGAATATCTTTCACAGGAACAGAACTTGCTTTCATAGGGTTCTCACAAAGCAACAAGTTTGGGGAAAAAAATCTTCAAAATGGTAGATGCCCACACTGACCTCTTCAAAATTGAAAATCTTGGGTTTATGGCATGTAACAAGCTTTCATTTGAAAATACAAGCTTACTGTGATTGAGAGACTAAAATGACCTGAAATAAAATGAAACACTTCAAAATTATATAGAAGCCTGCTTCAGTTGAATAGGAATCATGCATTTAACTTTCAGTCTATGAAAAATGTGACATTTTAACTTCTAAGCCCTATTTATGGTGAATATTTTCTTTTAATTGGGACAATTTTCCTAAGTGGGAAAAAACCATCTGTTTCCTCCTCCTTCCAGCTGTGGCTTTGCTCTTTTGCATTTCTGTGCTTCAGTTCTGTATGCACTGGGTAGCATTTCAATGAGAAATAAGGAAGGATGGAGTAGAAGGGCTTCATTTGCTTTTTTAGTAGAAAAATCCCCTATTAAATGTTATGGTCATAAAATGAGGGGCCCATAATACATGAAACGCCAGAATTTGAATGTCCTTTCAGCCTTAACTCAGCTGTCTTCTGCTTATATGTTACAATGCACTTCTTTTTATGGTCACCTGCTTCTTTCCCCAGAGCCTCATACCACATAAATAGATATTTTCGGAGTGAATAGCTTTTTCTTATTGTGCATTATCATCATTGTTTAAAATGTTTGCTTTGACACTTTGTCTGGACTGATGCTGTAAGTTTCTATTTCAGTTTTCTTTCCTTTGAAAGATGGATATTTGCTGTTGTATTCTTTTTAATATTCTAAAATCAAAAGACATTCTGAAAGAATAACATTTCTTCACTGTTTGTGATCAACAGTCATCAAATTTACCTTTGAGCTCTGATATTTGAATTGCAGACAATAATCCAGCTGCTTATGCTTTCATCTCATTCAATTAAAGGTACAGACCAACAAATTAAGTAACTGTAATAGAAGAGGCTGGATTGTGTCTGCAAATAAGGTGGCCACAACATTTTGTTGCTGTTATTCTGCAAACCTTGGGGCAGTCATCTAAGCTGAGCCTTAACTGTGGTATTTGCAGTCAGCATCACAATAGTTTTGCTTTGAACCTTTTGCTTCACTTGGCCACTAATGTCAGGAAACTTCACCTTCCCTTTATACTCTAAAGGGATTAAATATCCAATAAGAAATCCATAAAATATATATCCAAGTGAAGCAAACAGACTTTTCAAATAACAATAAACCAGATTATTTAAAAAAAAAGAATCAAAATACACAGAACTATATTTCTTGATGGTGGGAAAGATTTTACATAACATTCTCACAACATACATATACACCCACCTCCTCTTTTACCAGTTCCTTTCTCCAAAAATAAGCTGTATTTCATTTACATTGCTTTTGAGGTTTCCAGATAATGTAACCCACAAATCCATCTGCATTTGGAATGCAGTGGTTTGTGAATGACCTTTTCATTACATTCACCAAGCAGTATCTTGATCCAAGCAGATTCTTTGGCTTGGGCTCATTCCACCCTCCTCTGTGCTCTGAACAAACCACTTCCCCAGGCTCCAAGGGCCATAACTTTGGTTGTTTGAAAAACTCATTTAACACAATTGATTGTAACATTCTCTCCCTTTTTCCCCTGTCATAACTTCCTGATTGCTGTTCATCTGTACCAGATGTGCTCTTTACATTTCCAAATTATATAAACGTATTACCCAAAATGGTTCTCTCTCTTTTCCCATCTGCTGTATATTTATATTTACAGTAGCATGCTAACTTGTATACTATAGCACACATTTAACTACAGGTCTGGAAAAGCATGGGGAATTCCTCTTTTAGAGGTGCAGTTCTTGCCATCTGTAGCCATATCCATCCTGTCTTCAAAAACATCTGACTATGTAAGCTACACAAAGCAGACTTAGATACAACAGCCTCTAAGGAAAATTTGAGGTACTGCACAGAGCAATAGTACTGAAGAAGCAGATGGCACCCTTTGCTCTGAATCAGTCCTAAAGCAATGGTGCAAGGGTGACAATATCACCCCAGGTGACATCCTTCTAATGAAATAAACAGCAGATAGTTGAAAATTATCAGTTAAATCTACTGCTCAGTATAAAACTGGGAATTTAACCGGACTTTTGTGTGTGCATGTCTACTTCCTATTGCATATCTCTTGAGAAATATTAACTGTGAGCCAAAAATACTCAGTGATTTAACAAAACTGAAAACAAATTCTGCAGACTCCATCTTCTTCAGCTTTTCCAATCTAGTAAAAAGGGAATGGTGACTACTTTGCTCATCAAGAGCAACATTTTAAAGCATTTTCATGTTCAGAAAAATGATGTGCCTGTCAATCATGACACTGCCTGTGCATGCACAAAAACCCTGTCTAAGTACAAGGATATTTTTTTCCATCATGTAGGCTTTAGAACTTATCCTTAAATTTATTCCAGCATTTTTTTACAAGTGTAGGGGAAAATTCCAGTTTTCATTCATATATTTGATTCCTGCACGTACAGAGATGGAATTTCCATCAGGTTGGAAGTTATTTTGGATTTAAAAAAAAATCAAATATTTCCGTTTGACAGAGGGTATGTCGTGTCTGCAATTTCGAGTTCTCTTAGGTTTAATGTGCACCTAATGTTCTCAAAATTCTAGCTAAATGCTAAACCAAAACATAGCAACATGTAACTCACCTTAAATTTCCCCTCTTTTGGATGATTTTGAGACTTAGTCTGTCACCTTGAAGGAACACAATAAAATATCATGGTTCATCCACTTCAGTTACTGCTGTAAAACAGCAGGAGCATTGCAGAGTCCTGAGTAGCCCAGCCACTCTATTCACAGTCTGGAGGAAAGACCAGAGTAGCAGAAATTGAAGCACACATTTTTAACCCAGATAATTTTGTTCTGAAAGCACCCACTCTAAACTGCAGTTCCCCCAACATTCGTATCCTTTTTTTTTACTTTTGTGCCTTTTAATTTTTTCAAAGGCAGAAAAATTGTCATATTCCCAATTCAGAATTGAAAAAAAGAATTTTTACTGCTTGGAATTGTTTAACAAAGTAAGAGGCTTTAACAGTTCTCTGTGTCCAACAAAAAGATCTCCAAAAAGTATCTATTTGTTTTGCAAAAAAACACTTCATTTAAATTTCTAGTTAAATTGCATCTTTGTTTTGGTTCTTTTTCTCTTGTGCTTAATACATTTTCAGTCTTGGCACGAGTGCTGTTTTTGTTATAGGATTAAGCATACTGAGGTATTGTCTCTAAAGCCAAGCCTTCAACATGGTACAATAATAGGGCTATGAAAACACCTTTCACTTGCTAGATCCATTTATTCCATCAAAATGCACACAGTATTGTATGTGCCTCCATATGTGTCTGCACATATGTGCCTTCATCTCTTGAATCCATAAGTTTCTCTGGAAGCAGAAGAGAGCAGCTGCAGGAGAAAGTTTATACCTGCAATTTGGGGGTTCTGTCTGACTGGAGCGGGGGAGGTGTCTGTGGAAGATGACTTAGCCCGTTTCTTCCTTGTCTCTTGGTCCATATTGGAAGACATAGTTCCAAGGGATAGAGATATTTTCTCAGCTTCTCAAAGAAAGTCTAGTTATTTTTAACTATTAGTGATTTTTATTTTAACTAGTAGTGTCAAGTATTTCTCATAGTCTGAGATTCTGCAGTGTTGATGAAAGACAGAAGCTAAATCCTCTCCTGTGCCCTTATTTTTATGCAATCACTCTTCAGCAGTAAAAAACATCTGTACAGTTTGTATGCAAAGTTCAGCCGTAATGTATTCAAAGTATTTCACCTCCTCTCCTATTTCTAAACCAACTGTGAGCAACTTCGACTTCAAGTGTCTTTGGAAAATAAATTTGGCAATCATTGCATGGAGAGACTGGTATTAGTGTAGAATCTTTGAAATGGGAAAGTATTAATTCTGTGTCAGTAGCACTGAAGCAGTGTGTGATCTGAGTCACTTCATTTTAGCTATTCTACTGTTCATGAGTAAGAGTTTGCAAAAAATGAGACAGATCTTAATCTTCAAAGAATTAAAGAGTGGTAGAAAGTTTATCTACAAGTTTTATTGAAAACTGTTGAAAAAGAATGGTTTGGCTTAGGGGATACTTCTTTGTCTAATAAGTATGGACACTGACTAATAAATGTAAATGTAGAGAAGATGTATGTTATATAATTCTGTAGGGTGGTTGACTTAGTACAGCATGGAATCCTGATTGAAAATGTTATGATGTCCAATATCAGTAGAACACAGAGTCAGCAGATTAACAATTAGCTTAGTAACATCCAAACATGACTGGTTCATAGAGACTTCTAATTAAACACAGTACCAATGCCCACAGTGGCCTTCTGCAGAGGTTGTTACCGAGAAAGATGTTATGCAACTTTTTCTCAATTATCTAGAAGGAACATGAAGAGGCTCTCAATAACTAAATTGTCAGATGATACAGTAGTAGACAAAGGAAGAAATAATGAGAAACACTTTGTATCACACAGTAAGATGGACACTGATACAACAGGCTGTAGAAAGTCCTATTTATATAGACAGACAGAATCTGCCTCAAAAGTGTTAGGAAATCAGTTGTAGTATTTACCCTGAAATGTTTAGTTTTAAAAGAGAGATCTAAATTGTTTTTTTCCACTCAGGAAAGAATACTTTCACATAAGCTGCCTATTTTTGTAGAGATAACTTTAAAATATGAGAATTGTAAAACTATTTAAAGCAATATATTTCATTTCTGTTTACACCATACCATTGTTTTATACAGTCCCCCAATTACTCTTTCTACCTGGCCTTTTTACTGCAGCTGAAAGATTGTCATTCTTAAGTTTGCTAAACCAATACCTGTCCCTTCAAGTTTAGTTTGCCTTCTCTGAATAAAACAGAGTTCTAGAACAGGGTATTATGTGTAAATGAAATATTGCTAAACCCCAACCAGTAATGTAAAAGCTTAATTAATCTGTCCATATCTCCTATGGTCCATTAAAACGATTTCATTCCACAGTTTTTTCTAACAAAGAAGTCACTTAGTAAAAACTTTGGACATGTGGGGTTTTTTCACCCTTTTTAATTATTTTTTTATTTCATTTTATTTTCTGGAATGATTGTGACCTGAGAAGGACCAAAATTAGAAGGAATTTTACTGATAGAAAATGTTGATACTTTGTTAAAAAAAAAAAATCGAAAACATATCTCTGTTGTGCTGGTTTAAAGGTAAACCGGCAGGAGAAATGGACCCACCACAAGAGAGATTATAAGTCAGAGTTACAATTTAA